>SJYO01020080.1:102536681-102955977 GCA_006410555.1 Capra ibex | reverse complement strand
CTCAAAGTCGAAATCGTAGTAAGGAAGGTTTCTTTAGGGTCCCGACTAGAGGAAGTCTTACCTGACCAACCTAGAGGAACGTCAGGTTCCCTGAGAGTTCTCAGAAAAGGTTGTGGTGTCAAGTTTTGGTAGTTAAGAACCCTCGAGTCGGAAGAAGTGTCAGATTGAGAGTGTAGGTATGTACTGATGACCTTTTTGGTATCGGAACTGATCTACCTGGAATCAGCCGTTTCATTACAGAGACGAAAACTTATACGATAGATCCAACCAGTATTGAAAAGAAGGTTCCTCATTCGCAGTAAATTAAAGTACCGACGTCAGTGGTAGACGTCACTAAAACCTCGGGGTTTTTATTTCAGACTGTGGTAAAGGTGACAAAGGGGTAGATAAAGGGTACTTCACTACCCTGGTCTATGGTACTAGAAGTAAAAGACTTACAACTCCAAATTCGGTTGAAAAGTGAGAGGTGAAAGTGAAAGTAGTTCTCCGAAAACTCAAGGAGAAACGAAAGACGGTATTCCCACCACAGTAGACGTATAGACTCCACTAACTATAAAGAGGGCCGTTAGAACTAAGGTCGAACACAAAGAAGGTCAGGTCGTAAAGAGTACTACATGAGACGTATCTTCAATTTATTCGTCCCACTGTTATATGTCGGAACTACATGAGACAAAGGATAAACCTTGGTCAGACAACAAGGTACAGGTCAAGATTGACAACGAAGGATTGGACGTATGTCCAGATCACCGATACTTAATACGAAAGTGAAGACGTTGGGTTGGAGTTAGAGACCGGTCCTCGGTTTCGGAAGTTTGGTGGTGTCCGGTTCCGGTGGGCTCTAGTCAAGGACACAGACCCTCAGTTCTGTGCTGGGAAACCAAGTAAACGTCCTTCCCAGAAGAACGTCTCGGGACAAGAAAACTGTAAATACGACAAATCCAGTGAGGTTTAATATGGTTGAGAGACACATCACCCAGACAATGGATTCCAGACGGTGAAAGATTGGTTCCTCAAAAGTCAAGTCAAGTCAAGTCAAGTCAGTGAGTCAACACAGGCTGAGAAACTCTGGGGTACTTAGCGTCGTGCGGTCCGGAGGGACAGGTAGTGGTTGAGGGCCTCAAGTGGGTTTGAGTACACGTAGCTCAGCCACTACGGTAGGTCGGTAGAGTAGGAGACAGCAGGGGAAGAGGAGGACGGGGGTTAGGGAGGGTCGTAGTCCCAGAAAAGGTCACTCAGGTCAGAAGAGTACTCCACCGGTTTCATAACCTCAAAATCCGTTCATTAAATTGTAGGGATGTACATCCAAATAAAGTAAATAATTTGCTCCTATCTTCGTAGATAGTATATCATAACCCTCCTAATTTACACTACCGTATACGTTTAGTTAATAGTTATGTTTTATGTATGATTTGTGATTTATCTATTCTTTTTTGAAAAATTTTAATCGTCCCTCAACCATTATATGTTCAAGTCTCCACTTGTAAAGGTAGAGGTCAATTCGACACTCCACAGTCCTCCTGTCCGGTAGTGACTAAATTCGTAGACATAAATTACACAAAATAAATAAATTAAATTACATCAGACGTAAGATGGGACCCGGAGAGGGATTCCTATACAATTAGGGAAGATGAGTGAGAATCCTTTTGTTATGAAAGAGTGAAGAATCTTCCTTGCACCAGAACAAATCTTACACTCTCGAATCCCTCGACTTCGATTAACAGACTTCCTATTTAGCTAATCCTACCTCCCTACCTTCCCACTCACCTATCTCACTCATTGTATTATCGAGTGGGAAATTATAAGAACTAATCATTTTACCTTATATCTCTGGATAAACTCAGTAAGTTTAACTTATAAAAACAATCTTGTTAGTAAAAGACTTGATACTTCAATAGAAGATTTGATATGAAACCCTATAGTCTCAAAGTGATGTATTTTATTCTCCGTAAATTAGTTGTGAGTAAAGTATCTACTACATTTAGTCCGGGTTTCTCATACAAGTTTACATAGAGACTTTACAGCAGTCATTTGGTAGGATAAAAGAGATTCTAGTTACGTAAACTTTAAAGAACACGTTTTATTAATTTTTATTTTATCTTTTAAATTTACATCGAATCAATTCATAAAAAGAAAACGATTTTTCTAATTTTGTCTGTATTTATAGTAGTAATCACCTCGACGTTACAGTTACCATATGATTAGTTTTAAAGAAACCCCATTTAGGTACTGTTAAAGACAAAGGAGACCCAGTAGACGTGAATCTCTCCAGTGGAAAAACCACTACAGTAGTTTCCTTTTTCCATTATAAGAAATTTACATTGACTGACGTTAGTCAGTGGACACGACCCCCCTTCGTGATTCGTTATTTAAGAAAAAGACGAGTTGTGTAGTTAGTCTTTTTAGTAAATAATTCGAACTATCGAGTGGACTAGAGGTTAGATGAGTTGTTTATACAAACTTGTAGATGGTCACGGTTCTTGGTACAACTCACTATTACGGTACAACCATTCCTTTTATCTGTACCAGAGACGAGAGTACCTTAAATGTTGTATCATCCTTTATTATCTATTATCGGTTATTTACTCATTTACTTATATATTAACATTTAGTACTTTTCACAATACTAGTCCCATGGTACAAATCCTAATAGTCATAATTTGAGTGTATATAATTTTCGTCAGTAATAGACTTCAAGTTTAAAGTGACTCCAGGATGTGAAAATAAACAATTTAGACCGTTAAGATGACACATTTTTAACACGTACACACACACACACACTCAGTCTCCTCTCTATGTGATCTAACCTATCAGTTCGTTTCGAGTGAGATCTGTGACATAAATTAAACTCTACCTGTCTTTTTTCCTCGTTAGGTCCTTTCCTTCTCCTAGTGTACTACCCTACAACAACATCCATACCCTCCCCATTTCATAAATAAGGGGGGGTTTTTTCTTATCGTACAAGTTTCTGGGATTCTACAAGTAGGTCAGTCATTCATAAGTGACTCACAGATAATACTCAGTCCGTGACCCCTATGTCACCACTCATCCTGGTTTCGTAAGAGGTGAGAGTACCTGGTTGGTTAGATTTCTTGGTTAACTCCTACTGTCCCGTATCGTCTTTACTTTAGTATGAATCGTTCCCCTACCTTCTATTAAGTTCATATGGTAAAAATAAGGGAATCACGATTATATTCCCAGTTACTTTTTTTGTTTTTATACATAAAAACAACTTAAGTTGTTGGTAAATAGGAGTAGAACAGGTCCCCTTTTTTTCTTTTTTTTTTAACTGTCTTTTGGAAAACAATAGGAAATGTTATTGATAGAAACACAATGAGTAGTTATTTTACGGAGTTTTAGTTACCCTTCATTTTACTTAAGAGATCTCTTTTAAGTCTACGTAAATTTATTGAGGGATTTGGTTAATTATGGTCGCCTCCTTTTTCCAGGTTTCTGTGTTGGTGTTTTGTTGGTCAACAAATTAGGTCACACAGAGTTCTTAGAAGAGTTCTGTGAAGAGTTCTGTGAAGAGTTCTTAGAAGAGTTCTTAGAAGAGTTCTTAGAAGAACTCTGTGTGACCTAATTTGTTAACCAACAAAACACAAACACAGAAACCTAGTAAAAGGAGGTGACCATAATTAACCAAATCCCTCAATAAATTTACGTAGACTTAAAAGAGATCTCTTAAGTAAAATGAAGGGTAACTAAAAGTCCGTAAAATAACTACTCATTGTGTTTCTGTCAATAACATTTTTTATTGTTTTCCAACAGACAGTTAAAAGAAAAAGAAAAAAAGAGGGGGACCTGTTCTACTCCTATTTACCAACAACTTAAGTTGTTTTTATGTATGTATATATATATATATATATATACAAAAAAAGTTCTTATGTACCTTCTTGACATGCTTTTTCTAGAAGTACTGGGTCTATTAGTACTACTACACTAGTGATTAGATCTCGGTCTGTAGAACCTTACACTTCAGTTCACCCGGAATCTTTCGTAGTGATACTTTTTTCGATCACCTCCACTACCTTAAGGTCACCTCGACAAAGTTTAGGACTTTCTACTACGACACTTTCACGACGTGAGTTATACGGTCGTTCAAACCTTTTGAGTCGTCACCGGTGTCCTGACCTTTTCCAGTCAAAAGTAAGGTTAAGGTTTCTTTCCGTTACGGTTTCTTACGAGTTTGATGACGTGTTAACGTGAGTAGAGTGTACGATCATTTCATTACGAGTTTTAAGAGGTTCGGTCCGAAGCCGTTATGTACTTGGCACTTGAAGGACTACAAGTTCGACCGAAATCCTTTCCGTCTCCTTGGTCTCTAGTTTAACGGTTGTAGACGACCTAGTAGCTTTTTCGTTCTCTCAAGGTCTTTTTGTAGATNAACTGACACACCTAGTGTTATTTGACACCTTTTAAGACTTTCTCTACCCTTACGGTCTGGTGGATTGGACGGAGAACTCTTTAGACATACGTCCAGTCCTTCGTTGTCAATCGTAACCTATACCTTGTTGTCTGACCAAGGTTTTTCCTTTTCCTCATACAGTTCCGACATATAACAGTGGGACGAATACATTGAAGATACGTCTCATGTAGTACTCTTTGCGACCTGACCTTCTTAGTGTTCGACCTTAGTTCTAACGACCCTCTTTAGAGTCATTGGAGTCTATACGTCTACTGTGGTCGGATGACCATCTTTCACTTCTCCTTGATTTTTCGGAGAACTACTTTCACTTTCTCCTNGACCAAGGTTTTTCCTTTTCCTCATACAGTTCCGACATATAACAGTGGGACGAATAAATTGAAGATACGTCTCATGTAGTACTCTTTGCGACCTGACCTTCTTAGTGTTCGACCTTAGTTCTAACGACCCTCTTTAGAGTCATTGGAGTCTATACGTCTACTGTGGTCGGATGACCATCTTTCACTTCTCCTTGATTTTTCGGAGAACTACTTTCACTTTCTCCTCTCACTTTTTCAACCGAATTTCCAGTTGTAAGTCTTTTGCTTCTAGTACCGTAGACCAGGGTAGTGAAGTACCCTTTATCTACCCCTTTGTCACCTTTGTCACAGTCTGAAGTAAAAAAACCCCGAAGTTCTAGTGACGTCTACTACTGACGTCGGTACTTTAATTTTCTACGAATGAGGAACCTTCTTTTCAATACTGGTTGGATCTATCATATAAGTTTTCGTCTCTGTAATGAAACGGCTGATTCCAGGTAGATCAGTTCCGATACCAAAAAGGACACCAGTACATACTTACACTCTCAACCTGACACTTCTTCCGACTCGTGGTTTCTTAACTACGAAAACCTGACACCACAACCTCTTCTGAGAACTGCCAGGGAACCTGACGTTCCTCTAGGTTGGTCAGGTAAGACTTCCTCTAGTCGGGACCCTAAAGAAACCTTCCTTACTACGATTTCGACTTTGAGGTCATAAAACCGGTGGAGTATACTTCTCAACTGAGTAACCTTTTCTGAGACTACGACCCTCCCTAACTCGCGTCCTCTTCCTCCCCTGCTATCTCCTACTCTACCGACCTACCGTAGTGACTGAGCTACCTGCACTCAGACTCACTTGAGGCCCTCTACCACTGCCTGTCCCTCCGGACCGCACGACGATAAGTACCCCAGCGTTTCTCAGTCTGTGCTGACTTGCTGACTTGACTTGACTTGACTTGACTTGACTTGAGATCTACTCTCCTTCCTGGGGGGATTTTTCCCATTTAAGATCTTTACAGTAGACCCTTGAAGGTCCTATTGGTGTTTATGGAATATGAGTTCACTTGGTAGGAAAACGAGACTTCTAGTCAAGTAAACCCCTTTTCTTCACTGAGAACACTATTCTCGTGTCTTAGTAAGAAGAGTAGTGTCTTCGGTTCCGTTTAAGAAAGATGAAACTGTTAATAGACTCTGAAATTTTTATTATAGATGACGTAATTACCATTACGTCAAGTACCCCTTTTACTAGTCTCTAATCAAAAGTCCGGTTCTCAACTCAAGTAATACACTTTTAGATCCCCCTTCTTTACCTTAAGACTAAATTTCGAGTTAAAAGTTGAACGAATAAACTTGTTTATTTTTTATTTAAGTATGGGTATACACAAAAGACTTATAATACCTGAAACGAATTTCATACAAAGAAATCTTTACGAGAATGGATCCAAAAAGTAGTTAATTATCGGTTTTGTTTCGTTAGACTATCCTACTAAGTCAAGTCAAGTCAACGAGTCAGTACAGGTTGAAAAACACTGGAGTACCTGACGTCGTACCGAAGGGACAGGTAGTGGTTTAAGACCTCAAATAAGTTTGAGTACAGGTAACTCAGCCACTACGGTAGATTGGTACAATAGGAGGTTCTTCTAGGTTGGTCAGTTAGAATTTTCTTTAGTCTGGACTTATAAGTGACCTTCCTGACTACGACTTCGACTTTGAGGTTATGAACCCGGTGCACTACGCTTCTTGACTGAGTAACCTTTTCTGGGACTACGACCCCTTCTAACTTCCACCCTCCTCTTCGTCTGTTGTCTCCTACTCTACCTTCTCTATCCTACTAATACCACACTGTTAATTAGTAGGTCTCTGATTAATACAGTTCGATAATTATTAGAATTCATGTACACCATCAGATAAAGAGGTCGGACAATAATAGAGGACATTAGAGTTGTATCATGAGACATATAAACGATATGGAGAATCTAATTATAGTTAGCGTTTAGACTGTTCGGACGTTAGACAAGGAGGTAGAGTTAGTGACTCTTTTTATAACTTATCTTTTTCAGGGATTTTGAGACGGTTCGATGATCTTTATAACTGAAAATAACGATGAATTTAGTTATGGGTTAATGAATTAAAAGGAAGAATGATTGAGATTGAAGAGGTATAATAAGGTACTCTAAGACTACTCTCCTGTTCGTGGAACGTATTTAGATTTGTTTTAAGTCATCCCTAATTTTTATTTGGGAACTTAAACCCAGTTGTTAAGATTACGTGTCAACTTTTGTCGTCGTTTGAGCAAGTGTCATGTCGTTGATCCTACTACTTACTTTAGTCTTAATACAAAATACAACTTGTCTTTATCCCTAGACGTCTCCTCTTTTGTTACTTAAGAAAAGCTATCAGAATGAAAAAGAGTATATAATTACACCTGAAGGAATATTGAGTCTACCTGTTGTTAGACAGACACTACGTCCTCTAGACTCAACCTAGGGACCCAGTCCTTCTAGGGGATCTCTTCCTTTACCGTTAAAGGACCTCATAAGAGGTCATAAGAAAGGACCTCTTAGGATACCTTTCTCCTCGGACCACCGATGTCAGGTCCCCCCGTGTTTCTCAGTCTGAGCTGATTGACTGATTGTGTGTGTTATATATTTATCGAAAGTATGCTTTCTCTTCCACAAGTTATGATTCCACCGTTTAAGTTTCAAGGTGTCAAACCCGTCCATTATACTTACTCCCTCCTCTCTGAATAGAAGGAAAAGGAAGAAACTATTTCTGTCTTTGTGTTCTTTATTACGGAAAGGAGAATAGAGAGGACATGTTTCGATGACACGGATGAGTGATCGGTTACCACCGTCTACTAAAGACCCGAGTTAAATCCCCGGTGTACCCCACCACCCTTGACAATGATTGACTTCACAACACGACCCAATTTCCCTTTCAAAGGAGTACAGTCGATTGAAAACAGTCCCCTTTACAATCGATACGACAGAGTCAGAATCATGTGGATTGTCGAAAAAAATTTCATCAGTCTTTAGACCCAAAAATACGATTAAGAGAACTAAAAATTTGGACCCGTTATTTAAGTGTAGTGGTGTGTGTGTGTGTGTGTGAATACCGTTAGTTGTGACCCTTTTAGGCTGTTTTGGTCCGACGACCAATGGTATCCTAAAGGTCCCCACTCTGGTCCTGGGGTCCTTTCTTAAACTTCCATGTCCCTTAGTCCGTCCTCTACTCAACAAGGAGTCTCAACGGGACGAAAGGGAGGTAGTGGTCGAGACCCACCGTACTGGAGGACGACCAGTGAAACCTTCCGTCAGAATGGACTCTGACGTAACTAACTGGAAATTACGGGACAAAGTGAGACTCTCCGATACCAAGGTTTATTTCGAAAGGGACCCCCAAGTCTCTTTCCTTAGATCCCGACTACCAAGAACTAGTACAAACAACCTCGACGTTCCACACTAGATTCAAAACGTTTTGTTATTGTTAAACCTCTGTCTTGCAACCCTCCTTTAAAGATTGACTATTTTCCTGTCCACGTTTTCGTAATTCCATCTTTACTCCTACCGGGCTTGCCTCCACTGTTACTCTTCTGAGATTGCCTTCACTTACGAAAAGTAGTTAATTTGGGTCCCAGAGTTTGACCAGTGGAGGTCAATACGAACCAATATTGGTTCAAATCTTAATTTTAACTTAGAGTTCATTAAAACCTTCGTACATGGAAGGTGACTTAGTGACCGGGGTGGTGGTGAAAAACAACAGAACACGGGACGACGACGACGATTCAGTGAAGTCAGCACAGGCTGAGACACGCTGGGGTGTCTGCCGTCGGGTGGTCCGAGGGGGCAGGGACCCTAAGAGGTCCGTTCTTGTGACCTCACCCAACGGTAAAGGAAGAGGTTCCGTACTTTCACTTTTCACTTTCACTTCAGCGAGTCAACACAGGATGAGAAGCGCTAGGGTACCTGACGTCGTGTGGTCCGAGGGGGTAGGTACCCTAAAAGGTCCGTTCTTATGACCTCACCCCACGGTAACGGAAGAGGCACAGAACATGGGATCTGGTAGTGTTTAAGTATAATAGACGAAACGAGTGTTTGATGAATCTTTACGTAACAGTGATTATACTTCCCCTTTTTTAACTAAAATACATTTATATATGAGTACCCAGTTCAAGTACTACCTATGTAGGTTATGTGGAATTTGCAAAAATACACCAATCCTTAAACCTTGAAGTTTTGACTAGATTTACCTAACCGGTTTCTCAAATTAAAAGTTAGTTGACAAGACCTTAGTATCAGTGTGTAAAGATCCCAAAGTGAGAAAATTGCATGTTAGTTAAAAAGACAGTGTGTTTATGGACACGAATATGTTCGGAAAATGTTGGTGGGAGGGTAACTAACTGTAGTTTAGGGACAAGTGAGTAAGTAATTTGTCTCCGGATGATTGTTGTCTACCAGTTGATAATACGGTAAACATCCACGAGTCTTACATCGTCATTTGTGTTGACTTTTGGAGATGATCCGTTGTCCACGCCTCTTCCGCTACCGTGGGGTGAGGTCATAAGAACGGACCTTTTAGGGCACCTACCTCCTCGGACCACCCGACGTCAGGTACCTCAACACTTCTTATCCTGTACTGACTCACTGAAGTGAAAGTGAAAAGTGAAAGTACGGAACCTCTTCCTTTACCGTTGGGTGAGGTCACAAGAACGGACCTCTTAGGGTCCCTGCCCCCTCGGACCACCCGACGGTAGATACCCCATCGTGTCTCAACCTGTACTGACTTCACTGAATCGTCGTCGTCCGTTATCCGTTCTTACTTTGTCTTTATATGAGAGACATAATTTCTAATTCCGTTACGTTTTCATATATCTCATTTTACACTTTCAGAAAGAGAATGTAAAGAGAGTATACGTGAACGTGTGTTTACAGTCCGAAGGGTCCGTCACGATCACCATTTCTCGGGCGGACGTTTACGTCCTCCGTATTCTCTATACCTAAACTAGGGACCCAGTCCTTCTAGGGGACCTCCTCCCATACCGTTGGGTGAGGTGATAAGAACGGACCTCTTAGGATACCTGTCTCCTCGGACCGTCCGATCTCAGGTATCCCAGTGATTCTCAACCTTTGCTGACTTCTCTGAAACGTATGTACGTGTATGTTTACAGTGAAAACGTATTTACGATAGTATTTATACATAAAAGGTCTTTACAATAAAACATTGATTTTTACGGAATCTCTAAAAAGGTAGTAGATGAAAAAATCTCCAAGGCTGAACAAGGGATCAAACATACATCGTGTTTTATGAATTAAAGAAGGAATACTTTTCTGTAATAACTGACAAATGTAGAAACAACAGTAATGTGACTACTGATATTGCATAGAAACAGACGTATTCTTTTATGAAGAACTCAATACAATGACCTCCATCAAAATGACCCACGTAAATTTTACAACCCACCATGACCGTTTTCATATATTATTGTGGACTAAGAGAAGTAAGAACTGTTGTGACTTCATTTGTGTTTTTTGTGAAAAATTAAGAACGGTCTAACTACTTACATTTTACAGAGTAAACTTAAACATAAAAGAGGTGAAAATTTATGTGTAGTAAAATGAACTGATATTCATACATATCCATAATTATGTACATATAGGTGTGTATATCTCTCTCTAGACGTGTAATAAACAAATACAAAAAATAAGTTGAAAGATAACATAATGGAAAAGGTGTAATTAAACATCGACAAGAAACCCGTAAATTTTATAATTCTGACAGTTCTACAACGTTTATAAAGGAAGATCAGACAGTTGACAGAGGATAGATACGACAATAAATGAAAAATTTTAAACACATAGTTCAGTCAACTAAAAAATAAAATGACAAAAATTCAAAACTCAGATTAAATATTTCTGAGTTTACAAATAGTTGTAAAGTTTTAATATCTTAATTAAAAACTTAAAAGAGGATCATAAAAGTATGAAAAAAGAATTGTAAAACGAGTCAAGTCAAGTTAAGTCAGCGAGTCAACACAGGCTGAGAAACGTTGGGGTACTTAGCGTCGTGCGGTCCGAGGGACAGGTAGTGGTTGTGGGCCTCAAGTGAGTCTGAGTGCAGGTAGCTCAGGCACTACGGTAGGTCGGTGGAGTAGGAGACAGTAGGGGAAGAGGAGGACGGGGGTTAGGGAGGGTCGTAGTCTCAGAAAAGGTTACTCAGTTGAGAAACGTACTCCACCGGTTTCATGACCTCAAAGTCGAAGTCGTAGTAAGGAAGGTTTCTTTAGGATCCCGGTCAGAGAAAGTCTTACCTGACCAACCTAAAGGAACGTCGGGTTCCCTGAGAATTCTCAGAAGAGGTTGTGGTGTCGAGTTTTCGTAGTTAAGAAGCCGCGAGTTGGAAGAAGTGTCAGGTTTAGAGTGTAGGTATGTACTGGTGTCCTTTTTGGTATCGGAACTGATCTACCTGGAATCAGCCGTTTCATTGCAGAGACGAAAACTTATACGATAGATCCAAACAGTATTGAAAAGAAGGTTCCTCATTCGCAGAAAATTAAAGTACCAACGTTAGTGGTAGACGTCACTAAGACCTCGGGGTTTTTATTTCAGACTGTGACAAAGGTGACAAAGGGGTAGATGAAGGGTACTTCACTACCCTGGTCTACGGTACTAGAAGCAAAAGACTTACAACTCCAAATTCGGTTGAAAAAGTGAGAGGAGAAAGTGAAAGTAGTTCTCCGAAAAATCAAGAAGAAGAGAAAGACGGTATTCCCACCACAGTAGACGTATAGACTCCAATGACTCTAAAGAGGGCCGTTAGAACTGAGGTCGAACACTAAGAAGGTCAGGTCGCAAAGAGTACTACATGAGACGTATCTTCAAATGTATTCGTCCCACTGTTATATGTCGGAACTATATGAGGAAAAGGATAAACCTTGGTCAGATAACAAGGTACAGGTCAAGATTGACAACGAAGGACTGGACGTATATCTAAAGAGTTCTCCGTCCAGTCCACTAGACCGTAAGGGTAGAGAAAGTCTTAAAAGGTGTCAAATAACACTAGGTGTGTCAGTTTCCGAAACCGTATCAGTTATCTCGTCTTCATCTGCAAAAAGACCTTGAGAGAACGAAAAAGCTACTAAGTCACCTACAACCGTTAAACTAGAGACCAAGGAGACGAAAAACATTTTGGTCGAACTTGTAGTCCTTCAAGTGCCATGAGGAGATCTTAATGAAAAATCCTTACTACACTTAATCCATAAATTGAAAAAGAGGGTTTCCTTGTCGAGTAACCGGGTGTGATAAATAATTTTGTGGATTAGACAACGTAAATATAACCTTCTTGTTAAACCAAACTCAAAGTGTAAGACAGGGAGTCTTCACTTTTACACACCGGAAAGGTAGAAGACTTTAACTTACAGTGACATCAGTTCAGGTTCCGGTTGGAGTAATAA
The DNA here is from genome assembly GCA_006410555.1 of Capra ibex. Taxonomy (NCBI): domain Eukaryota; kingdom Metazoa; phylum Chordata; class Mammalia; order Artiodactyla; family Bovidae; genus Capra; species Capra ibex. The sequence goes on along the minus strand of SJYO01020080.1, from coordinate 102,943,803 downwards.
AGACAAAAACATCCACTGAACTCAACAGACGGATCCACAGGGGTATTAAGAAAGAAATTTGAACTTTAAGTTATTGAAACGGTCTAATAGAGTAGTAGTACTACTAAGGTTTACTTTAAAAGGACCGTAAGTCACCCAGGAAGTTCAGAAAGTTAGGTAAATGATGTAGTAACATAACATCTTATAACCTCTTATAACAAATAACACAAAAATTGATTAAAGGTACACAAAAGAAGAAGTTTTAGTGAGTTGATGGATGGTAGGTGAAGATGATATAAAGGATATAAGTAACAGTATGGATCCAAGAGAAGACGAAACGAAAAATAATAAAGGAGTCTGGGCAGAAGATACAGGGACTGTCACAAAAGTCTCTTCAAGTAACAGAAAAACAACGAAGATTTCAAATTAGAAAATTCATTAGGATAAATAGTGAGATCCAAGGAGGACTCAGGACGGTCAGGTGAAAATTAGAGGAAACCAATGAAGTACAGAGAAGATCCTTTGGAACTTAGCATATACATATAGATGTAGATCTATCCTTTTCAACTACAACAGAAAGTATTATTACCTCTTGCGAAACAGATTTTAAAAGATCCTATAAAACCATTTAAACTGACACCCCCTACCGCCAACACCCAAGAAAACCCGAAGGGTTCACCGTGATCGTACTTCTTGGAGGCACGGTCACGTCCTCTGTACTCTTTACGTCCAAACTAGGGACCCAGTCCTTCTAGGGCACCTCCTACCGTACCGTTGGATGAGGTCCTAAGAACGGACCTCATAGGGTATCTGTCTACTCGGACCGTCCGATATCAGGTATCTCAACGTTTCTCAGACTTTACTGAATAGTACGCACGTTCCCAAAAAGAAACCGAATTTCAAAATTTTGAAAACGTCAAAACTACTTGTACAGGGTGAAGGAGGAAAAACTAATAATGATTAAAATTCTCTGACCGGTAAATAATTTCTTTTAACATCAAGTCACAATACCCCCCTACGCATCTTATCTCAACTCATTCTTCTTCGGTTAATGTCACAATTAAACCCAAACAAGACGAATAGATAACAACGTGTTTTTTGGTGGGGTCTTGAATCACCAAATTTTGTTGTCAGTCAACGACCCAAATGTCTAGACGTCTGACCCGTCTCGAGTCGTCTAAGCCCCTGAAAGGTCCACCGTGATCACCATTTCTTAAACTGACGGTCAGGTCCTCTACATTGTCTACACCCAACCTATGAATCCAGTCCTTTTAGGGGACCTCTTTACTTGCTGTTGGATGAGGTCATAAGAACGGACATTTTAGGGTACCTGTCTCCTCGGAACACCTGATGTCAGGTACATCAGTGTTTCTCGACCTGTGATGAGTCGCTGACTCGCACGTATGTCTCGTCCAAGTCACCATAGTCAACCCCTTCGAGATTTCTTCAACCTCCTAGCTAGGTTATGTTCCCATCGTCTTTTTGATACAAAACCAAACTTTTAACAACGGAGGGAGGGAGGTACGTTTAGCGGAGGACGTTTCGGGATCGACTCTTTGATCTTACATCTAGTCGCACTAAAGATGAGTAGAACATCAAACTTCCCAGTCTAAAAAAGGGGGGGGGGGGGGTTAAAGAGGGAACCGAGTAGGTTGGACTAAATTAGACACAAGAGTTGTTTCCTTATAATCGACCAAAAAAGTCACTACACTACACGACAGTCAAGACTCTCCTTGACTGAACCGAGTCATTGAAAGGTAGAGAACAAGTTCAAAAATATAATAAACCGTCGTTATGAAGTATACATTTATAAAGTATCGAACACCAAATCTCAACACTGATAAAGAGACAAAGTACACAATACTTTTAAGGGAGAGATAAAAAGTTACAAAAAGTATCACAATCAAACAAAACTCTCTCGAATCATCTTATTTTATAAAATAAGACGACAGAAGTCGTCTTCGAGGTGTACTTGAAATCTTAATGGAATTTTTTTCGACAACCATAAACTCCTCCCTCTAATAAGACTTCCATGTCAAATGAACCCCCCTCTCAACTGATAAAATGTTATAACTTAGAAGGGTTGGACAAAGTATCTTTTCAAGGACTGAATAATTCCAACAGAAGAAAACAGGAAGTGGTTTCAATTCTCAAAATAAGAATATATAGAACATCCAAATAATAAATCTCGATAAGATTAATAAAATCTAAAATTTTACGATAACACTTGTTTTATTAAAAGGGTACCGTAAAATAGTAGTCAACAATGACTTCAGACTTTTTAGATAACTAAAAACACACAGTCAGAAGAAAGGTCGGTCTAAAAACTCGAGAGATTTAAAAAGGTAAACTCAGAGAACATAAGAATGGATCTGTCAGTATAGTCGAATATTGAATAAAACGGTAAATATAAAGTTTAAAGAAATTAAAATGAAATTTTAGAGTTTAATGGAAATATAACCCCTATATATATATCAGAAAAGAGGATAGAATCATTTATCAATACAAAACCCGAAAACAAAAGAGATCAAAACAAAAGGGTACCACAACTAGGATAGACGAAAATATTAGATACAGGAGTTAAAATGAAGATTTTAGGACTATCTAAAAATATAAAATTTAACCTTATCTGCACATTTGACTACACATGTGGAACTACTGTAATTATTCGTCTGAACTTCTCCGACTGACAGAACGAATCACCTTATTTCGATCATTTACTATCTCAGTAGTAAGTCTGAGAGTCTAGTCGGAAGTGAAAAAGTACCTCTTTGGTTTTGTGTACTAGGTGTGTACTTCATACAAACTTCCAATTTTAAGAAGGTGGTTTTGAAAATAGTCTTGAGGTTTATTTTAACTCACGGATGTACATATATATAAAATGAAAAATATTGAACAGGAATATTTGGACGATTACTTTTCCGATTTTCGTCTAAGACGATAATCTTATTATTCGTTACAGACTTTTAGACGTACAAGTTGTCAGTGTATAATTTTTAACTAAGGTGAATCTTCTATAAGACTACAGGTATTTTTGTTTCATCCGTCTACTCCCACCCGTACACCATTTTCTATTTTTTTCCTATTTGAGGGTTACATAATCCCAATCCTAAATTAAATTACCCCGAAAGGACCACCGAGTCTACCATTTCTCAGACGGACGTTATACCCTTTGGACCTAAGATAGGGACCCACCCTTTCTAGGGGACCTCTTCCCTTACCGATGGGTGAAGTCGTAAGAACGGACCTCTTAAAGTACCTGTCTCTTGGGACCACCCGACGTCAGGTACCTCAACGTTTCTCAGGTTGTACTGGCTCTCTGATTGTGAAAGTGAAAGTAAAATTAAATCACCGTAGTCCATATCATACGAGTGTAGTTACCGTAATCTAGTCTAAATTGGTAAATTACCGGTAAGACTTTTATTCGTTGTACCGTGTCCGAAGTTCCACCTAGTATTGTTTGACACCTTTTAAGGATTTCTCTACCCTTATGGTCTGGTGGAATGGACGGAGACTCTTTAGACATACGTCCAGTCGTTCGTTTTCAATCTTCGTCTACACCTTGTTACTTGACCAAGTTTTGACCCTTTCGTCATGTAGTTCCGGTATATAACAGTGGGACGAATAACTTGAATATACATCTCATACAGTATACTTGACGGCCCAACCTACTTCGAGTTCGACCTTAGTTCTAACGGCCCTTTTTGTAGTTATTGGAGTCTATACGTCTACTATGATGGAATTACCGTCTTTTGATTCTCCTTGATTTCTCGGAGAACTACTTTCACTTTCTCCTCTCACTTTTTCAACCGAATTTTAAGTCATAAGTTTTTTACTTCTTATACCGTAAGTCAGGATAGTGAAGTACCGTTTATCTACTCCTTTGTTACGTTTGTCACTGTCTGAAATATAAGAGCCGAGGTTTTCGTGACACCTGTTATTGACGTCGGTATTTTAATTTTCCGTGAACGAGGAATCTTCTTTTCGACACTGTTTGGATCTGTCGCATAATTTTTAGTCTCTGTAGTGAAACGACTGTTTACACGTATATCAGTTACGATGTCGAAAAGGTCATCAGTACATGACTATACTCTCAACCTGGTATTTCTTCCGACTCGTGGTTTCTTAACTACGAAAGTTCGACACCACAACCTCTTCTGAGAACTCTCAGGGAACCTGTCACTCCTCTAGGTTAGTCAGTTAGGATTTCCTTACGTATAAGTGACCTTCCTGACTATGACTTCGACTTCGCGGTTATAGAACCGGTGGACTCCTCGACTGAGTTACCTTTGTTGGGACTACGACCCTTTCTAACTCCTCCTTTTCTCCTACTGTGTCCTACTCTACCGACCTACCGTAGTAGTTGAGCTACCTCTACTACTCAAATTCGTTTGAGCCCCTCTATCACTTCCTGTCCCTTCGGACCACACGACGTCAGGTGTCCCGGCATTTCTCAGCCTGTGTTGACTCGTTGACTTGTTATTGTTGTGTCCGAAGTCTTAAACTGAAAGTGTACAAGTCAACTTAATTCATCGAAGTCTTTTTAGTCTACTTTAATGTAGTACTAAGACGAGGATATCCTATTATGGTCGTTAGTGTGCCAGACTCAAAATACACAAAACAAAATACATTCTTAAGTGACCCGTGAGTGAGGTGATAGAAAACTTTACTCTTTGAAGAACGGTAATTGGTTGCTTCTCATTTGATTTACGACCCTTCTTAAAGAAGGAAAAGGGAATTTGTGGCGGACAGTAAGATCGTTACTTTTTTTACTACATAAACTCCTGGAGACCCTGTCCTTTTAACCATTCTCGAGAGTTGAAGAAAGGGTATTTGTTGACTAGAAAATTTCGACAATTGTGTCCTCGAGCCGTAATTTATGTCAATTAAATAGTAGGTTATCGACCGTTCCCACAGTCCGCAATCTCAGTACGAGACTTTTTGCCCGGGACACAAGTAGGAGATACCAACTTGTCGACGAGGAAGGGGTTTAAAATTAGTCTGAGGGACTCGTAGTGTACGGGGTCGTTCCGTCTCGGGTGTATTTTGGACGTTATTCGGAAGGTACATTTAAGTAATATCTCGGGTTCATTATACTTGTCTAATATAAGAGACCCGACTTTCTCTCGAAAATTAAATCTGGTTTTAAAGCTGACGTATGACTAAACTGGGGAACAAGAGATCTTTATAAAGAGAACCTTTTTTTATTAGTCTTAGCTAGTGAATTTTATTTTCCGTAAAAGAACCAACAAGTTTTACTCTTAAGTTCGAATTTTGCGTGGCCTTTATTTATACGGAATCCTGTTTTTGTAGAATTGGTGCTCAAGGACTTCAAGTCTATGTACGGGGGAAGAGACTCTACTGTTGGTATCGAAAGAAGTCTAAGATTTTCTGAAACATTGGAGAAGGGGTTTTCGACTTGCCCGTCACAAAGTCTAGTACAATACTTGTCTTCGGTCAAACTGTCACGACCTTTAAAATAAAGTGCAGTACCAACCAAGAAGAGTATCTACAGGATCTATGGATCACTACTTGACAGGGGGTAGTAACCAGGTGACAGAACACTTACATACAGTGTTCAATGTTGTGTCTCCTCCCTCTTAGAGATAGTTAAGGGGAGAGTCCATAAGTTCCTGTAATTTATCTCTATTCCGTAAGTATACATCACTGTTTATACGTTGGATAGTTAGACTTCTTCCTGACTAATCAGTGTCTCCTTAGTGTATTCGAGACACTCACTGTCAGGGTCGAAATACATCACCCCTCTCTCATTCCAAATCAATACGATTGCATGAAACTTAACAAAATTTAATAGGATTTTCAACCATTACCCAAACCCCTCACCAACGGATGATGAAGGCCAACCCCCTTTTTCATGAATAACACACTTTCTACGTCTATTTGATTACTAAGTAGTTAGATGAGAAGAAGTAGACAGGGGTACGACTAGTATGTCGGGAGATCTATAAATAGAAAAATACGTCCAGTCGGATGTCCTTCTGACGAAAACAGTATACTAGAAACCCCATGAACTTTAGGATCACTGTCATTAAAGGACACCATCTATTATTCGACCTACGAGTAATACTAAGTCGAAGGATGTATTGAACTGGTATCTTTCTTTTACTTGTCTAGTTCGCTTACACTTATCCGATCCGGTACCTAGTCATTAAAGAACCACGGATAAAATGTAGTTACGGGACGGCAGACGGAGACGGAGTATGTATGAAACGAATCGTGTTTAGTAATAGAATCATGTACCGACCAGTAGGGTCCGGACCTGATCTCTAGTGGTACAAGAAAATACATCTCTCTTGGTTTTAAAGTTTGTCTCCGTTTTTACTTATTCCTCGATGTATGTAACAAGTAACACTAAATCACTTGTCACATGTAGTCTTCTGTTTTGACAGGGAAGGTCACAAGAGAGTTTTGACCAAACAACGGATCTTGCAATCGAGTTTCAATGAACTCATATATTTACTGTTATAAAATTTCTTAGAGGTAGTGTGTCGTATAGTTCTTGCCTACACCGTCTTTTGTAGGGACGAAAGGTGGGTCCCTCCATTGGCGAAAGGTGGGTCCCTCCATTGGAGAAGGGTCCTGAACCATTCTTGACTTATCTACTTAAGGATCACACGTAGTATTTTAGACTGTTATTCCTTGCACTCCGTTAGTCTTGGTTCTTACTTCTTTTGATCCTTCTGTTACTCTTTCTACTTCCTGTCGTAGGTCTCTTTCGGACTATTCAGGGTGTGAACTCTGTCATCTCCATGTTTCCTCTCTCGAATATTAGAACTTGTCTTTTTACTTTCCTAGGGTTCTTTCTGTGAAATGGTCGAAAGATTGAACTTCTTTATGAAACATATCAAACTTTAATAATTTCTGATAGATTGTAAAGTAGCGTGAAAAATTGACTAAAGTCGTAAAGATTTGGTTTGACTTTTCCTAATAGACAACAGTATGAGAAGCCGGTAAAACTCTTTATAAAACTACTTGTGCCGACGAACTCACTTTTAACCTAACGAAATTTTGTCGAGAAAACGACACAAAGATGAAAGACTTGAGTCGTAGGAGAGAGTCAGGTTAGTGTAAGTTACAGGTGGTAGAGACTTATAACATCACTTATTATCTCACGATCAAGAGTGTATTAAATGAGGTGATTAGTAGTACTAATAACGGTACCAGTAAGGAATAATCTAAATACTAATAAAGTGGTTGAAGAAACGAGTGGTGAGGACAGAGGTTGAGGATAAATCAAGTCAAAGAATAAAGATAGTGACTAATAGGTACTCACCATTTGAGAAAATTAGACATTTACAGAAATAAAGTAAGAAAGAGATCTTACCATTGGAACAAACGTCCGATAAATCTTGGAACAAATATCTAATAAAAGGGAGTCATGAAACATACATAATAAGATGACAGGAGTCCGTTGATGATTACGATTATTCTTTTGACGACGGAAGATTTAACAAAAGGTGACAGTCGTTAAGTAGAAAGGAGAGACCAACGAAAAGTCTAAAGGTGAAACAGAAACTACTAGAGTGTGAAGTGATATTATATAAACCTACACTCTATTAAAATTAAATAGGTCAAGACCTGTATTACACTACAGAATTAAAAAGAGAAGTTAAGACCTTTTAATGGTAGATAATAAAGAAGTTTATCACGGTGTTTAATTGAGACAAGACGTAGGACCAAGTAAACGTTTAAAAGAGAAAACTAATTGGTAGACGTAAATTATCCTGTAAATAGAGTAGACAAATCAAAAATTACAGTTATATACGTAAAAAGTAAAACCTTGACAGAAAACGAAGAAGAAAATAATAAGAAAGGATTGAACAAAAGACGAGGAGGTGAATAGAGAAATCAGTCAAATTATACGAGTAAAAAATATTATATAGAGTTATAAAATATAAAAAACAAATCAAGGAATCTCACGAACAAGACTAGATGAAATCCAATAGAGGACCGAAAAGAAGTATCACCTCAGTAAAGGAAGGCACCGAACATTTAAAAATGACACTTAAATAAAAGTCCTTCACAACAAAAAATGACACCCTAAAGGTACAAAGACTCAACTCTATCATAGTGAAGTCTCTTTAAATCGTATAAATCTTTATTCCCTTCCTTTTATTCCGTCCCCGTCCTCAAAGTTATCAGGACTTTTGAAAATTAGAATTAAGTAACCGAACATAAAGAACATGTGTCGAAGGACCTGATCCCTAAAACTACGTTTTAGGTTTTCCGTTCACAGGAGTGGTAAAGAATTCCGACTACCTGTCTCAGACACTACCTCTCTCGTGCAACTCTGAAGTCCGAAATAAGTTTCTCGAAAACGTGTTCATATAATAGTACTTACTCGAACATTCTGTCCCGAGACTAAAGGTGTCCCTCTGCCCTGAGGTCGAGGGTTTGGAGACCCAGACGTAGGGTGTGTGTTAGTACACCGACGACTGTCACCGTCGAAGGGTGAGTGACAACGGAACGAAAGAGAGAACAAAGAATGTGAATTCCTTAAAGGAAAGGAGAAGAAGTTTAGTTAAGATGTAGATCTTCTATAGAAAAACGGAAAAATCTATTTCGTAAAAGAAAATTTCAAACATTTCCGTACCCCGGACAGACGAAGTATAGTCAAGTAATACAGGACTTGTAAGGTAATAACACTTTAACCATCAACAATAAGACCCTAATTTGAACAGAAAAGTTAGTGAAAGAAGATTATCGTCTAAGGTACGGTGCCCGGTGTTCCTACTCCTATAGTAAGTATAGACCGGTCAGTGGTACAAATTAAAGGTACCTCACGATACACTAACCAGATCTCCACTAGAAGACTACGTTCGTCTCGGTTGTCCTCGGGAAGAGACACCGACTATACGTTTATAACCCTCTTAATTCACAATAAAACTCGATCTTGTTATATTCGGACCTCTATCGTAATCAATGGGAAAGGACGTCTATCTATCAGACATATATATATGTATATTTAAAAATAGTACGTATCTATATATGTATATATAGACACGTCAGATAGACGTCATCCTTTCTTACTACAATCGTGAGTCTCCCTTAGTCTCGGTTCTTTCTTCTGTTAGTATAAACTTGGGGATTTAGGACCATACAGGTCTCGGTCGAGTTGAGGACAATTTATCCGGTCACTTAAGGAAACGAATTCGATTAAACTTAACCCAAAGACAGTGAATGTAGACTGAATGTACGGTTATTTAATTGCATATCACCCTAATTTTATTCTGTGGTAGTTGTACCTAAAGAAAATAAATAAATAAGAACCATCCAGTCAAACATCACGTACCAAACTGTACTTCGTTTCGGTCAAGACTCAAAACCTATTTATCACTCATTTACAGTCTAGATTAGACTCTCTTTTCCTTACCTCAGGGTCCTACTTCGGTTTCAGTTAAGGACAGTAGACTTGTCCCTGTAATTCTCCGTCCAATCCCCTCCAAGGTCTCAGTATCGGTCCTTTGTCCTTGGTCCCTAGTCCTTACTCTTTTTTGTTTGTTCGGACGTCGTCGTCCGTGCCCACACCGTCGTTTGTGACCCGAAAGACTGACTTCGACCTCCAGTCGACTCGAGACGGAGGGTCAACGAAGAATTTCTATGGTCCTGGGGAAAGGTAAGGATGGTCCACGGCGGTGGACCACAGGTTTTCTACTTCAACCGTACCTTGACTGACGGTCCTGTTCCTCGGAATTCGGCTCCCGGTATTGAAAAAGAAAAAAAGTTAATACATATGGTCGTCATAGGTCTGTCCGTAGTTTTATTTACGTAAAGTACGACTAATAATCAAAGGTTCCGTTTATAGTTTCACTAAATAGGAGTCTTTCTATACAGTTCTATATTCTTTAAGCAAAAATTCAATTCGTCTAAATACTCTTTATAACATGAAAAACCGACCTTATTGTCAAAACCAAGTTCGAGTAGTTTTCCTCTGTAGAAGAATAGTGGAGAAACAAATGTCGATACCCAGTTTACCCTCTTCGTCTCTATTACTCCTATTGTTTATTCCGAAAAGTATATAAATCTTCTTCGTTATACTTCTTATAATTTGTAGGTAGGAGACCTTACTTAAAATTAAAATTATTAATCATTTTACAGGGGTAGAAGGTCTATTAATCGAAGTACAGCACCCACTACCTCTTGGTGGATAAACGGAAGCTCCTCGAACATTAGATGTATCTCTACGACCATGGTTCTTCTTCTTATCTAAAGGAATGGTGACATACAAGTCTTGGGTAGAGATGTCTCGATAAAAGACCCTATTAAAAATCTCGTTCAAAGATAATGTGTATATTTTAGGACACAATCGATAGTAAACGGACAAAGTGACTCCTCAATTCAACTCTCGTGCGTATCCACCGACACGGGTAGGAAGGTGTAGTGGTCCCGAGTCGTGTTACAGACCGCGAATATCCAGGAGTCATGTAAAAACGACTTTCTGATCTACTGTAGAGTTCCAAGGACAATCAACATACCATGAACCTCAGAGTGTCGGTAGGGTAATTAAAGGTAAAATTTAAAGAGAATTCTACGTACGTGATATTCTTTGCACGAGAAAGTTTTACAGTGAGTGCGATTCACGATTCGTAAGCGGTCATAGTGTGAAATTTACTGTAAAAGATCATTCTTGGAGATTCGTCGCATTGTGAGAATAAATTTTTTTCTTTTACCACGAGGTAAAGGGTGTGAGAAAATTATTAGATGTAACTTATAGGAACATTCGTAAACGAATGATCTTTTACTTCCTTGGATCGTACATAAATAATAGTAGGTTGTCGGTCGACAAATTACTCCAAGACTAAAATAGAGATTCTTTTAGACCTTCGTAAACATGTGACACATTAATAAAGTGTTCTTCTATAAAGTCATGTTATGACCGTCATGAAGTCAAAACGTCTATTTACTGACTTTTGTGAGTAGCAGGAGAAAGGAGAGAAAGTACCCATCTTTTTACAGTCTAAATTTCGAGAGATCTTAGATGTAAATTTACTTCTAAGAGTTAATAGTTCATACAATTACCCCTTAAGTAACCTGGTTTCGACTAGTAACATATATAAATATAGGTTCGTTTTTTCTTATATTTTTAGTTGACACTAGGGTGGATTGTGAAACTAAAACATATATTTAATATTACATAATATTAATATGTGTGTATTTAAACCGACACCAAAAAAATTGGTTTTTTATAATTATCTAGAATATCATATGTGGTAAATTTCAAAAAAAGTCCTGAAGAGACCACCAGGTCGATAACTCTGAAGTAAGAGGGTTACGTCCCTTGGACCCAAGTTAGGGGCCAGTCCCTTGATCTAAGGTGTACGGAGTTCGTTCTCGGGTATACACCGTTGATTTTGGGTCACGTCGGTTTATTTACTTATTTTTATTTATAAACTTTTATATATTTTCATTATAAAAGGATAAAATGGATTTTTATATAAGACTTATAGAAAATTATAGTTATGAAAAAGATAGTAAAAAATTTACAGACGTATCTTAAAGTACTAAAATTATATTAAATGAGTTGGTTGATCATTAAATTCATGTTGAAAAAAACAAGTTTCGTTACGTGAGTAGGAGTACTTCTTTAAAAATGTGTATGGGAATTAACGAAGTCTGTTTAAAGATCTTTACTTCATTTACCCACTTTCGTAAGTGTTTAAGATTACTGATATTTATAACGGTTTGACGGAAATATTTTCAAGATAAGGAAAAAAGAAAAAAAGAGTCATTACACCCTCCCAAGGGTAAAGGGGTTTGAGACTAAATGGGGTTCATGCTGACAAGAGAGAACTCAAGACTTTTAAACTTCTAAACGATCCGTTTTTTACTATGAATTAAACAAAGTAATGATCACTTCGACTAGAATAAATCATCTTATAACCGGCAAATACAAAGAAGAGAACAAGTAATAGATGAATGTAGAAAACAGGTAAAAAGATAGAACAAATGAAAAAGAAATAACCAGAAAATATTGTCCTCAATATAATCTTCGATTATAGATCACAAATGACTCACAATATTCAGTCCGGGATAAGGTCCACAAAAAACAAATTAGGATGGGTTACTCCATTCACGATAATTATAGTGGTAGAGACAAAATATTTCCTGTGTAGACCACGTTTCTCTCGAATTCATTAAATGGAGTCCATTGTATTGATCATGTGAACCATATGATTTTTCTGACTGTTAGTATTATGTATAAACTTTCTGATAGTTATGCAGACAACTTTGATGAAAGGGACCAGATAGAAAGTAGTAAATTGAAACAAACATCACTAAAAACGGACGATCCTGACTGACTGAGATAAGAGTAGTTTATTTAACCGAAAAGAAAATAAAACTAGTGGTCTTCTTATCAAATTTATGTAATTAAGTTTACGTATGTTTGTAAGTCTATCATACTTTCCTATGTTTTATCTCAATTTAATAGAAAAGTGAAAATAGTAACAGCATGTATCGTTTTCATAGAGAAAAATTGGTAAATACAGAAATAAAGAAGCCTATCGACGGGACACTGAGACGTACGTACAGACTGAGAAACACTAGGGTATCTGACATCGGGTGGTTGGAGGAGACAGGTAACCTAAGAGGTCCGTTCTTATGACCTCATCTAACAGTAAGGGAAGAGGTCCCCTAGAAGGGCTGGGTCCCTTGGGTGCAGAGGACGTCAAGGACGCAACCTTCCTAAGAAATGGTGACTCGGTGGACCCTTCGGGTTATAAATAAATAAACCGACACAGTCCAGAATCAACGAGGTGTTGTACATCCTAGAAACAAGGGGTTGGTCCCTAGCTTGGGCACCGGGAACGTAACGTTGAGTCTAAAAATTCATTATACACACATATATATATAAGACGACGACGACGACGATTCAGTGAAGTCAGCACAGGCTGAGACACGCTGGGGTCTCTACCGTCGGGTGGTCATATATATATATATATATATATATATATATATATACATACGTGAAAGTAAAGAACTAAATAGTTGAGGTATACATTTTTGACTAAAGAATGACACTCTCTGTACCATAAGTCCATTGTATCGGACGAAAAGAGAGAGGAGGAGGTTAATCGAAAGTGTTCATTATAGTTGAAACCAACGCTCTTGGACGACGACGACGATTCAGCGAAGTCAGTATAGGCTGAGACACGTTGGGGCATCTACCGTCGGGTAGTCCGAGAAGGCGGGGACCCTAAGAGGTCCGTTCTTATGACCTCACACTCTTGGATATATTACAATTTATTATATGAAGTTGAAGATCAAGAACTAAAATCTGACACACGAAATTGATTCAGTAAGTAAGGATTACCCCCTTTAGTGTACATTTTTACCAATAAGAGAGATAAGGAACCAAGTATTTTACAGTATAAATACTTCCTTACGAAGTGATCTTCGACCAGAAAGAAATCAGTAAAATGACTTTGGTCTCTATACATATTCATCTTACTTTCTATAACTATAGTCGCTGATATATTTAATATTATTCATATATATATGAATATTCGTGCCTAATACATCTAATATATCTAATATCTCGGAAAGGTTGATATAACGAAATAAATAATGGGTCTTATTAAAACATTACATATGTCCTGTTCATAAGAATGGATTATATCCATTCCTTTGTTCACACTTTTCAAATACCAGTATATTTCAGTGGTAGTACAAAAAAAGTCAAAATAAAACAAAGACTGGTCGGAGGCAAGAAGAAAAAATTAAAACAAAAAACTTTTTAAAACCGACATACCCCAGAATCAACGGTGTGTGTCGTTGTTTGTAGGTGAACGGAAAAAATTAAATTAAAAAATTTAATTTAATTTTTTTTTAAACCGACGTACCATAGAAACAACATTACGTGTCTGAGAAATCGAAATCGTCACACTCGAGTCAATAGGAAGCCGTACTCCCTAGAGTCAAGAAGCTGGTCCCTATCTTGAGCACAGGAGACGTAACGTTACACTTAAGAATTGGTGACCTTTTGGTCCCTTCAGGGGTGAGAAGGAAAAAACACCGTCATAATGAGACTCGTTATTAGGGTGGAACGGGGTCAGAGTCAAGTACACGAAAGTTAATTTTGGTTAATGACGGAATTCAAGTACTTGTCACACTGAATCTGGGCTCTGTCATTTAAGTCGGGTAGAGGGACCGGAGCTCACTCAGACCTTACCGTAGTCTCAGACGTTCTACATGGTTCTAATAAAGACCCTTATTACCCTGTTTCTAAGACCGGGGTGAGAGGACTAAATTCTATGTCGGGACCCTCTACGACCGTCGGTAGAACACTGGTCCGCACACTCCATTGGGACTTCTTCGACTCACTCCTCTCTCGACACAAACACAGTGACCCGGGAAAGGACTCGGTACAGATGACGACGACAGGTCGATGGAGTCAAGTGTGTCTAAGGGGAACACAAATGAGGTCAAACCCAACTAAGGTACAGCTGACATTATTGACGTGTCAATTAAGCACTGTTAGGACTGTGGTCGAAAAACTGAATTTAGATTCCGAGAAAGATGGGATGGTACAACGGAAAAACAAGTCCTAAGTTTTTGTGTGTGGAAAATTCTACAGAAGTAATATAGAAAACAGAAGGAAGTATCAGCGTAAGAATCTTTACGGTTCGGTAGTGTGCCTTGAGTAAGTACTCAGTAATACGTATGTACAAACCCGTACTGTAAGGGATATATAAACCTTGTTAGCATGCCTCGTCTCTTTTCGATTAAGGTTTTGAAAAACAATTTATTTTAATGAAAATAGAATTCCATTGAGACCTAGTAAAATTCGGAATTCCTGTGGTGGGTGGTACGTGACGATACAAGTCCTCAACATCAGTAGTTTAAGTTAATATGTAATGTCATCAACAAACTTTAAGTCTCGCGTAAATCGGATTCTTTTTCATAATATTGACCAATGAATCTAATCGTGTCTCTTCGATTAAATTTGATACCGCAATTGACCTGCCTCTTCCGTCACCGTTGGGTGAGGTCATGAGAACGGCCTTCCAGGGTACCTACCTCCTCGGACCATCCGACGTCAGGTGCCCTAGCGATCCTCAGCCTGTGCTGAAGTGAAAGTGAAAGTGCGTAACCTCTTCCTTTACCGTTGGGTGAGGTCATAAGAACGGACCTCTTAGGGTCCCTGCCCTCTCGGCCCATCCGACGGTAGATACCCCAGCGTGTCTCAGCCTGTACTGACTTCTCTGAATCGTCGTCATCGTCGTACCACACGTGCGTACGAGTCAACACAGGTTGAGAAACGTTGGGATACGTCGGGTGGTCTCCTCTTCCGTTACCGTCGGGTGAGGTCATAAGAGCGGACCTCTTAGGGTACCCGCTTCCTCGGACCATCCGACGTCGGGTACCCCAGCGCTTCTCAGGCTGTCCTGACTCCTGAAGGGAAAGTGAAAAGTGAAAGTGCGTGACCTCTTCCTTTGCCGTTGGGTGAGGTCACAAGAACGGACCTCTTAGGGTCCCTGCCCCCTCATACTACCCGACGGTAGATACCCCAGTGTGTCTCAGTCTGTGCTGACTTCGCTGAATCGTCGTCGTCGTCGGGTGGTCCGAGGAGACAGGTAGTCTAAAAAGTACTTTCTTGTGACCTTACCCAACAGTAAAGGAAAAGGTCCTCTAGAAGGGCTGAGTCCCTAACTTGGGTAGAGGACACAGAGGACGTGACGTCCGTTTAAGAAATGGTGACTCGGTGGTCCATTCGGGTTAAATTTAATTTTATACCGATTTAATGAGACATAAACTTACTCTTTACGATCTTGTCTTATAACACTGTTTTGATTGTTACTTTGAAAAAATTTATAATTCTCCTACTATGAATTTGTTCCTCTAAACGACAACCTTCTGCTTTTCCATTTACTTTCACATACTGGTAAGGTTTGTCCGAGGTCTCAGTAACGTTTCCGGTAGCACCAGCTACTAAATCCAGGAAATGATATAAACTAAAGTGTAGTTTTACACAGAAGAGAAAAGGTACTATGTTATTTTTTGAGATAGAGAAAAGAATTTGAAGTTTTGGCGTGTTTCTACCTCGACTCTTTCCCTTTTATGTTTTCTCTAAAAGCAAAAGAGAAAATTACATACAAAGTTCGCGTTTCTGAGGTAGGAGTCTGCAATGATAGATCTCTTCGTTTATATGTACATTGGACTCCCGTGACGACTCGACCGTCTCTTAATCTCCGTGTATCTTTCCTTCCCATCCCAGAATCGCACACCCGATCACCAAGGGTCTCCTCCTCAGACTCCATACACCAGTTCCTGGACTACTCGGTTTTTGTCCTCGACACACGGCCATTTCTTTTCGTATCCAATGTTCAGTCTCTGAACTGACCCGTGATACACTTCAAATCTCACTTCCTTCTCTTTTTACCTCTCTGTTTACAAACTTGAAGACCAGACTTCCAGTACCTTTTGAAAAATCATCACGAGACGTTCCATTTATCTTCTATCAACCTTCTCTCTCCCACCCCTACGTCGTAATTTTCCTCTCCCTTACACACCCATTCACCTACATATTTTACTCTAACAGTATACCCGACATTTGATTCAAATTCTGCGTACACTCTTTTCACTTCTCACTTTGTGTACCTCTTAACACGTTCCACTCTCTTCTTCATTAATTATCTATCGTCTCCACCTGTCTCAGGTCTGGGTCGCATTGGATTCATGTTCACCGGGCGACTTAAGCGTCCAAGGAGTAGCTTGTTAGACTCCAATCAATCGACTGAGACGTCTGTCCCTTGACCGCCGACCTTTCCCCACCGACATGATACGGTAAAGTATATTCCCTGAACTCGTGGGCACCTAAAACCATAGGTGTCCGCCGGACCTTGGTCAGGGAACAGTTACGTCCCCTTGTCGACACGTAATTACGAGTCTTCTCGAGGGCGCCCCCCGACTACCTTAGGCGTGCGTGACCCACCTTCTTTCTCGGACGTCTAAAGTTACACACCGTCACAGGTACAGTTCTTGAGGATTAAATCTTAATCGAAATAAATTTTCAATTTTGAGTGACCCCAGTGAGACATGTTATGGACTTTACAGTTTCGACCCTTCGTGTTCTAAAACCAATCTTACCGTTCACACACCACGGATCTTTCCTTCCCTAGGGCTATACCACTCTTTGTGTAAAATAATGCTGTACGTTACGTATCCATCCCCTCATCTTTTACGTGACGGTCAATTATTAGTGGATGACTGGGCTCCGTTATAATTTACCTAACAGGCTTACAGGAGGTCCGAACACGAGTCGTCGTAGTTGTAAGTAGGAACCTCAGACGTAAAAATTACCTTTTGATGACACTTACCAGCACGACTTTCGTCTTTCCGGTTTGGAAAGGAACCAACATCGACGTGTTAAGAAAGGGTTCGAGTAAACACGAAATCACTAAAGCGAAACGAACCGGAAAATGTTGAACCGTCAAGTCCTTCACTTCTACTCTCTGAGTCGTCTAAAATTTGTTCAAAATGAGGTTTACAAGGGAATTATGATCATAAAGAACCTGTCTCTAAGGACTACAAAATTACTTGACAAGAACCACAAAGAAATTTTCGTAGGAAACCGTAAACACTTACAGGGTACCGAAAACGAGAATTAAACCTGAGTGACTATCAAAGGAATTTTCGTCCTTTTCGTGAAGAACCCTCGGTCCACTTTATATTCCCAAAAAAAACTGAGAAAAGACTTGTAACGGCTTACGTCACCATTGAAACCCCACCGTCGGAACTCTTTACAGTCGACCGTCTTTTTTTCTCTCCACATCGAGACGACAAAGGATCTGACGAGACACTCCAGACTGAAACTTTTTAAGAAACAAGCAAACGTTATATATAAGTTTACGTAAGCTTCATTAATCGTGGGACCTAACTTAGAACAACAGTGTCAATTAATAATCTACCGATGAAAGGAAATCTCATAAACTGTCAACGGGTTTTACAATCAGAATTAGATTTTGGTTGTTCTCTGGAGACTGTACCACTTTCGGTGGTTTTACCGTAAATAATTTATATTTACCACTCACGGACTTCCCCTCCACTCCTCTCGTGATTAAGAGTAGGACTTTACTTTTAAGGAGGTCATACTTTCCCTTTAATCTAATGGAGAATCGTCTTCGAAGTAGTCAAAATGAATAGTACACCTACTAAAATCTTACACATATAAGGATATTACACACTGTAAACGTAACTATTTATCTCTAAATACTGAGAGTTGAAGATAGAGACTAAACGGTTTTAAGAATATTTATGTTACCAAAGATAATCAGATAATAGACCTTTTACTGAACTTTTTTAATTTACTATGACTAAATTTTACTTCTTTCGAATAAATACACGTAAAATCCTTGGGATTCACTTAGTCCATTTATATATGTGGTTCTTTGTTTTCGCAATGGGAGACTCATCAAAAAATAGTATCTGACCTTTGTATTTTGAATAATTATCACAATCTTTAATTTACATGTTACTTTACATGTGTAAAAACCTCGAGAAGTAACCATTAATAAGGAATTTTCGATCTTTAACGGAAATAGAGATACTATATTCTCTTTTCTATGATAATTTCGGGGATCCTTAATAGTGGTATAAACTTCGTAGAAAGTGAACCAGTTTCTTTGTGTCCGGTTCGAGACCATGAATGATACATTCCTGATACCGCTGACGTAGCAAGTTGTGTGAGAGAGGTTTGTTCTCACACATGTCCAGTCCCAGCTGTACGTCAAGTACCTTTTACCGGTTGTGGCAGTGATCCCCTCTGTGTGTGTTTATACGTTTCAATCGACCCTACGCCGGTATCTGAACAGAAACCGACACCAGTGGACATATTTCGTGAGTAATTTACAAGTAGAAGAGTTTAGGTAGCTATATATGTATGACTTGGAAATTGGTTTTAGTCGGAGTAACCAGTGAGGGGACGAATTCTAAAGAGACCCGAGGGGTGACGAATGTCTCTTTCGAACTCGAGGAACCATGCTCGGAAGATATTAGACACGTGACAAACGGAAGGTCGTAGAGACAGACGTGAGGGACGGGAGTGAGAGATCGGTGTGACTACCTCTTCCACTACTGTGGGGTGAGGTCATGGGAACGGACCTTTTAGAGTACCCGCCTCCTCGGACCACCCGACGTCAGGTACCCTAACGGTTCTCAGTCTGTGCTGACTCGCTGAAGGGAAAGTGAAAAGTGAAAGTACGTAACCTCTTCCTTTACCGTTGGGTGAGGTCACAAGAACGGACCTCTTAGGGTCCCTGGCCCCTCGGACCACCCGACGGTAGATACCCCAACGTGTCTCAACCTGTACTGACTTCGCTGAGTCGTCGTCGTCGTCGTCGGTGTGACTTGAACAGTCTTAAAGGACTTGTGTCACACAGTAAAAGATTAATGGAACCGTACACCCAAGTGAAATCGTCCCGTCGATAGACAAAGAGTAGGTCTACGATGGTAAGAGGAAGGAATTCATGTATGTATGTGTGTGTGTGTGTGTGTGTGTGTGTGTGTGTGTGAAAAACGATGTTTTTTGGGGGTTTGGAAATAAGTTAGAAATTTTCGAAGAGTTCAAAAGGGGGTCGGGAGACTAGGGAGTCATTTCTGGACCCAGTGAGGAAAAACTAGGGTCTTAAACCCTAGTGTCTTGTATAGTACCTTTTCTGACACTCGAGAACCGTGTACGAGTTCTTCACAAACTACACACTTGCTGACTCACTCACTTACTTACTTCCAACAACGTCACCGAATAAGGACACTTCCCTCTCCACCAACCGTGGACCGAGAGTAAGAGAGTTCTAGTGTGAGTCGATATGTCTACCTGGGTTACAAGGATTCTCACCCCGGATTCCCAAGTAAAAGTCGTCAGACGAAGTACCGAGGATATATGGCATATCGACATGTCTCGGAGACCCGTATATGGACCCGTCACTTATTAGTGTGTGACTAATTGACGCAAGTAGTTTTGATAAGTCATAAAACTATAAACTTTGTCAGTACGTTTCACACTTGTCGATATTAATCCTCTTACTAGGTGACTCACCTGACGGTTTCCCCTTTTCTCTCACCAACTTTTACTATGACTACCATTTAAAAATTCCGTCTTACCCGTAAAAGTGAAGACAAGAAAGGAAAGGATAAAGTACGTGACACTCCAATTATTGACACAACAGATTTTCTCACGACCCCTCTTTTTTTTTTTCGAGTCAACCTAACAAAACATTCATCCCAGTTATTCAAACCGGGAACAGGACGGTATTACCCTCCCAAAATCACTGTCTCACTGTGTCGAACTAAATTTGGGACCTTTATTTCAAATCCGTAGTCCCATCTCCTGTCTTACCTGTACGCCGACCTTCGAAAGGGCTTACAAGACCGTTCTCTACTCAACATAGTTCTGACCTTCTCAAGATCTAATTCCGAGGAGTTGAGAACGTGTAGGACGAGAAGGGACTTGTAGGTGGTGGTACCCGAAAGTATCCAGTCACTGGTGTCCCGAGACATAAAATGAATGAGTGACCAAGAGTGGAAGGGAGACCCAGTGATTGGGGATCGTACAACGATCTGATACCATTCGAAATCACTCACTTTTCTATTACGGTCCCTCCTATCTCGTCTCCGCTATTATGGGTGCTATATAAACCCTACTTCTTGACCATCCAGAGCCACGAACTCTCTGTCGTTCTAAACGCAGAGTCGGGACCCGTCCGTCAGTTACCCGACGTACTCTCTTTAAACATCTGTCCCTTAAAACGTTCAAACCAAAAACTATACAACTGAATTCATCCGTCTACCTTAAAGTTTACCTTTAAAGTTATTCTTTCGACCTTCATTTTCCGATAGCGATCTCCGAAGGGACCACCGAGTCACCATTCCTTAGGTGGACGGTTACCTACCCTGTACCCAAAGTAGGGACCAGACCCTTCAAGGGTGTACGGTGATTCGTTGACACGGGGACACGGTGTCAAGTGCCTCGAACGTGAGGTCTCAGACCCTCAGTGTTAAGGATTTCGGGTTCACGGGATCTCGGACACGAGGGGTTCTCTTCAGTGGTACCACTCTTCGGAAGTGTGGTGTTGATCTCTGATTGGACGTATCGTTACTTCTGGGCCGTGTCGTTTTCTATTTAATTTTTTTTTAAAAAATTTTCCAACATTGGTATGTCTCAATTTCGTCTTCTTTCTTAAATTCCCATTATTCGTACATCCATCTTGTATTTCGGTGTCCTCACCGACTCTAACGGACCCACTTCGTATATCATTGTCTTCTCTCAAGTACTCTCTAGGAACCCTCTATGAGTGTCTTCCCTATGGACCTCTTTTTCTTTGTACTTTATATGTACATCCTATAAACGTTTTGGACTAGGATTCGTACTCGTTCAACCGACTTTTGGTGTAGGTAGTACTTATCTAAAAATAAATGATGTCTAATAGGATCCCCTTCCTCATAACTTGAGTTGTTGATCGAAATCCCATTTCTCTGTTGTTTATGTTTTACGGTACTCAGTCGTACTGTTAATCGGTCTAAGGTAAAATGATCCGTATCTCAGCTAAAGTAATAAGATCTTCTTATCTGGGAATTAGTACTATCTTGTCGTCTCTACTTGGCAGATGATCATACATCGACAAGTGTAAACATGGTGGAGACTCGGAAACGTCCACCACCACCCTCCCCTGACTGCTAATAGAGACGATTCATTGGAGAAAGAGGACTATCCTATCTCAGTTCTAGGACTTAACTCAGTTTTGGTTTTCCGGAGTCAACCCTCAAAATAAAAAGACAAAAAGCCGTGTGGTATCCGTACACCCCCAGAACCAAAGGACTGTTCCCTAACTTGACACGGGGGACGGAACCTTCATTTCCCAACATCGTTGACCTGGTGGTCCCTTCAGGTGTTAACCCTCGAACTTAATGGTTGTAAAAGGAAAGTGGTCTTAAAACACGCATTATTTTCATTTTGATATTAAAAATAACCTTATATTAACGAAATATTACAACCCAATCAAAGACGACTTGTCGTTGCACTTAGTCGGTATACATATGTATATAGGGGGGGAAAAATCGAAGGGAGGGTGGGGGTGGGGGGTGGGATGGGGAGTTCAGTAGTGTCTCGTGACTCGACTCGAGGGACACGGTGTCTCGTCGAAGGGTGACAGATAAATATGTACCATCACATATATACAATTCGATGATAGAGTTAAGTAGGGTGGGAGAGGAAGGGCAACACAGATGTTCAGACAAGAGATACAGACATAGAGATAAAGACTGGACTTTTATCTAAGTAGTCATGGTAAAATGATCTAAGGTATATATACACAATTATATACTTTAAACAAAAAGAGAAAGATTGAATGAAGTGAGACATAGTGTCCGAGATCCAAGTAGGTGTGTGATTTTGACTGAGTTAAAGTAAGGAAAAATACCGACTCGTTATAGATAAAGACGAAATAACTGATACGGTTTCGGAAACTGACACACCTAGTGTTATTTGACACCCTTTAAGACTTTCTCTACCCTTATGGTCTGGTGGAGTGGACGGAGAACTCTTTAGACATACGTCCAGTCCTTCGTTGTCAATCTTGACCTGTACCTTGTTATCTGACCAAGGTTTATCCTTTTCCTCATGTAGTTCCGACATATAACAGTGGGACGAATAAATTGAAGATACGTCTCATGTAGTACTCTTTATGACCCGACCTTCTTCGTGTTCGACCTTAGTTCTAACGGCCCTCTTTATAGTTATTGGAGTCTATACGTCTACTGTGGTGGAATACCGTCTTTCACTTCTCTTCGATTTTTCGGAGAACTACTTTCACTTTCACCTCTCACTTTTCAACCGAATTTCGAGTTGTAAGTCTTTTGATTCTAGTACCGTAGACCAGGGTAGTGAAGTACCCTTTATCTACCCCTTTCTCACCTTTGTCACAGTCTGAAATAAAAACCCCGAGGTTTTAGTGACATCTACCACTAACGTTGGTACTTTAATTTTCTACGAATGAGGAACCTTCTTTTCAATACTTGTTGGATTTATCATATAAGTTTTCGTCTCTGTAATGAAACGGTTGTTTCCAGGCAGATTAGTTCCGATACCAAAAAGGACACCAGTACATACCTACGCTCTCAACCTGACACTTCTTTCGACTCGTGACTTCTTAACTACGAAAACTTGACACCACAACCTCTTCTGAGAACTCTCAGGGAACCTGACGTTCCTCTAGGTCGGTCAGGTAAGCCTTCCTCTAGTCGGGACCCTAAAGAAACCTTCCTTACTACGATTTCGACTTTGAGGTCATGAATCCGGTGGAGTACGCTTCTCAACTGAGTAACCTTTTCTGAGACTACGACCCTCCCTAACCCCCGTCCTCCTCTTACCCTACTGTCTCCTACTCTACCGACCTACCATAGTCACTGAGCTACCTACGCTCAGACTCACTTGAGACCCTCAACCACTACCTGTCCCTCCGGACCGTATGACGTTAAGTACCCCAGTGTTTCTCAGCCTGTGCTGACTCGTTGACTTGACTTGACTTATAAGGTAACATATGTCAATGGTGTAGAAGAAATAGGTAAGTAGACAGCTACCCGTAGATTCAACGAAGGTACAGGACTGATAACATTTATTACGACGTTGCTTGTGACCTCATACACACAGAAAACTCAACACCGAGAGAGTCACATATACGGGTCATCATACTAACGACCCCGTATACCATCAAGATACAGATCAAAAAAAACAACAACAATGGACAATTCAAAAAATTCCTTGGAAGTATGACTAGAGGTGTCACCGACGTAGTTAATTAGAGGTTTTATATGTTTATCGTGCACCTCGAGTCATAGTTTTTTTGGGGTTGTTGGGTTATTTTTCTTACTCGTTTTCTAGATGTATCTGTAAAGAGGTCTTTTCTGTCTACCGGTTGTCCATGTACTTTTCTACGAGTTGTATTGATTAATAATCTCTTTACGGTTAGTTTTGATGTTACCCCATAGTGGAGTACGACCAGTCTCACCGGTTGTAGCTTTGTAGATTCTCATTCACGTCCACTCGCACATTTCTTTTCCCTTTGAAGAATGTGACAACCACCTTTCAATGAGAATTCAATTTTTTAAGATAGCACCTTCAAGATGATTATACCTGAAATCAGAGACATCGAGGAATAAACATCGAGGTTCAAAACTTCTGCTGAACGTCGAACAGACATGAGGGTCCGTGTACTCGAAGGACCCGAGTGTTTATCCCTCCATTTCGGGACCCAAAGAAAGGGGTGGAGGGGTGAATACTTCAGATGGGATACGATCCTACCTGAGATTTAGAGAGGTCACTCTCGAAACCCGGAAACCTCCCTGTCCGAAAATTGACTTATAGGTCAAAACATGTTTTGACAAGACTGTAAGGGTGTTAAGGAAAACGTGTTTCTTGACTTGAGGTGACGTATTTACGACAGGGTGTGTTTCTCTTTCGATAATGAAACCCGTAAGGATAGATGGGACACTTCTTTACCTTGTCGAAACTTTATTTTGTTCCACCACACAGGATGTTCTCCCTCATAAACGACCCTGGTGTTTACTCAACTTATCCACTCAGTCCTTTAATCGGTGGGTGAGAGTGACGACTCTACTCTCGAAACTTTTTACGTACATTAATCGAGCGACCGTCCCGACAGAGTGTGTGTTACAGGTTCTGAGAGTACCGCGGAGAAGGGTTCTCTCTTGGAGAACCTTGTCGACATCTGTACGAGTGTGACCGAGACAAGCGTGGAACGACCCAAAATTTCTGTTGGGTCCAGGTTCCGAGCCGACTTCTCGGTACGTATCAAACTAGTCTGACGAACCCTATCAGACTCCTCTTGTAAGGTCTGTGGTACACCTCTCCTTCTCCTCTTCTGTGTTAGACTAAAGAAATTGGAGACTAAAATGGTCCCTTAACGTAGTACGAACGGAAACAGTATGAAATCAAGAGTAGTGAATCACCACTCAAAGTTGCGAGTCGAACCCCAAACCCCAAGGAAGGGGTATAAACTGAAAAATCGATCTCTTTTTAGACAAAACAGAGGACTTAACCATCATTCCTTACGTTCGTATATATTGGAATACGAGTTTATACGCGCACGTGTGTGTGTGTGTGTGTGTGTGTGTGTGTGTGTGTGTGTGTGGATGAGGGTACATTCTCGTCACCTACCAACTCTGTACGGTAACTTAATAACCTCTATTATCACCAAGTCACTTACTGTTATTACTAAGTTGATAAAAGACTCTTATACAATATCAAAGTCATCAGTTTGTCCCTCCCCAGAACCCTCTTTCTTACTCCGTCACCACACCTACCGCGAAGACTCTTCGACCACTATTTCCCCTCGGACACCTCATCTTTCGGTTACCTCCGAAAGAGAAGTTAAAGATTAAATTATGTCTAACTTGTCTTATTCGTCTTTCTTTTCAACTTTTGTTTCCTTTTTCTTCTCTTGGGATAATGTCGTAGTCTTGAGTATAAAAGAGTAGAGTTTACGTTATTGGTATTGATCTCTATTTTTAAGTCTATTACTGATGGAATGGGGTAAACCATGAAGTCACATAACTGAATTTATTACAGAATGAAAAAAAAATAATGATAGAAAACTTGATTGGAGAAAGGATTACGAGAAAGTCAGTGAAGATTCAGAAGTCCCACTAAATCACTGTCAAGGAAGTGATCTCGAGGTAATTATCGAGAGACTGGGTATAAAAGAACTACAAAACGTTCCTTAAATTTAAAGTTTACGATAAAATTATGTCCCTGAGAGTCGTTGGACGTGTTCGAGACGGACTCAGACACCTGTCGTAGTGTGTTATCAAGGATGGGGCAACGAGATTCAGTAGTGAGTCGGAACAGTTTTACGACCGAGAGGGACCCCTCTCGAGAGGCACCAAAAGACACGTTTAGTCATACATACTGTGAACAGGGACTGTGTACCTCTTAGTTTTTTCAGAGACCGAACACGTCACCTTGGAACAGTCCGACTGTCCACCTCTTGGGACCATCGGAGTATTTGTTCCGTCTTTAAAGATAAATGTTTTCACTAATGACCCTTTTACACCCTAAAAAGGGGGAGGATATTAAGCATATGTTCTTTAAGAGGATATTGAGAACGGTGAAAAGACTTTATAACATGTATCACTCTAATGTTCCTCTCCGAGGTTTTATCGACTCTATAAGATCATACGACCTTATGACTTTAATCAAACTCGAAGTCAGAAGAGTCACTTCCGAACCGTCTCTTAGTCACATGATCAAAACGACTAGTTCGAAACGGTCAGTATAGGATCTTTATGTTGATCTTTAGGATTGGGAAGACTTTATCCAGTCTCTTTGTTACGGTCTAGATCTTTCAATTGGTGATCTACAATAAAGTAACTCCATTAAACCGAGACGCCATTTTCTTAGAAGGACTTCACGTCCTCACTACCAAGTTAGGGACCTATCCCTTCTAGGGAAACTCTTCCTTTATCGTTGGGTTAGGTCATAAGAACGGACCCTTTAGGGTACCTGTCTCCTCGGACCACCCGATATCCGGGTACCACAGTGTTTTCTCAACCTGTGCAGAATCGTTGATTTGTTGTTATAACATTTAATCTTCAATGTGTCTGGTAGTACTTACTAAATCGGGATTTTGTAAAGTTAAAATAAAACCGGTAGTTATACTATACAATAAAACCATGACTCAAGCACCATCTCTTTTATGGTGTACAATCGTGTAGTAATGTCGGGAAAGGGGATCTCTATGAACCCTCTTTATTCGGGGTCACGGGGTCCCGTTATCAAAGTTTCAGACCAGGTCCCTGTGGACGTTCAAGGACTCTGAATAAGTTCTGCTAAGGGTTCCAGTTTTGATAGAGTCTTATGATACTGTCTCAATGAACGTAAAAAGTAAGAACAATAAAATAGACACATCTCACCTTGAATCTCCAATATACTACACAATCACGTCGACTTAAGTCTTTGGTCACACTCTTAGGTCGACAGAAGACAGTGTGGTGTGTCCTTCCCCTGAACGTTTCTACACGGTAAGAGGGGTCATTTAAAAAACAAAACTTTTATTTAAGTCAAACATATTTTTTACAGTAAATCACATATTTAACAAGTACTAATAATAAAATTTATCTGGGTACTTTAGTACAATTTTTTAAATTTAAGATTGTACCATTTACTACTATCTATATTGTGGGTGTTTGTTTTCTGAGGAACTCCAGGAAGGATTAAAACTTCTTAAAATTTTCCCAACATTGTGGTTTTTCGAACTCTTGGTAACAGGTTTCTGTAAACAACACACATTACTTAGGTAAATGTAGGACACGTCGGTCTTACTATGAACACTTCGTAGCAGAGACTCTCTTTACTCTTTTATCAAGGAGTTTATTAAAAGTCACCTTAAATTAAGAGAACAACCTAAGGACAACTCTTTCCGAGGGATCGAGATTTATTGAACGGTATGTTATTGGTTGACTAAGAAAACCTTACATACGTCTCCTAAAGATTATTGATAATGTCCTCCCTTTTAATAAGAAAAGTCTAATTAATTTTGTCGTGTAAGACCTTAGTGTAAAGACAGTATTCATAAACGTCACCTTTGTCACAGTCTGAAATAAAAAACCCGAGGTTTTAGTGACGTGTACCACTGACGTCGGTACTTTAATTTTCTGCGAATGAGGAACCTTCTTTGCAATACTGGTTGGATCTATCATATAAGTTTTCGTCTCTGTAATGAAACGGCTGATTCCAGACAGATCAGTTCCGATACCAAAAAGGTCACCAGTACATACCTACACTCTCAACCTGACACTTCTTCCGACTCGTGACTTCTTAACTACGAAAACTTGACACCACAACCTCTTCTGAGAACTCTCAGGGAACCTGATGCTCCTCTAGGTTGGTCAGGTAAGACTTCCTCTAGTTGGGACCCTAAAGAAACCTTCCTTACTACGATTTCGACTTTGGAGGCCCACAACCACTACCTGTCCCTCCGGACCGCACGACGTTAAGTACCCCAGCGTTTCTCAGCCTGTACTGACTCGCTGACTTGACTTGACTTCACTTCAGGAAAAAACCTTACATTCACGAAACACCTGTCTCCAATAAAGAAGTTGTATGCCTACGTATAATTTTTGTGACTGTTAGTGCAGGAAAGGAACTAAAGTTTGTACCAGTTTGTATCAAGGTCTATTAGATAAGGGAGAAAACGAGATTTTGGACTTCATGTCAGGAATAGTCAATGACTCTTATATCTTTTCATTAGTCTTATAGTGTTCCAAACTATAATTCCTTTCTTTTTGTTTATTCCTTATATTTCTAATCGTTTTATCTTTGGACTCTTGTTTGTGACCCCACCCCTCTATAAAAGGTCTAGGAGATAAACCCTTGATACCCCACTATAGAAAGTCGTGAAATCGACCACGAAATCTTAAAAAGGGTTTCCATGGATGTTGTCTTTATAAGATTTAAATTGTAATCGTGTCTTGTATTTGTAAATTGTTTCTGGGTTAAAAGAGTGGTTACCCCAAATTACTCGGTACCACGTCAAATTACCCCTTAGAAACGTCAGACAAGTTATAGACTCACTTCTACTGAATGGGACAGTATGTTCGTAAGAGGTTAGTCCTAATACTGAATTGGTAAAACGGTAAAATTTTTACTTACACCATTCGTTCCCAAACGGATGTTTAATACTTCATTTAAGTCTCTTTTCGAGTCACCTCGGTATTTCGTCTGTTTCGGACTTACCCAGTTTTTACCCTCCATTTTTATTGTCACACTGGGTAATGTGTATTGTTTTTAACATCCTTTTTATACTATTACACTCAGTACTAGTACCATGTGTAAATATATTCGTCCAAAGTGTTGATTTAAAAATAGAACGATGTTTTTCTGTACTTTGTTCGTCCATAAGGTAGTAACGGGTTAGACACCTATTACTGGGGTTCTCTGTAATGTCTTTCTAAAGTTTCATCTCCCACGGATAAAGATTAAAGACTAATCTTTTGGACGATTCCCACTTGTTCTCATTATAATTCTCCGATGTGACCCAGACACACTGTGTCGTCCCACCCCTTCTATCCTCTTCTCCCTAGTATAGTCCTCAGGTTAGTAAAGACGGTAGTGAGACACTCCATCCGACTTATTACGGGGAGGGTGGGGACGTCTCTGCAATGAAACAGGTGTTTCCAGGAGTATCAGTTTCGGTACTAAAAAGGTCACCAGTGCATACCTACAGTCTCAACCTGGTATTTCCTCTTAACTACGAAAACTTGACACAACAACCTCTTCTGAAAAATCTCAGGGAACCTGACGTTTCTCTAGTTTGGTCAGTTAGGATTTCCTTTTAGTTAGGACTTATAAGTAACCTTTCTGACTACGACTTCGACTTCGAGATTATGAAACCGATGGACTACGTTTCTCGGCTGAGTAGTCTTTTCTGGAACTACGACCCTTTCTAACGTCCTCCCTCCTCTTCCCCTACTGTCTCCTGCTCTACCAAACTACCGTAGTGACTGAGCTAACTGTACTCAAACTCGTTCGAGACCCTCTACTACCTGTCCCCTCGGACCACACGACGTCAGGTACCCCAGCGTTTCAGTCTGCACTGACTCTCTGACTTGTTGTTGGGGAGGGGGTGGAGGGGGACTTTCCGCAGGTACGTGTTTAGAGGTCTCCGACACGTACATATTGAAGTGTACCGTTTTCCCTGAAACGCCTACATTAATTTCAAACGAATTTTACCCGTTTAATACAACCTAGGTGGGTATACCGTCTTTCACTTCTTCTTGATTTCTCGGAGGACTACTTTCACTTTCTCCTCTCAATTTTTTAACCGAATTTCGAGTTGTAAGTCTTTTGATTCTAGTACCGTAGGTCAGGGTAGTGGAGTATCGTTTATCTACTCCTTTGTCACCTTTGTCACCGACTGAAATAAAAAGACCCGAGGTTTTAGTGACGTCTATCATTAACGTCGGTACTTTAATTTTCTGCGAATGAGGAACCTTCTTTTCAATACTGGTTAGATCAAGTTCAAGTCAGTGAGTCAGCAAAGGCTGAGAAAAACTGGGGTACTTACCGTCGGCGGTCCGGAGGGACAGGTAGTGGTTGAGGGCCTCAAGTGAGTCTAAGTGCAGGTAGCTCAGTCACTGCGGTAGGTCGGTAGAGTAGGAGCCAGCAGGGGAAGAGGAGGACGGGGGTTAGGGAGGGTCGTAGTCTCAGATAAAGTTACTCAGTTGAGAAGTGTACTCCACCGGTTTCATGACCCCAAAATCGAAGTCGTAGTAAGGGAGGTTTCTTTAGGGTCCCGACTAGAGGAAGTCTTACCTGACCAACCTAGAGGAACGTCAGGTTCCCTGAGAGTTCTCAGAAGAGGTTTTGGTGTCAAGTTTTCGTAGTTAAGAAGCCGCGAGTCGGAAAAAGTGTCAGGTTGAGAGTGTAGGTATGTACTGGTGTCCTTTTTGGTATCGGAATTGATCTACCTGGAAACAACCGTTTCATTACAGAGACGAAAACTTTGCAAAGAAGGTTCCTCATTCGCAGAAAATTAAAGTACCGAAGTTAGTGGTAGACGTCACTAATACCTCGGGTTTTTTATTTCACACTGTGACAAAGGTGACAAAGGGGTAGATAAAGGGTACTTCAATACCCTGGCCTACGGTACCAGAAACAAAAGACTTACAACTCGAAATTCGGTTGAAAAAGTGAGAGGAGAAAGTGAAAGTAGTTCTCCGAAAAATCAAGGAGAAGTGAAAGACGGTCATCCGACCACAGTAGACGTATAGACTCCACTAACTATAAAGAGGGCCGTTAGAACTAAGGTCGAACACAAAGAAGGTCAGGTCGCAAAGAGTACTACATGAGACGTATCTTCGATGTATTCGTCCCACTGTTATATGTCGGAACTGCATGAGGAAAAGGCTAAACCTTGGTCAGACAACAAGGTACAGGTCAAGATTGACGAAGGACTGGACGTATGTCTAAAGAGTTCTCCGTCCAGTCCACCAGACCATAAGGGTAGAGAGAGTCTTAAAAGGTGTCAAATAACACTAGGTCTGTCAGTTTCCGAAACCGTATCAATTATTTCGTCTTTATCTACAAAAAAGACCTTTAGAGAACGAAAAAGCTACTAGGTCGTCTACAACCGTTAAACTAGAGACCAAGGAGACGGAAAAGATTTTGGTCGAACTTGTAGTCCTTCAAGTGTAAAGTACACAACGACTTCGGACCGAACCTCTTAAAACTCGTAATGAAATGATCACACACTCTACTCACGTTAACACACCATCAAACTCGTAAGAAACAATAACGAAAAGAAACCCTAACCTCACTTTTGACTGGAAAAGGTGAGGATACCGGTGACGACTCAAAAGGTTTAAACGACCGTATAACTCACGTCGTGAAAGTGTCGTAGTAGAAAGACCTAAACTTTTTCTAGTTGACCTTAAGGTAGTGGAGGTGATCGAAACAAGCATCACTACAAAAGATTCCGGGTGAACTGAAGCGTAAGGTCCTACAGACCGAGGTCCACTCACTAGTGTGGTAGCACTAGTACCAGTACTTCTAGACAAAACATGTCAAGAAGACACATAAGAACGGTGGAGAAGAATTATAGAAGACGAAGACAATCCAGGTATGGTAAAGTCAGGAAATAACTCGGGTAGAAACGTACTTTACAAGGGAACCATAGAAATTAAAAGAACTTCTCTAGAGCAGAAAGGGTAAGACAACAAAGGGAGGTAAAGAAACGTGACTAACGACTCCTTTCGAAAGAATAGAGAAGAACGACAAGAAACCTTGAGACGTAAATCTACGAATATAGAAAGGAAAAGAGGAAACGAAAAACGAAGAGAAGAAAAGTGTCGATAAACATTCCGGAGGAGTCTATCGGTAAAACGAAAAAACATAAAGAAAAGGTACCCCTACCAGAACTAGGGACAGAGGACATGTTACAGTACTTTGAGGTGGGTATCAAGTAGTCCGTGAGATACATAGTCTAGATCAGGGAATTAGATAAAGAGTGAAGGTGACATATTAGTATTCCCTAAACTAAATCCAGTATGGACTTACCAGATCGCCAAAAGGGATGAAAGAAGTTAAATTCAGACTTAAACCGTTATTCATTAAGTACTAGACTCGGTGTCAGTCGAGGACCAGAACAAAAACAACTGACATATGTCGAAGAGGTAGAAACCGACGTTTCTTATATTAGTTAGACTAAAGCCACAACTGGTAGACCACTACAGGTACACATCTCAGAAGAGAACACAACAACCTTCGCCCAAAACGATACCGGTCACGTAAAAGAACCGTTTTGAGATAATCAGAAACGGGACGAAGTAAGGCGTAAGGTTCCGGTTTAAACGGACAATGAGGTCCATAGAGAACTGAAGGATGAAAACGTAAGGTCAGGGGATATTACTTTTCCTGTAGAAAAAACCCACAATCAAGATTTTCCAGAACATCCAGAAGTATCTTGGTAAGCTGCAGTCGAAGAAGTCGCAATGACCAACCCCGTATCTGAACCTAATGACACTATAACTTACCAAACGGAACCTCTGCTTGTCTCTAGTAAGACAGTAAAAACTCTAACGTAGGTTTATGACATAAAGTCTGAGAAAACAACTGGTACTACCGATGAGGTAAAGAAGACTCCCTAAGGACGGGTGTCATCATCTATATTATCAGTAGACTCAATTTAAGTGAGTAGGGTCAGGTAAAATCAAGCGACTAAGGATCTTACAGCTGCAACTGAGAATGGTAGAGAACAAACTGGTGAAGGTTAAACGGAGCTAAGTACCTGGACTGAAAGGTCCAAGGATACGTTATGACGAGAAATATCGAAGTCTTGAACGAAGATAGTAGTCAGTGTAGGTGTCGCCCCATAACAAAAACGAAACCGAGGTAGGGAAGTAAGAAAGACCTCAATAAAGAGGTGACTAGAGGTCATCGTATAACCCGTCGATGACTGGACCCTTCAAGGAGAAAGTCATAGGATAGTAAAACGGAAAAGTATGACAAGTACCCCGAGAGTTCCGTTCTTATGACTTCACCAAACGGTAAGGGAAGAGGTCACCTGGTGTAAGACAGTCTGGAGAGGTGGTACGGGTGGGTAGAACCCTGCGGGGTGTCCCGTATTGAGTCAAAGTAACTCAATCGGTTCCGACACCAGGGTCACACTAATCTAACTGATCAGTCGTATAATTTTTCGTCTTGATAATGAAACGGTTGTTTCCAGGTAGATCAGTTCCAATACTAAAAAGGTCACCAGTACATACCTACACTCTCAACATGATATTTCTTTCGACTCACGACTTCTTAACTACGAAAACTTGACGCCACAACCTCTTCCGAGAACTCTCAGGGAACCTGACGTTCCTCTAGGTTGGTCAGGTAGGATTTCCTCTAGTCAGGACCCACAAGTAACCTTCCTGACTACGAGTTCGACTTTAAGGTTATGAAACCGGTGGACCACTCTTCTTGACTGAGTAACCTTTTCTGGGACTTCGACCCTTTCTAACTCCCGTCCTCCTTTTCCCCTGCTGTCTCCTACTCTACCAACCTACCGTAGTGGCTGAGCTACCTGTACCCAAATTCCACCTGAGGCCCTCAACCACTACCTGTCCCTCCGGACTGTACGACACTAAGTATCCCAGCGTTTCTCAGTCTGTGCTGACTCGCTGACTTGACTTGACTTGGATAAACCCACCCAGGTTGGATTAATGAGTTCGAGAATTTTCGTCTCTGCAAAGAAAGGAACCTTAGTCTCTACATCGACTTCTCTCCGTCTTTTTTATGATTTTTTCCCACCACCCCCCATCCCCCTGTCGTCAGTACTTCTAAGGTTCACACTCTTCATCAGGTGTACGGTAATAATTGAGACTCGACGTCCCCGAGTGAACGTTCCCAGTCCCTCTCTAGAGAAACTCGGTTCTATTCTTTCGTCCTTTTAGTCAGGATGTTGATGTTCCCTTACCTAAGTCAGTTGTTTACCTTACTTGGATCTTGAAGTGGTACTCTCGGGGTGATCAGTCGTGGAACTAAAACCGGAACACTCTCACATCATCTCTAGGATCAACTCGGTTGGATCCCGTTGGTCGGTTGGATGTCTTGACATGTTATTATTTAAACACAACGAAATTCGACGCTGTAAAGACCATTAAACGATGTCGTCAGGATTATTTACTTACGTGAGACTAGGGGAGAGTGGTCTCCTTGATGTTTACTACCCGTCGGATTTGAGGGTCCGTAAACTGAAAAGTTGTATACTCAATGACTCATCTTCCCGGGAAGTCAGGAGAGAAGAGGATGGAGGGACGGGTCATCTGTTCTTCAGTGTATCTGTTTAGGTAGAAAATCGAGTATGAAATCGTTCCTGTTTTGGACTTGGCTACTCTTCCGACACCTAAACGTTTACAAAGACGGTACTCGGGGAGACACGACTAATTAATAGATACACACAGAGGGAACCACACTAGTAGTCTAGCTAGTAAACGAGTCTTACATAATAAAATATCAAGTAGTTTAGTGAAATAAAAGGCCACAAATAAAATAGACTCGATGTGACACTTCTTGACCACGACTCCACCCTTATTACTTCGGGTTTGGTCCCACCTTACAATCGTGTCAGTCCGGTCGGTTCTGACTCTTCTCGTTCGGTTTTCAGGTTTTCGGTGAGAGTACTCTTTTCGTTCGTCACCGGTAAAAATAAGAAGAAGAGACTTGAAAATAGAGAAAAAACGTAAAATATTAAAAAGATGTTATTCCTACTTATTCTTTCCTATTTTTCGGTAGAACTTTCAACCGGTTTGAATTATTTCTCTATTCGGTACGTTGAGCCTCAGAGAAGGGTGCCGGGTCCTACGGTATACACTCGTGAGGAGAGGGGAGGGAAAGAGGGTCTTGAAGTGGGGGCGGGGCGTCCGAAGGTCTGACAACTCGGGAGATACACTGTACGGTGACACCTGGGAAGAATAGAGAGACTCACGAGAGAAAACACAACCCCTCTGATTGAAGATCAAAGAGAAACTGGGGAGGTCAGGGAGAGAGAGAGGAACCGTTTGGATGGGGAAACTGTGTTTACGACGGGTTCTTAAGGAGTCAAGGGAGGAGTAAGGTGGTTCAGAGACACCCGTTAGAGTAGGCATAAGTGAACGGAGTCAGAGGTCGGGTAGGGAAGAAGAGGAGTGGCCGTCTGACGGTATAGATCGGTGACCGTTATGTTGAGGTGGACCTCAAGAAGATGACCTTGTTTATGAATAATTCGTAGTGACACACTGACTGTGACCCACACCTCCACGACATCTAAGGGACAGCAGATTGGTCGGAAGTAGAGACAACGAAAACGAGAACTTAATGGTTTAAGTTCTTTACCGTAGTAGTGGATCGGTCTTTGAATACAAACATAACTTTTTTTTTCATTGAATAGAATCGTAGTTGAATATCTGTGAGAGTCCACATTTTACTTATCGAAAAATCTTCAACGACACATCGTGTTCCTCGGGTCGGACCACGAGACACTACTGAACCTCCCTACCCCAACCCCCCTCCCTCCCTCCCTCACATACATACTAATACCGACTAAACACAACACTATGCCATCTTTGGTTGTGTTGTAACATTTTTAATTTTATTTATATAAATTTATTTCACATAGGATTTTTTACATTGAATAAATGTTACCTTTTGAGAGACCGTAATATCCCATATTAAACTTCTCTGTTCGGTGTGAAACCTTAATTCACCAAATGAAACATTCCTTTCTTTTCTTTTTCTTTTCAGTTCCTTTCTTTTCCTTTGGTCAAAGTCACCACTAGATAATGTAGTCTATGACGTAATACTTGATCGAAACAGTACAGACTTTAAAATCGGGAGATGTCTTTAGGTAAGACCTAACCTTTTATTATTTTTACGTCTTCAAACCAACGTCTATTTACGAAAAGGAATACACTTTCGTCATAAATTTTTATTATTTTGTGGTTTTGAGGGGGTTTTCATCTGACGTTCGTAAAATCGAAAAGAAACTTAACCAGAAGAACCTATTTTTCAACAAGTAGTGACTATAACCAACAAGTAGATATATAAACAACTACAGAAGTTATCAAAGACCGTTCGTCGTCCGTTTAGACAACTAATTTATTCACTTACTTACTTTGAACTTCCAGTACAAGGTGCATAGACTGAGGAACTCCTAGTCTGGTCGAAGACGGAGAGAACACAAGAGGGTGACACTAGTCCCTGAAGAAGCTGGTGAGTGACTGGACTATAGTGAACAATACTTTTCGACACAGGTAAAGTCGGGTTTTATTATGTAACTGGTGATGTTACAAAGAATAGATATTTTGGGTCCATTTTCCGGTCAGGGATAGTAAAGAACCGACACAACATCCTCCTTTTAGTGAAAAGTTCCTTAGGATTGGGAACCCCGGGGACTCTTTAAAACATCTCGTTCCCTAGAGTCGGGACAAATGCCACGGGAGGACCGAGGGACCCGTAGAATGGGAGTCCTCCACGGGTGAAAATCAAACACCTCCACGACTGACACGAGAATAGACTGAGACTCTCACTCACTGCGGAAGTTATACTGAGTGGTCAACGGAGTGACGGGGTACTCAAACTGGAGTAAGTCGGTTCGACTCGGGATTTCCCTCGGTCTGTCGGATGACAGGTTCCTTTGTCAGAATTTTGAAAGATTTAGGATAAGTGGTGTTATACGTTACAGAAGAAATTGTGTATTTACCTTTCAAACCCGACCTGTGGCTGAAAGGTTTGAAGACAAGACGTCCAGACAGAAACTTGTGACGACTCTTACTCGACGAAAGTAAATTTGTCTCACTAAGACAGGGGATTTCGTCGCTCGGTCTCTCCAGACAGTCGGTGTCGACAAAAGGTCGACAGGTGCCTCGACGACTTAACGAAGTTTACCAAAAAGTCACACAAGAACTTTAAGGTGGGAGTCTTGTGGACCTCAGAACGAAATAGGCTAAAGTTATAGGGTTCCGTACATATATCAACCAACAGTGGGTAATATAAGAGATTAAGACAAGACCTTTATTGATCCGAAGGTTAAAGACTTCGTTCTGGAAACACGGTTCTGGAACGATAAGTGTTGAGACAGGGTTTCATCTTCATCTCTATTACCAACCCTTGAACTGAGACTACAGTTTGGTTGGATACAAGTCCAGGGTTGACATTTCGTTTACTTGAACCACTAGAACTCAGCCAATGAATTGGAGTGATTCGAAAGTCCTTCGTAGTGACCGTTTTTCTTCTATTTTTATAAGAGAGGGAGTATCCGAAAACCTCTTACTAATTCACTCGATTAAATACATTTCACAGACCGTATAACATCGAGTTAATTACCACCAATGATAATTACGATAATGAGTACAGTAGTTTTGGTAGTTCTCCCAAACAGGTAATATTTTACCTTACTGTGGAAGATGAACACACAAAGTGGAAACTATGAGTTTTTACGGAAATTCTCTCTATTTACCTATAATAGTTCATCTCTTCAGTACTTCTGAGAAGAGACGGAGGGAGGGAAAGAGGGTTTAATGACGAACTTAGAGACGTAAACCCTTCTTGTGGATGAGGATGTAAATGAAAGACAAAGAAAAGTTTTTATAAAAAAAGATAAAACTACGACTGGTAAAAATTTCAGAAATAACTTCGACAATGTTACAACGACGATGTTACAACGAAGACAAAATGGAAAACCAAGAAACCGGTATTCCGTACACCCTAGAATCGAGAGACTGGTCCCTAGTTAGGACGTGGGACACGTAACCTTCCACTTCTGAATTGGTGACCTGACGGTGTCTTCGGGGATAAAATGGAAAGACTCAGAGTTCTAGGGACAGGTTTTTACTCTGACTCTATCCAAAAGAAATTCCAGGAAAGTTTCGATTTGAAGACACCGAGAGTCTGGATTTAAGGTTTGACATCTAGGGTCAACACCTCTCACAGATAAAACGATTACTACGACCTTGGACCCACGTCGTGACGTCTCGT
The DNA here is from genome assembly GCA_006410555.1 of Capra ibex. NCBI lineage: Eukaryota > Metazoa > Chordata > Mammalia > Artiodactyla > Bovidae > Capra > Capra ibex. The sequence continues at coordinate 102,905,792 of SJYO01020080.1, read as the reverse complement.
TGTCCACGTCTTATCATAGTTCCTGTCTACTAGTACACGAACTGAGAAGACGTATTCCCTCCTCTCTCGACTACATTGTCGTTATCACACACGAGAGATAAACTGGGACTGGGGGTCCTAACACTTCCGTCCTGTGGGGGTTTCCCTCAGACTCGGATCCTTCTAGAACGATTATAAGTCGTTCAATACAGTAGACACCGGACTTACCGTTAAATTTCTTGGGATGAGTATCTCGGTAGAGAATATCCTCCCTTTGTACAAAACACCAAGGAGACTGATTGTACAGTAGAAAAAGTTAGTTCGTTTTATAATAAAACTTTACTTCCTCTGGGAGTCCAGAAGGGTCTTGAGAGAGGGACGGGGACGTCTGACTACGTCCTCTAGTACCTCAGGAAGGAAGCTCGAATTTTTCGACGGACTGATGGAGACAGAATAGAAAATTTGAGTGACGGTCAATAACGTAAATGTAGACGGAAATCTGTTCTCAAAGAGCTTATATCCTAGACACAAAACGAAGAGGGAAGGGGTCAGTGAGGATGTCATAGATCACGTAGTCAAGTCAAGTCAGCGAGTCAGCACAAGCTGGGAACGCTGGGGTACTTAGCGTCGTACGGTCCGAAAGGACAGGTAGTGGTTGAGGGCCTCAAGTGAGTTTGAGTACAGGTAGGTCAGCCACTACGGTAGGTCGGTAGAATAGGAGACAGTAGGGGAAGAGGAGGGCGGGGGTTAGAGAGGGTCGTAGTCTCAGAAAAGGTTACTCAGTTGTGAAGAGTACTTCACCGGTTTCATAACCTCAAAGTCGAAGTCGTAGTAAGGAAGGTTTCTTTATGGTCCCGACTAGAGGAAGTCTTACCTGACCAACCTAGGGGAACTTCAAGTTCCCTGAGAGTTCTCAGAAAAGGTTGTGGTGTCAAGTTTTCGTAGTTAAGAAGCCACAAGTCGGAAGAAGTGTCACGTTTAGAGTGTAGGTATGTACTGATATCCTTTTTGGTATCGGAACTGATCTGCTTGGAAACAACCGTTTCATTACAGAGACGAAAAGTTATACGATAGATCCAACCAGTATTGAAAGGAAGGTTCCTCATTCACAAAAAATAAAAGTACCGACGTTAGTGGTAGACGTCACTAAAACCTCGGGGGTTTTGATTTCAGACTGTGACACACTAGATCACGTATCATCCACGACTTATTTACAAACAATTTACTTTAGTTATTCTTCACTCTAGAACTGATAACCCAAAGTAAAACACGATTCAAACTGACAGTGAAATGAAAAAATAAAACTCTTTATTGTCACCATATCTTGTTTCTTACCCGAAGGGTTCACTATGATCACCATTTCTTGTGTGGAGGGTTACGTCCTCTATTATACTCTACACCCAACCTAGGGACCCACCCCTTCTAGGGGACCTCTTGCCGTACCGTTGGGTGAGGTCATAAGAACGGATCTCTTTGGGTACCTGTCTCTTCGGACCGCCCGATGTCAAGTGTCCCAACGTTTCACAACTTGTGTTGACTTCTCTGAACCGTACGTACGTACCTGTACGTATAAACCATCTCTGTTATGAAGAGATGGTTTATAATTTATAATTTCTTATAACTTATATGAAATAGAGGGTAGAGACGGTGAATACCCGAATCATGAATCTTAGAATTCAAAGAATTTTACATCTATTAGCTGACCGACACCATTATTAGTTTAATCTACAATATACACATGTGACAATTACCAATAGTGATTGACTGTTTGAGAGGTCCATCTTTGTAAGTCTATCTCAAAAAGTAAACAATGGTGAACCATCGAAACCTAAGATTTATAACTGAGTTCACGTGTCTACGAAATTACCAATTTTATTCCTGTAAAATCTCGACCGGCGTACAATCGACTTCAGTTATTAAATAAAACTAGTGGGTCTACAATCACAGAATGTTTTTTGTATCACATCAGTAGATTCTTTTATCTTCAGGACCGAAACCACAGTTAGAAAGTAGCTGAATGATGTTTTAGAACTCTTTTTGGGTTGTAAAGAGACACGGAGTTAATAAAGTGGATTCTTTACCTAGGAGAGATGGGTTCTTTCGTACACTTTTATTAACTTTATGACGTACACTTTCGATAAACTCAAACAACTTTCTCTATGCATTATATTCAAGTTCGACGAGAAAAATAAAGACCCATTTAAACGAGTTCTTATCTTAGATCCAAATATACTACCGTAAAATATCTGGATCCAAATATATCTCTGAAAAATATGACTACGAAAGCATTGTACCTTAACCTGTCTATGTCTTTTACGTCGGTTTATGATGATTTACTGTGACATACGTCCAAACTTCGTTTCTAACGGACCATTTTTACCGACCAGACAGACGTCAGAGACCTTCTGACGCCGGAAGTTACCCTTCTTACGACTAGATTATTAGAGTCTATAGGAGTCTCCACATTAAAAAAGGGGAACCTTATATTACTTTCGTATACTTTTCTGGAGTTTACTAGAGAATGACGATCGGAAGAAGGTGTCGTTATACCTATGTTATGAAGAGATGGTTTATAATTTATTATCTTCATCTGAGTATGTTCAAAGAGATGGTTATTGATTCGTTTACTAAATCCCTGTACTTGGCATATGAGATACACTCATAAAAAAAATTATTATATTCGTATTTTGGTGGAGTTAGAGAAAGATACGACGAATCGTCTATAATTTACTTACAACAGAAACAAGAGTTTCGGTAGGGACCACGACTTCCCTAACGAAACATTTAATGTAGAAAAAAGAAAAAAAACAGACTCCTCTCTTTCAATAAGTCGAAAGAGAGCTTAAAGACACGTCTTACGACTATTGTGGTCACTACTCTTTGGTGTTTGAACCACATAGGACTTTGACTTTACCTCTCTGTCTCTCCCGGCTCTTCTTTTTCTTGTTGTATACTAACATTTTTTTATATATATTATATTGTTTTCTTTATTTACTTCTGGTGTTAATTTATAACTCTTTGTTGTCACTCCCCTCACACACCAGTTTCCCTAGATTCTTTTTGTTTTGATTTGTTACTTTTCGGAAGACTAATACTGTTACAATTATCAGCAAGGAGGGTATATAATTTTTTTTTTTTAGTTTTTAAATTGGTCTCTCAAGTTACTGTTTACTTTTTATACTCTCTGTCGGGTTAATTCAGTGGGAATAACCTCTCCGAAAAGAGATTTTTATTGTCAAGACAAAAATTAATATCCAAGAACCCAGATAATTAGTCGGTAGAAGGAGTTCCGATTCGAACCACGTTTATTGTCTCTACCTAAGTCGTTTTACGGGACAAATTAATTTTTCTTAAATTAATTTTTATAAAAATATGTGTACTGGTTAGTGGTAATAAATACGTCTCAAAGGAAGTACGAAGAGACCAGTCCGAAAAAAAGAAAGAAGAGGAGGGGGGTGGGAGAAAAATTATACGACAAGAAGACGTTCTTGATGACACTTTACTCTTCGTGATACTGACCATCAATTATGGATAAAAATAGTTTTGTCGTCACATCGAGTGTGTAGTGGGTACGTCGGCATTGGTATCATTGGGGTTTACCTTTCCCAGAAGCCTAATAGTTGTGCTAGTTTCCATTCTATCAAGTGCACGGAGACCTTATCAATGTGACATCGTTTGAAATTTCTTATTTCCACCGAAAAGAGGAGGATGTTGAATTTACAATTTACTTTTATCACTGAGCGTTCATACCACATGTTTTTACGGAAAGTAAAACCTTCTGAGAATAAAACGGTTTCACAATTATTATCTTTTCTACTTTTGAGCTACGACGAGTAAACAGGTCACGAAGACTAATACGACTCCTCTGTTGTTATTAGTAAAACGGTTCAAACTTTTAGACAATTTCCCTTTTTGGGATGGGAACCCACGGGACATCCTACTCTTCATTATAAAACACGGATACTTGAGTCTCCCATCGATACCAGTTACCACTGACATCTATGTGTAATACACCCTACTCGATATCAGCCATTGAATTCCACACCGGGACTCATTTTAATGTTTCTTTTCTTCGGAAATTAATCTCTTCGTCTTGACCGAACTTTTTCGTCCATTCGTGGTTAGGTACTTAAACCGAAATATTAAGTACTATCCGAATCTTACCCAACTTCTCCCCACCCATTCGTCCATTATTTTCCGATCTCGTGAGTATGAGTTAATAAGGTACTAGATATATGAGGTTTTGTCTTCGATCATAAGTTCGGAAATATGATGTAAAACTTTACGGACTATACTGAGGTCCTCGTCGTAAACCTTCGTGTCCCTTTGATGAGACTTAAAATTTATAAATTTATTACATGTGATCCTTTGGTAGTTGTCTTATTTTTGTGTTGGATGTCTTATCCTCTTTTATAAACGTTTACTACACTGGTTGTGTTCCCGAATTAAAGGTTTTATATGTTTGTAGAGTATTGAGTTGTTGTTCTTTTGTTTGTTGGATTAGGTTTTACATATCTTCTGGATTTATCTGTAAGGAGGTTTCTGTTTTATATCCTTTTCTTTACGTTTTTTCGTTTTGCCGACAGACCCCTCCGGAATGTTTATCGACACTTTTCTTCTCTTCGCTTTTCGTTTCCTCTTTTCCTTTCTATGTTCGTAGACTTACGTCTCAAGGTCTCTTATCGTTCTTCTCTATTCTTTCGGAAGAAGTCGCTAGTTACGTTTCTTTATCTCCTTTTGTTGTCTTACCCTTTCTGATCTCTAGAGAAGTTCTTTTATTCTCTATGGTTCCCTTGTAAAGTACGTTTCTACCCGAACTATTTCCTGTCTTTACCGTACATGGATTGTCTTCGTCTTTTACAATTCTTCTCCACCGTTCTTATGTGTCTTCTTGACATGTTTTTTCTAGAAGTGCTGGACCTATTAGTGCTACCACACTAGTGAGTGAATCTCGGTCTGTAGGACCTTACGCTTCAGTTTTTACGCGGAATCTTTCGTAGTGATACTTGTTTCGATCACCTCCACTACCTTAAGATCAACTCGATGAAGTTTAGGTCTTTCTACTACGACACTTTCACGACGTGAGTTATCCGGTCGTTCAAACCTTTTGAGTCGTCACCGGTGTCCTGACCTTTTCCAGTCAAAAGTGAAGTTAGGGTTTCTTTCCGTTACGTTTTCTTACGAGTTTGATGGTGTGTTAACGTGAGTAGAGTGTACGATCATTTCATTACGAGTTTTAAGAGGTTCGGTACGAAATCGTTATGCACTTGGCACTTGAAGGTCTACAAGTTCGACCAAAATCTTTTCCGTCTCCTTGGTCTCTAGTTTAACGGTTGTGGACGACCTAGTACCTTTTTCGTTCTCTCAAGGTCTTTTTGTAGATAAAGACGAAATGACTGATACGGTTTCGGAAACTGACACGCCTAGTGTTTTTTGACACCTTTTAAAACTCTCTCTACCCTTATGGTCTGGTGGACTGGACGGAGAACTCTTTAGACATACGTCCAATCCTTCGTTGTCAATCTTGACCTATATGTTGTTGTCTGACCAAGGTTTATCGTTTTCCTCATGCAGTTCCGACATATAACAGTGGGACGAATAAATTGAAGATACGTCTCATGTAGTACTCTTTGCGACCTGACCTTCTTCGTGTTCGACCTTAGTTCTAACGGCCCTCTTTATAGTTAGTGGAGTCTATACGTCTACTGTGGTGGAATACCGTCTTTCACTTCTCCTTGATTTTTCGGAGAACTACTTTCACTTTCACCTCTCACTTTTTCAACCGAATTTCGAGTTGTAAGTCTTTTGCTTCTAGTACCGTAGACCAGGGTAGTGAAGTACCCTTTATCTATCCCTTTGTCACCTTTGTCACAGTCTGAAATAAAAACCCCGAGGTCTTAGTGACGTCTACCACTAACGTTGGTACTTTAATTTTCTACGAATGAGGAACCTTCTTTTCGATACTAGTTGGATCTATCGTATAAGTTTTCGCCTCTGTAATGAAACGGCTGATTCCAGACAGATCAGTTCCGATACCAAAAAGGTCACCAGTACATACCTACACTCTCAACCTGACACTTCTTCCGACTTGCGACTTCTTAACTACGAAAACTTGACACCACAACCTCTTCTGAGAACTCTCAGGGAACCTGACGTTCCTCTAGGTTGGTCAGGTAAGACTTCCCGTAGTCAAGACCTTAAAGAAACCTTCCTTACTACGATTTCCACTTCGAGGTCATGAAACCGGTGGAGTACGCTTCTTAACTGAGTAACCTTTTCTAAAACTACGACCCTCCCTAACTCCCGTCCTCCTCTTCCCCTACTGTCTCCTACTCTACCGACCTACCGTAGTGACTGAGCTACCTGCACTTAGACTCACTTGAGACCCTCAACCACTACCTGTCCCTTCGGACCGCACGATGTTAAGTACCCCAGAGTTTCTCAGCCTGTACTGACTCGCTGACTTGACTTGACTTGACTTATCCGTGTACCTCTTCTATCAGTTGTAGAGATTGATGGTCTCTTTACGGTTGGTTTGGAACCCGAAGAGTCAACCGAGTCACTATTTCTTAGACGGACGGTTACATCGTCTGTACCTAAACTAGGGACTCAACCGTTCTAGGGGACCTCTTCCTTATCGTCGGGTGAGGTCATAAGAACGGACCTCTTAGGGTACCTGTCTCCTCGGACCGCCCGATATCAAGTGTCCTAACGTTTCTCAGTCTGTATTGAACCGTTGATTTGTTGTCTGTTTGGGTTTGATGTTGTTCCATGGTGGAGTGTGGTCAGTTTTACCGTTAGTAGTTTCTTAGATGTTTATTGTTTACGACCTTGGTCACACCTCTTTTCCATTGGGAGGATCTACAACTACCCTTATATTCAACCACGTCGGTGATACCCTTCGACAGAGTCTTTTGCCTTTTATACTAAGTCGTTAAGGTGACGACCCGTAGATAGACCTGTTTTGGTATTAAGTTTCTCTATGTACGTACGAACACAAGTATAGTTACGATAAATGGTATCGGTTCTGTACCTTTGTTGGATTGATAGGTAACTGTCTACTGACCTATTTCTCCCACACCATATGTGTATGTCACGTCATGATGAGTCGGTATTTTTCTGTCTTAGTGCGGTAAACGTCGTTGTACCCACGTTGATCTCTAATAGTGTGACTCACTTCCTTAAGCCTTTCTCTTTCTGTTTATGGTATACTGTAATAAGTATATGCCTTAGACTATACACTGGGTTTACTTGAGTAGATACTTTGTCTTAGTACTTGTCTCTCTTGTCTGACTACAAACGGTTCCCCCTTCCCAAACTCCTTCCCTACATCACCCTCCAACGCCACTCGTCTGCATTCTAAGGTGTTTATCTCACCCACTTGTTGTTCCAGGATGAGATCGTGTCTCTTGATAAAAGTTATAAGAAACTATTTGGTATTACCTTTTCTTGTAAATCTTTCCTATATATATATTGACTCAGTCAAACAACATGTCGTCATTAATTGTGTTGTAACATTTAGATAATAAGAAATTATTTGTATTTATTTATTCCATGTGATCTGCGATAATCCCGAAGGGAGTATCGAGTCAACCATTTCTTAGGCGGTCTTACGTCCTCTGGGGCCAAGTTAAGGACCCAGTCCTTCTAGACGACCTCTGTCCTATCCGATAGGTGAGATCTTCAATGTGTTTCTATAGATGTTAAATTAACAAAGAAAAATTTGAAAAATATAGATCGTAAATGGTACTGTCACCCACCTCTTCATTACCTTATAGTGTTCTTTTGTTAACGAAGTAGAACCAATAAATTCTTTTCTTACCTATAGACTGCTAAAGTAGAATTTAACATTTGTTTATTCTTACGATACTGTCACAGTAGATTTACCAGTTATTTCACTGAGTCTTCTTGAGTAACAATCATTTTTAAACAAATTATTATGGATAGTTAAATGTCTATTGTAAAGTAAACTAGAGTGTTCTTAATACACTTCTTTAACTTCCATGAACTACAAAACAACATAGATAAAATTCCTGTACCTTTTACTTCAAGTTTCTTCGATTTAATGATTTCACACCACGAGGTAAGTAGGTAGTGTGACTAGGGTGGGATTACTTGTCTACGAACGTTATAGGTGCTATTAGATCGGTGACCTTCCGGGGTATGACTGGAGTAAAAATCTATTGAGAGGATATGGTAGACCCAAATCTTTTCCGTCTCCTTGGTCTCTAGTTTCACGGCTGTAGGTGACCTAGTTTTTTTCGTTCTCTTAATTTTTTTTTTAGATGAAGATAAAGTAACTGATACGATTTCTGAAATTGACACACCGAGTGTTGTTTACCCTTTTAAGAATTTCTCTACCCTTATGGTCTGGTGGAGTGAGTGGAGGACTCTTTAGACATACGTCCAGTCCTTCGTTGTCAATCTTGATCTGTATCGTGTTACCTGACCAAGGTTTAACCCTTTCCTCATGTGGTCCCGACATATAACAGTGGGAAGAATAAATTGAAGAAACGTCTCATATAGTACGCTTTACGGTCCTACTTACTTCGTGTTCGACCTTAGTTCTAACGGTCCTCTTTATAGTTATTGGAGTCTTCATGTCTACTGTGGTGGGAATACCATCTTTCGTTTCTCCTTGATTTCCCAGAGGACTATTTCCACTTTCTCCTCTCACTTTTTTTTTTGAACGAATTTGGAGTTGTAAATTTTTGATTGTAGTACCGTAGACCCTGACAGTGAAGTACCGTTTATCTACCCCTTTGTTACCTTTGTCATTGTCTGAAATAAAAACACCCGACGTTTTAGTGACACCTACCACTGATATCGGTACTTTAATTTTCTACGAACGAGGAACCTTCTTTTCAATACTATTTGGTTCTATCGTATAATTTTTTGTCTCTATAATGAAACGGTTGTTTCCAGACAGATCAGTTTCGATACCAAAAAGGTCATCAGTACATACCTCTCAACCTGGTATTCTTCCGACTTGTGGCTTCTTAACTACGAAAACTTGACACCACAACCTCTTCTGAGAACTCTCAGGGAACCTGACGTTCCTCTAGTTTGGTCAGTTAGGATTTCCTTTAGTTAGGACTTACAAGTAATCTTCCTGACTACGACTTCGACTTCGAGGTTATGAGACCGGTGGACTAAACTTCTCGACTGAGTAACCTTTCCTGGGACTACGACCCTTTCTAACTTCCGTCCTCCTCTTCCCCTGCTGTCTCCTACTCTACCGACCTACCGTCGTGACCGAGTTACCTGTACTCAACTCGTTTGAGGTCCTCTACTACTTCCTGTCCCTTCGGACCGTGCGACGTCAGGTACCCCAGTGTATCTCAACCTGTGTGGACTCTTTAACTTGTTGTTGGATGTGGTAGTACATGAACAAAATAAAAATCACTGTCAAGGAGAACCTTAACTTTCAGATACTAGGTAGGGTTCGACACTAGGAAAATACACCTCTTAAAGGTTCCACGAGACAATTTACGAAATTGGGTGTTTGTATTCTCGACCATTACATAAGGGGTCATGGGACCGAGTGTGGAGATTGGCAATCTAGTTGTGAGGGGTCTCAATCTCACTGTGGATCGACGTTGAAATCCATCGTGTACGTCCCTTTCGACCCATTACCTTTGACGGTCCTCTTTCCTTCCAGTTGTCTCCACCTTCGAAGTCTCTAAAAGATCGTCGTTACATCACATCACATCACATCTCCGAAAGATGTGAAGACACTAGAGGACCCTCGATCCTGACGATGTCAAGTGTAAGAGACTCCTCCCTTGTATATAACGTCACTTAAAACAGAAATGATGTTAATGTGATATTTCATTCAAAACGGTGGGAACCTTAATGTGTTTACAGGATGTTGACACACATGAGTATAGATGGAGTCGGATTTTGGTAGTCTACCACGGACTTGGTCGCTTTAATTTTCTACGAACGAGGAACCTTCTTTTCGATACTGGTTGGATCTGTCGTATAATTTTTCGTCTCTGTAATGAAATGCTTGTTTATAGGAAGATCAGTTTCGATACCAAAAAGGTCACCAGTACATACCTAGACTCTCAACCTCATATTTCTTTCGACTCGTGGCTTCTTAACTACCAAAACTTGACGCCACAACCTCTTCTGAGAACTCTCAGAGAACCTAACGTTCGTCTAGGTTGGTCGGGTAGGATTTCCTTCAGTCAGGACTTATAAGTAACCTTCCTGACTACGACTTCGACTTTGAGGTCATGAAACCGGTGGACTACGTTTCTCGACTGAGGAACCTTTTCTGGGACTACGACCCTTTCTAACTCCCGTCCTCCTCTTCCCCTGCCGTCTCCTATTCTACCAACTTACCGTAGTGACTGTGCTAACCTGTACTTAAACTCAACCGAGGTCCTCAACCACTACCTGTCCCTTCGGACCGCACGACGTCAGGTACCCCGACGTTCCTCAGCCTGTGCTGACTCGTTGACTTGACTTGACTTTTTGTAGTCATGGCTCGGATGAAGTGAGAAAGACTAAGTGGTCCATATGAGACTTTACGTTTACAAAGTAAGTAGTTAAGACTATGAGTATCCGAAGACCTAATCCTAGTAGTCATAGTGACCTGTAAACAATCTTAACATCAAGACCAAGGCTTGACCTGGATGACTTAGTCTTAGAGACCTTCATCTCGGGCCGTTGTACGTAAAATGTATCCTCAAAATAGACACGAGTTCAACCTCCTAGTGATTACCTTTTGTCTTTCACTCACTGGAGTCGTTAGAAGATTAAGGAGAGTCGTTTATATATACTTCTTTGATTCGGGTCTTTCCAATTCACCCGTGGACTTAAACGGGACATTCAATCATCGTCCTAGACTTGATCTGGAATCTAGACGACGACGACGACGACGATTCAACGAAGTCAACACAGACTGAGACACGTTGGGGTATCTGCCGTCGGGTGGTCCGAGGGGACAGGGACCTTAAGAGGTCCGTTCTTGTGACCTCACCCAACGGTAAAGGAAGAGGATCACGGGGTGTTATATTTATTGTACCACGAGGTGGTGAATAGTTCATCCTCGATCAACCTGAACTATAATCATTTCGTCTCTGAAACATAGATGTAAGGAGGACCGAAGATTAAAGTTATTTACTTAATAATAGGTACGTAAATTAAACCCGAAGTCTGTCCTATTACGGTCTTACTTATAACATTTAAGTTAATTGTACTCGGTCGTCAGAGGAACACTTTTGCTTTTGGGTCACGATTCCCGAAGTAGTCCGTGGACCCTAAGAATCGTGTGAAGTCAACGACCTCGTTCAGTTCTATACACCGAATGTATTATGCATGCGTCAGTGACGTAAAAAAATTTAAGTACCATATGTATTATATAACTCAAACTTCTATACGGAAATTTTAGAAGAGTCATGTGTAGTATCATTAAATGATTGTTATATAATTTTTAGGAAATAGGGTAAAGATACTTTTAAACTTTAAAAGAACAAATGTATGTATCTACACGAAGGTATACCCACGTAGGTATATCTTTACAGTACAACATTTATAAGAACAAATAAACAAACGAAACTCAAAATTTTTAAAAGAAAGAAGTAAAATAAAAACTGACGAGACCTAGAAGCAGCGACGTGTCCGAGAAAAGGTCACCACCGATGAAAAAGACTCACCCCCGTAGAGAGACGAACTCAACGAGGTCGGCGAGTGACGTCACCGGGGAGAACGACACTGAGGACCCCAGATCTCTTGTCCGAGTCATCAACACCATGCACCCGAACCAACGAGACTCCGTACACCCTAAAAGGGTCTGGTCTATCGTTTGAGAACAGAGGACGTACCCGTCGCCTTAAGTAGTGGGGTGGTCTCTTCGGGACAAACGAAACAAAATTACCGAAAAAAAAAAAAAAGGACAAAACCGTACTGAGGGAAAGGGGTAGAGAAGGAAAGGAAAGGTTTATTAGGTTGAGATGTTAGATCATATACAGGGTTGTTATAGAGAAGTATGCTCTTCAGACAAATATTATTAGTGTATGTATACGTAAATATTGTCTAATTTAGTCTTCAAATTTGACTTTCGTTTCTTTTGTATAAAAGTGTAAAAGGTGTCACTCTACGTGTTAAAATTTCATGAATGGGTTTTGGGTCAATGTATTGAGGAAATTTGAAGAGCGGATGGAATTCTTCCACTTTCCCAGAGATCTGAAATCGGATCGTCCGATTTCTAAACACTTACCACAAGATGGTGAACACTTAACACTTAGAGTGTGAAGTCATTCTCCTCTCGACCCCCACGAACTGGAATAGCACTAGGTTACTTTTCACAGAAACAGAGCTGTTAGTCTGTCGAATTCTACACTGGGGCCCTCGAACGCTCATGTCGCCTTATGACCAACTGAGAGTGGACTCTTCAGATTACCCGACACCGACAGGTCGACGAGATTACCACCGAACGTACACGATGCACACATGCACGACAGCAAAGTCAGCACAGACTGAGGAACCCTGGGGCACCTATCGTCGGGTGGTGCGAAGAGACAGTTACTCTAAGGGGTCCGTCCTTGTGACCTCACCCGGCGATACGGGAGGAGGTCCTCTAGAAGGGTTGGGTCCCTGACTTGGACACGGAGAATATAGAGGACGTCACTGTCCGCCCAAGAGACGGTGATTCACGGTGGACCCTTCGGGTCACCACCGAATAGTAATTAGTTTATTTTCTAAAGGAATAGAGTAGAGATGAGAGTAGAACATCTTCAGTCCTGTCGTAGATCGTTCCCCATCCACTCCATACACTCTTTCTTCTGGGGTTGGTATAGACGACAGTTAACCGATCCTTTCCATCCCGTTTCAGAATTTAATTTGACTTTTAAACATTATAATGTACTATAACCTGTACAAGTAACCATTTAACTGGAAGACTAACGTTAAATTTTCGGTCTTCAAAAACTCGTCCATTCTTTCCTCATCGGGAAATTTTCTTATGAAAATTTCCTCGTTACCCGTTTCTTTTCGTCGAAGATACCAATATGGAGGACTCAGGACGACATACATATATATATGTATATACATTTATAGATAAATATATAAACATTTACATTCATTTACTTAAATATTCATATGTATTTATATATGTATACATTTATGATTATGTCCGTACCCCCAATCAATAGATATGTATTTATATACCCTACTAACAAATTTTTAAACTTAGTATTTATTATATATGAAAAGGTATAAAACGAAATGTATCAGTTGTTACAGAGGACCTTTTGAGAGTTCAATCGAACTTCCCGCGATTAAATAGAAAAATTACCGATGTGTTGTAATCCATCTAGTGGAATAACTGTCCTAAGTAATATGAAGAAAAAATTTGGGTGAGGGGTGAATTTTTTTTCAACGTTATTTATAGGGACAGGTATATAGGAATTCTTGATCAGAAAAATGAACACACCCCGTCCGAGGGTCCTCAGTCTAGTGATCCTCTTCTCCGATACATAAAATTTAAGATTATCGACAACGGTTTAACGAAAGGTTTTCAGACAAGTACTAAATTTAAAGGTGACCTTTACACATTCTCACGTGAAAAAAGACGGAGGGACGGTCGTTACTGACAAAGAACCGGAATATTAACAACGGTTTGACGATCCCCATTTCACTATACGACAATGAAATAAAATGTAAAGGTACTAAAGACTACTCAAACTTATTGAAAAGTATAAACACCGGGTTCTCCTAAAGGTGAAGATCCTTAGCGAAGAAATAACAGAAACGGGTAAAAAGAAAATGAATAACGGTCTGACAGTGAAAAATTCATGAAATTATATTATCTGTATCCTTATGCGACAGGAGATATAAATTTACGAAAGAAGGGGTTCGATAACGGACAGATAACAGAAACAAATACCATAGAAAAGAGTAAATTTTGTTAAAATACTTCAGTTTATACAGATAAGAAATAAATATCTAAGACCTAAAAGTAAGAAACAATTCATCTTTAAGGAATAGTTATAGACGTTTATATTTACATGTTTAAATAAAGTCCTCAAGTAAATGAAATAAAAAAGTAAATGTAAAATTAAGACGACCCATATAAAAACGTTTACCAATCTATTCCTAGGTTAAAATTTTAGAAGATTTACCTATAAAAAGACTTTTCCTATGGTTTAACGATACTAAATAAGTCATTAGGACCTATTTATGAAACCATAATACATCCTTGAACCTACTAGGAAAGTCAAAATAAGTCATGACAATAAAAAATCGCTAGTACATGTAAAGTCTAGTAGTCGTCATTACATCGTCTATCCACTTAAAGACAAAATCTCTCCTAACGGTCTATAATATGAGAGTGTCCAAGAATCCTTTAAAACACCTTACAAATTCTCAATGACTTTAAGTAAGTACCTTATAAAAGTACCTCTTCCTTTCCCGTTGGGTGAGGTCACAAGAACGGACCTCTTAGGGTCCCTGCCCCCTCGGACCACCCGACGACAGATGCCCCAGCGTGTCTCAGCCTGTGCTGACTTCACTGAATCGAATTTACCTATCGGTCGGTAAACACGTTCATGGTAAACAATTTATATGTTAGGAAAGGGGTGACTTGATTTTGTGCTAAGGAGTTTAAGAGTAAATATGGTTCTGAACAAAGATCTAGGAGACAAAAAAAGGTTGACGAGAGGGATAAGGATCCGGTCGTGGTATAATTAAAATAATATTATCGAAACGGCATGTAAGAATGTAGACCAATCCGTCAACGGGAGTACGAAAATAAGATTAAATATTCGGAATTCTATTAAAATAGGACAAGGTTAAAAATTTTACAATCTAAAAGTACTCTTAACGTAATTTAAAACTATAATAAAATCCGTTTTCACCGGATAAATGGCATGTAGGAAGGATAGTGGTTCTGCTATTCGATTACATTTGATGACCAAAGAAGGGGATTTAGTGACTATCTCTTTAATATGTTTCTTTTACCTTAACATTGTTTGTCTATTATTATTATTATGGTTGTTTTTGGTGCTCTTCACGAGTCCTTCTGTCTTCCACCAAAACTTGACATCGAATACCTTTCCTCCACTCCCTCCACCCTCCCCAGGTAGTCTAAGGTCTTTTCCGTCGACCTGTGTCGTCACTTTTCTGTTTAATCCTTTTTTTTTTTATATATTCGGGGTGGGAAAACCGAGTAAACAAAAAGCACCGCATTAATAACAGGTCCAGGAACAGTGTGTTTCGTATGTGTCAATCGATTTGTGATCCTGTCCACAAGTACCGTCATTATAGTCTGGTCATGTTTTCTAGACCCCACTACTCAATTCCGCAAGAGAAAGGTATGTTTAGGACTTCGACCGTCTAATGGTTACGACAGAGAGGGGTTCCCAGATTTGGGACTAGGTTCTTTAATCGATTACACCCAAAGAGTTAAAAGCTTGATAACTGTAAACCCCGGTCTATTAACAGACAACACTTCCCTTTCAGAATTGACATAGTAGGAAATTAAATAGATAGGTCATCAAATGAGACTTTTTAGTACTTAAAATAGGTGGGGGGGAGCGGGGGGTTAGGAGAATTGAAAAGAGCATTCTTACAATAAGTTTAACAGAAGACCGACGAAGCCTTCAAATCACACGAGACAAACAAAGCTGACTAGAAGGAGGGAGTCCGACGATTTTTCGGGACAACACAAAAATAAAAAGAAAGAACCCAATAACCTCAAATTCTGACAACCTGATGGGATGTTTATCGTCAGGACATTCACCATCTTTCACCCGAAGGGACCACCGAGTCTACCATTTCTTAGACGGACGTTAAGTCCTCTGGACGCAAGCTAGGGACTCAACCCTTCTAGGGCACCCCCTCCCGTACCATTGGGTGAGGTCATAAGAACGGACCTTTTGGGAGTACCTGTCTCCTCGGACCGCCCGATATCAGGTGCCCTAACGTCTCAACCTGTACTGACTCGTTGATTCGTGTCGTGTCGTGTTCACCGTCTTTCAGCCGGTCACCACATCTTCGTCCACCCGATGGGAGTCCGTGAACACTCCTCCGATGGGGGAACGGGTCGTTAGTTCCTCTGATTCAAGTGAGTGTGTCCTCGCTCGACAAGTTGGAGAAGGAGGAAAAAGTAGTGGTTCTGGGTGTCTCAAGACGTTTGGGTTTGGAAACCACTTATAAGTATCGAAAGGCAACCGGTTGACTTCGTAGACACTTCTACCGTGGATCTACGAGTAAGAGGAGTACCATCTCTTTCAAGTCACGAACAATGGCGTGGACACGACTCGAGTGCCGAAGTGGTCGGGAGCCAACGTATATCCGTAGATAAACTAAAATCGTTTAGTTCATACAACCACACACATTGATTTCGTTTCTTCAGTTCAATTCCGGTAGTGAAAGGGTCTTGAGTGACGTCTGGAAGTATTTAAAAAACCTCACTAATATTACAACAAAACTGTACTGACAGAATCCTAGTTCAGTAAGTGGAGATTTGGAATCAAACCAGAAAACATTTCAATTCTCACAATGTCATTTACTAAAGATTTCGGAGAAAGACGTTTTTATAGGATGTGAAAATAATAAAGTTTAATAAGTGATACAGTAGATTTTCCTTAAGGAATATAGTAGATTTTCCTTACACCTCTATAACTGAACTATAAACCAGGTTCTCTCTTCGATATTTTTCAAAGTACTCTATTAAGTTCTATAAATTTAGATCGATATATAAAGTATTGTGAATTTTTAATCAAAAGATAACAACGATAATGTTTGATAGTGTTTGAGTCACCGAATTTTGTTGTATTTACCTAAGAGAGTACTAAGACCTACAGTCTTCAGATTGTACTCAGAGGTACCCTAATTTCAGTTCCACAGTCGTCCTGAAAGACCTCCAAGACTTCTTCTTAACCAAAGGAACAGGAAAAACCGAAGATCTCTGGTGAGAGGTACAAGGAACCAGTTATTGTGGAAAAGAAATAGAAGTTTTGGTCTTTTAACAAGTGAGATACACAGAAGGTATCAGTGTAGATAGGGACTAGTATCGGTCCTTTCCAAGAGATCGAAAATCTCTGGCACACTACCCCGAAGGGTCCACCGAGTCACCGTCTTCTTAGGAGGACGGTTACGTCCTCTACGTCTTCTGTTCCTAAGTTAGAGACCCAGTCCTTCTAAGGAACCTACTCCTTTATCGTTGGGTGAGGTATAACAACGGACCTTTTAAGATACCTGTCTCCCCGGACCGTCGGATGACAGGTGTCTTGACGTTTCTCGGTCTGTTCGGACTCGTACGAACGTCCACTCTTCGAACTCCGTTGGGTCTATTAAGTCCCATTATAGGTGTGACATTCAGAAATTAGTGTACCTTAGCCCAATACTGGTGAACTTGGGTTGACCAGTGATTTTCAGTTGTGGTCTCTTACATATTGAAAACTACGCTACGTTGTATTCGATATGTCTTGGGGGATACATCATAAAAACCTTTTTGACCACTTGGACTTAGATTACTTCTAAAAAAACTTGATTGAGAGTTTTATCTTTATACCCTTTTTATTTTGCTGTGAACACCATTCCATTATATGTTTAGATCTAACACCCTGTAGGATATGTCGACTGGTTGTAGGAGTTATTGAGTTATCGTGTTTTTCACCACCGTACTTTCTCCCTTTGTGTCTATATGTTATGGATCTTCAGTTTACACTTCGAGACTAACTTCATTTTCCTTTTTTAATCTCTTTCACTTACACCTGCCCCATAATCTATTACAGTGACCTAATACCCTTTAAAGCGTCCAAACTATTAGTGAAGTACCAGTACACTTTTATTACAGGCATTGATGTCTATACGTATGGTTATATGTACCCCTATGTACTGTTCCAGACCGCAAACGAAAGTGTCTAACGATAGAAGATGGACGCTTTATATTTAGATATGTATATAAACACAAAAGTCAAGTCCAGTCAAGTCAACGAGTCAGAACAGGTTGAGAAACACTGGGGTACGTGACATCGTACCGTCCGAAGGGACAGGTAGTGGTTGAGGACCTTGAACGAGTTTGAGTACAGGTAGTTTTACCACTACGGTAGGTTTGTAGAGTAGGAGGCAATAGGGGAAGAGGAGGACGGAAGATAGAAAGGGTCGTAGTCCCAGAAAAGGTTACTCAGTCGAGAAACGTAGTCCACCGGTTTTATAACCTCAGAGTCGGAGTCGTAGTCAGGAAGGTTACTTATAAGTCCTGACTAAAGGAAATTCTACCTGACCAACCTAGAGGAACGTCAAGTTCTCTGAGAGTTCTCAGAAGGGGTCGTGGTGTCAAGTTTTCGTAGTTAAGAAGTCACGAATCGAAAGAAATATCAGGTCAAAGGTCTAGGTATGTACTGATGACCTTTTTGGTATCGAAACTGATATACCTGGAAACAGTCGTTTCATTACAGACTAAAAATTATACGACAGATCAAACCAGTATCGAAAAGAAGGTTCCTTGTTCTTAGAAAATTAAAGTACCAATGTTAGTGGTAGACGTCACTAAAACCTCGGGTTCTTTTATTTCAGAGAGTGACAAAGGTAACAAAAGGGTTGATAAACGGTACTTCACTACCCTGGTCTACGATACTAGAAACAAAAGATTTACAACTCAAAATGCTGTCGAAAAAGTGAGAGGAGAAATTGAAAGTAATTCTCCGAGAAATCAAGAAGAAACGAAAAACGATTTTCCCATCACAGTAAACGTATAGACTCCAATAACTATAAAGAGGATCGTTAGAACTAAGGTCGAACACCAAGTAGGTCGGACCGTAAAGTGTACTACATGAGACGTGTATTCAATTTATTCGTCCCACTGTTATATGTAGGGACTGCATGAGGAGAGGGATAAACCTTGGTCAGACAACAAGGTAAAGGTCAAGATTGACAACGAACAACTGGACGGATGTCTAAAGAGTCCTCCGTCCAGTCCACCAGACAATAAGGGTAGAGAGACTCTTAAAAGTTCAAACAACACTACGTGTGTTAGTTTCCGAAACCACATCAGTTATTTCGTCTCATCTACAAAAAGACTTTAAGAGAACGAAAGAACTACTAGGTTGCCTACAACCGTTAAACTAGAGATCAAGGAGACGGAAAAGATTTAGGATGAACTTGTAGACCTTCAAGTATCAAGTGTATGACAACTTCGGAGTAAACCTCTTAAAACTTGTAATGAAACGATCGTACACTCTACTTACGATACACCATCAAACTTGTAAGAAACCGTAACGGAAAGAAACCCAAACCTTACCTTTGACTGGAAAAGATCAGGACACTGGTGACGACTCAACAGGTTTAAACGACCGTAAAACTCACGTCGTGAACGTGTAATAGTAGAAAATCCTAAACTTTGTCGAGTTGACCTTAAGGTAGTTGAGGTGATCGAAACAAGTATTACTACGAACGATTCCGGGTGAACTGAAATATAAGGTCCTACAGACCGAGATCAGGTCACTAGTGTAGTAGCACCAATAGACCTAGTACTTCTAGAAAAAACGTATCAAGAAGACACATAAGAACGGTGGACAAGAATTACAGAAGATGAAGACAATCCAGGTATGGTAAAAATAGAAAATAACACGGGTATAAACACAAACTAGGTTTCGTTTTATCGGTATAATATATATAATGTAAGGGTTGAGTACTTGTTTACTCAGTCAGTTCCCTTCATTGACTTATTCATACGTCTAAATACCTTTAGGTAATGATAATGATCCATGTATTCGTTTTTATACGTACAAAACGAACGACTACCATTTTATCGTCGGAATCGAATCTTACCGTATTTTTACTGTTGCCAAAATTTTAACAGTAGAGTAAATTAAGAATATTTCTTGGAAATTTTATTCAGAATAATAATAGTAATTGACCCCGAGTTTACCCAGTCCGTCTTACCCCTAAATTTGTACGGTACCTGTCACAAAGATTGGTTGTAAGTTACTGGTAGTGTAAATAAGTTATTTATAAATAACATGTGACACGTTTTGAGCGATCTTGAAGACATGAAACTGTGTAGACATCTACGAAAGAATCAAGAACAGTAATTTATAATAAATTTTTCTTTACTTTCACTTTCAGTGAGTCATAACAGACTGAGATATACTGGGATACCTACGACCGGACAGTCTAAGAGACAGGTACCTTAAGAGATCGTTCTTATGACCTCACCCAACAGTAAGGGAAGAGGTCCCCTAGAAGGACCGGGTCCCTAATTTGGACTCAAAGGACATAACGTCCATCTGAGAAACGGTAGGCTCGGTGACGACGACGATTCAGAGAAGTCAGTACAGGCTGAGACACGTTGAGGTATCTGCTGTCGGGTGGTCTGAGGGGGTAGGGACCCTAAGAGGTCCGTTCTTGTGACCTCACCCAACGGTAAAGGAAGAGGTCACGTACTTTCACTTTTCACTTTCACTTCAGTAAGTCAACTCGGGCTGAGAATCGCTGGGGTACCTGACGTCGGATGGTCCGAGGAGGTAGGTACCCTAAAAGGTCCGTTCTCATGACCTCACCCCACGGTAACGGAAGAGGCTAGGCTCGGTGATCCTTTCAGTTATTTCTTTACCTAAGAGTCCATGAGGGACTATCAGGTCATCAATCCTGAGACACGAAGATGACGTCCCCCGGGTCCAAAGTAGGAACCAATCCCTTTGATACTAGGGTGTTCGGTGTACCGTACCCGTTTTGTTTTGTTTTTTTCTTTTTGGTTACCTAAGATAATTCGTGATACAAATAAAACTGGAATTAACCTCATGACTTGATTATTAAATGTAGTTGGACTAAAAATTTAAATTATTTTTCTTATTGTTGACATAAAATGGTTAACCGATGTGTCCATCGGAGAAATAATGAAACCCTATTTATAAATAAGGACTATAACTCAGGGCGGTTAAATCCCTGTAATTTACGTAGTTTAATGAAACTTTGTCTCGATTGTTTTATTTACAGTTCAAAGGACTCAAAGACTGTTCGATGTATTTCGTTTTGTCATTACCCGTAATTTTTTCGTTGAGTCTAACAGTCTGAAACTCTTGAATAAATACAGGATGATTCCCTTTCCTTGTGTTAACTCTGTAAACCTGTCCTTAAATAAATTAGACGAAGAGAGTTCAGTCTCCAACAACACACTATAAATTTTAGTCTGTCTATAAATGAACATAAAGAAAAACGAAACGAAGACTTTGTACCCACACTTGATCAAATACCCAATAACACACAACCTCTTCTTTTTATTCTGGTTCTTTTCTCTGAAATGTTTCTTTTAAAGTCTGTATAATCAAGTTAGAACATTTTTATTTCACGGACATAAAGTGGTTTTCAGTATTAAACATGTCACACAAATGTACACGAATTAAAAAGACGAGTTAAAATTTAACGCCTTAAAGATAATTCCTTGTGCAAAACACACTTTACCTTTTTTCGACTTGAGTATCTTTGTCTCTCATCTTACCACCAACGGTCCCAGACCTTTTCCCCTCTACTCCATATTTATAAGTTACTATTCTACTTATTCAAGAACCTCAGATTCTATGTTGTGTCACTTATATCAATTGTTATGATATAATATTAGAACTCATGACAATTCTTTCATCTAGAACTTACTATGGGAGGGGGGGTGTGTATGCGTATTCCATTAATACACTCCCCTATCTCCACAATTGATTTGTATAACACCATTAGTAAAGTACTATCTATACTTATAGTTTAGTAGTAGGACATGTGAAATTTATATGTATACGATATACAGTTATTATAGAGTTGTTTGGACCCTTTTTAGTATGAAAACAGAATTTTGTCAAGGGATAGATATAACGAGATATCGTCACGACAAACTATTTTTACATTACATTCGGTGTACACATTAAGTCTTAATATATCACTGGTGGAATTTTTTCATTTTTCTTTACCCGTTTTAATTAAGATTATCGTGTTCGATCTTAGTTCTCACGACCCTCTTTATAGTTATTGGAGTCTATACGTCTACTGTGGTGGGAATGCCGTCTTTCGCTTCCTCTTGATTTCTCGGAGAACTACTTTCACTTTCTCCTCTCACTTTTTCGACAGAATTTTGAGTTGTAAGTCTTTTGCTTCTAGTACCGTAGGTCAGGGTAGTGAAGTAACGTTTATCTACCCCTTTGTTATCGTTGTCACTCTCTGATAAAACCCCCCCGAGGTTTTAGTGACGTCTACCACAGACGTTGGTCCTTTAATTTTCTACGAACAAGGAACCTTCTCTCCCGGGGGGACCACCGAGTCTACCATCTTGTAGACGGACGTTACACCCTCTGGGCCCAAGTCAGGGACCCAACCCTTATAGGGGACCTCTTCCTTTACCGTTGGGTGACGTTATGAGAACGGACCTTTTATGGTACCTGACTCCTCGGACCATCCGATATCAGGTACCCTAGTGTTTCTCAGTCTGTGCTGACTCGCTGAAGTGAAAGAAAGAAAGGTGAAAGGAGCCTTCTTTTCGATACTGGTTGGATCTGTCGTATAATTTTTCGTCTCTGTAATGAAACAGTTGTTTCCAGGTATATCAGTCTCCATACCAAGAAGGTCACCGGTACATACCTACACTCTCAACCTGATAATTCTTTCGACTCGTGGTTTCTTAACTACGAAGACTCCTCTAGTTGGTCAGGTAGGATTTCCTTTAGTCAGGACTTATAAGTAACCTTCCTGACTACGATTTCGACTTTGAGGTTATGAAACCGGTGGACCACTCTTCTTGACTGAGTGACCTTTTCTGTGAAAAAGACCCTTTCTATCTTCCGACCTCCTCTTCCCCTGTTGTCTCCTACTCTACCAACCTACCTTAGTGGCTGAGATACCTGTACTCAAACTTGTTGGAGACCCTCAACTACTACCTGTCCCTTCGGACCGCACGACGTCAGGAACCCCAACGTTTCTCAACCTGTGGTGATTCGTTGGTCATATACAATAAATTGAGTTATAAGTTAATTACAATATTAAAGTTTTATATTAGTGATATTTTTAATAGTCACTGTATAAAATGAAAAAAGTGTAATGCAAAAACTTTAGATCCCACATAAAATATATATGTCGGACAGTCAAAACTGGACACAGTAAAGTTCATCGGGGCACACCGAAGACCGGTGGGACAATCTGTGTCCTTGTGAGCTCATCCGGGACAGACTCCAATGGATTTAGTCCTGTTGGACCTAATTGAAATAATTCTGTTTTATCCTGATGAGATGTTTCATTCTTAAGAAAAGATCAAAATTTATGACCTGATTGTGAACACCTTAGGCCTTGTCGTGTCGACATAAACTTAGAGTCACGTCGACGTAGTCGTGGTATATTTTACTTCTGTAAAATCAGGTTTATCCTTTGTCCTTTTAACTACTTCACTTTATTACGTGTCAGGTGCACACGGACTTGTTTACCGAAGGACGTCTGGAACCTTCTTTACAATCAGGACATTTATGGTCCTACTCAAAGACTGTAGAAGACCCACTAATTATAAATTCCATAACACGACTCAAGAAGGAAAAGGATTTCCTTCGAGGATAAAACCTGGAGAAGACTGACTTTTTTTTTTTTTTTAGGTGTGATAATATTGACGAAGACGTTCAGATGTTGGATACCGAACCACGAAAGACCTTTCACAATTTGGTGACTGGTTGTTACTTTTTCCCCTTTATTTATGACCGACATACCAACTTGTTCTTATTTCTGTGTATAAAAACAAAATCAACTTAGAGAGAGAGAGAAAAAAAAAAAAAAACTCCTGTTTTTAATTATAAAGGTACGTCGAACATGAACTTCAAGTCGATACACGATCCTTAAACTGGAAGTAAAACTCAGTGACAGGGAGGACCCCGGTACTCTGAGGAATAGAGGTTGTCACTCGACCCTATCAGTTGACGAAGTGTAAAGTATAAACTCTTCTCTATGGGAAAGTTCGAGGTGTGAAATCGTCAAAGAAGGTGTTTAAATAATTCAGTAGTTAAATTACTTGTAAATAACCTTTGGATGATAAGATTTATGATCTTTATCTTCTCACTTTTATTGTCTTTTTTTATCTTTTTTCGAAGAGAAAGTTTCCCCTGTGTTTTATTCCTTTATTTTATTTATCACCTAGTTATCACTAATCACGACATATTCTTATATTCAGTTCCTTTTGCACCCCTTTGTTACTAGACCCCAGTTGACACAACCCCCCTTACTTCCCACACTAAAAACTACCCTACAAATCTCTTCTAGAGTAACTCCACTATAAACTCGTTTCTGGACTTCTTTAACTCCTCTTTCTCTGTTGTTTACGTTTACGGGTCTCCGTCGTCGGTCTGACACGGAGACCGCACAGGGTCTATGGTAGTATGAGTTTCCACTTTTCGAATTTCACAAAGGAAATTGTAGTCCTTTTTCTGTCCTACAGGTGAGAGTGGTGAAGATAAATTGGGTCATAACTTTCAGGATCGGCATCATTGGTCTACTCTTTTTATTAATTTCAGTAGGTCTAACCTTTCCTTTCTCGCATTAGCAGTGACAAACGTCTACTGTACAATGAGATAGTACTCTTTAGAATGAGATAGTCTTTTAGGATTTCGGAGGTTTAATAATCTTGATTATATACTTAAATCATCTCAATGTTCTAATTATATGTCTTTACACAATGAAAAGATATATAGTTATTACTTAATAGTTTTTTCTCTCCCGTTCTTTTATTATGACAAATTTTAGTGTAGTTTTTCTTATTTTATAGATCCTTATTTGATTTAGTCCACCATTTTATAGATATGGGACATTTGATATTTTGTGACCACTTTCTTAAACTTTTACTATGTTCATTTACCTTTCTATAGAGTATGAGAAACTAATCTTCTTCATTATAACAATTTTATCGGTATGATAGACTTCGTCACTAAATTACGTTAGGGATAATTATTTGGGTACTGTAAAAATGATCTTGTTTATTAACATTTAAAATATACCTTGGTGTTTCTAGGTCTTAACAGTTTCGTTAGAACTCTTTTTTTCTTGTTTTGATCTCCATAGTGTGAGAGACTGAAGTCTGAAGTTTTTTGATATCATTAGTTTTATCGTATCATGGCCGTGTATTTGTCTGAGTATCTAGTTACCTTTTCTTATCTCTCAAGTCTTTATTTGGGTATGCAAATCTCGGTTAGTTAAATACTATTTCCTCCGTGGGACCACCGAGTCTACCATTTCACAGACGGACGTTACGTCCTCTGGGTCCAAGCTAGGGACCTAACCCTTCTAAGGGACCTCCTCCTTTACCGTTGGGTGAGGTCATGACAACGGACCTTTTAGGTTACCTGTCTTCTCGGGATATCCGATGTCAGGTACCCAAGCTTCTCTCAGCCTGTGAAACCTTAACTCAGCCTCTGAAGTTAAGTTTCCTCCTTTTTCATATATTAACCAGTTTCTATCACAGAAGTCATTCACCACGACCTTTTTTTGACCTGTCAATGTTCCTTCCGTTACTCTAATCTTGTAAAGGAGTCTGGTATATGTTTTTGTCTGAGTTTCACTTAATTTCTAAATTTATATTCCTACATTTGGTACTTTTAAGATCTTTTCTTATATCCATCTTGTGAGAAACTGTATTTAGAATCGTTGTAAAAGAACCTAACAAAAGATTCCGGTTTGTTTATTTTCGTTTTTATTTGTTCACCCTGGATTAATTTGAATTGTCGAAAGTTGTCATTTGTAACTGTTTTTCTTTTGTTAGATGACTTACCCTTTTTATAAACGTTTACTATACTGGTTATTCCCCAATTATGGATTTTATTTATTTATCAAATATATTAAGTTATAGTTTTTCGTTTGTTTGACTAATTTTTTGCTCGTCTTCTGGACTTATCTGTAAAAAAGGTTCTTCTATATGTCTACCGGTTATCCATGTTCTTTTTTACGAGTTGTAACGATTAGTGGTCTCTTTACGTTTAGTTTTAATGTTACTCTATAGTAAAGTGTGGACGGTTTTGCCGATAGTAGTTTTTGAGACGTTTATTGTTGACAACCGTTCCTACACCACTTTTCCCTTGAGATCTTAGGACGACCACCTTAACATTTAACAACGTCGGTGATACCTTTTGTCATATCTTCTAATAAGGTTTTGACTTTCATCTTGATATATACTAGGTCGTCAGGGTGACGACCCATATATAGGTTTCTTTTACTTTTGTGATTAAGGTTTCTATGTACATGGAGTTATAGATATTGTGTTAATAAGTGTTATCGGTTCAATACCTTCGTTGGATTCACAGGTCGATGCCTATTTACCAATTTCTTCTACACAAAATATATGTGTTGTCTAATAATGAACCGGTAGTCTTTAAAAGACGGTGAATGTCGTTACACCTACCTGGATGTCCCATAGGACGAATCTCTTTAATCGGTCTCTTTCTGTTTATGTGATACAATAGGGAATACACTAGTCAGCAAGTCAGTACAGACTGAGAAAGACTGTGGTACCTGATATGGGTCAGTCCGAGGAGACAGGTACCCCTAAGAGGTCCAGTATAATGACCTCACCCAACGGTACGGGAGGAGGTCTCCTAACAGGGTTGGGTCCCTAACTTGGGTCCAGAGGACTTAACGTCCGTCTAAGAAATGACAGACTCGGTGGCCCCTTCGGGTATAATAGTGAATGTACATGTCAGATTTTTTATTTTGTCCACTTACATGTATTGTTTTGTCTTTTTTTTTGAACGTCTATATCTCTTGTTTGATCATAAATGGTCACTCCTTTTTCCATCCTTCCCTTTCTATATTCGTACCATAATTCTCTATATTTGATTATACATATTTTATTGTTGTTCCTATATAACATGTCGTGTCCCTTTATATTGACGATAAAACATTATTGAAATTTACCACATATTATATCTTTTATAACTTAGTGAAACAACATGTAGACTTTGATTATATTATAATATTTAACTGATCAGTAATTATTTTTTATTCTAACTGTACAAGTTTCTTATCGTGTGAACACTAAGGGTTCACAGAAATGTATGTAACTACTGGAGAGACAGAGTGGGTGAGGTATATTTCCCTAAAAAGTTTGAATCATTATTTTTAGTAATAGAACCTATTAGATTTAAATGGTTTGACCTTGGGTTCAGTTACTCCTTTCTCTGTCCTTCTATTATAATCCGGTCTCCCAAAGGACTATCCGAAACTGGTAAACATTTCATTTCTTATAATTGATACCGTAGATAAAGGTCGACGACTCTTAAAATGGGATGTTATAACGGTACAATACTCAACAGAGAGAAGGGAAGGGGTAGGAGGACAATAATAACAGATTTATTTGGACCCCGAAGGGTCCACCGAGTCACCATTTCTTAAGTGGTCGATTACGTTCTCTGTGTCCTCTACGTCCAAACTAGGGACCTACCCCTTTTAGAGGATATCCTCCTTTCTCATTGGATGAGGTCATAAGAACGGACCCTTTAAGGTACCTGTCTCCTCGGACCCCCTGATATCAGGTACCCCACTGTTTCTCAGTCTGTACTGGATCATTGACTCGTGTGTGTATACCCTGTGTTGACTTCTACTCGATCAAGTCACTGGTTCGGGAGATTCATAAAGAGAGAAGGAGATGGGACGTTAAAGAATATGTGTCAGAGAAACCCCGGAGACGGAAATGAATAGGTGAGAAAGACAATTCCCTACGACTACTGGAAATATAATAATCATTCTGGAAGTAGTCTCTCCTTTCCTCCTTCAATTTAGTTAGTTTATTGTCGGTTTAGTAGGATTGACCTCCATTTGGCTTTTAACCGACTTCTCTCAGCCTTTGTACCTCCTTCTTAATCTAAATTCAGATTTATACATAGATATTTTCTTTTTATACCTATCAATTATTGTGGATCGATTCTAAATCGATTCCGATTTACCCTTTCTTAATTAAATTTCTTCCGGTTCTTTTTAGTCTGGACCTCTCGTTCGTATCCAAGAGTAATCACTCAGTGTTATTAAATCCGTTATTTACACATTAACACCCTATTCTAATTGATCCACAAATTTCTAACAACTTCTAGAATTTAACATGGTTAAATCGTCTCTCATATGAGTCATACAAAATTATATTGTTAATTAAGGGTCTTATCTTCCCTCGAATTCATAAAGACAAGTAGACACCCAGAGACGATACACTTTCATTTCACTTTCACTTCACAGAGTCAGCACAGACTGAGAAACTCTGGGGTACCTGACATCGGATGGTCCTAGGAAGTAGGTACCCTAAAAGATCCGTTCTCATGATCTCACCCAACGGTAAAGGAAGAGGTCCCCTAGAAGGACTGGGTCCCTAACTTGGACCCAGAAGACGAAACATCCGTCTGTGAAATGGTAGACTCGGTTCTAGAAGAGATTGTAAACGACGCAACCCCAATCTTGGGGTTTTACAGACCCACTTCCCGAAATCGAAGTGAAACTTGATGATGATTTTTGTTTTTGTTTTTGTTTTTTTGAACAAAATTTTATTTTTTTTTTTGAGTGTCTTTAAGAATTCTTAGTGTTTTACAATCTCGACGTTTTCCGAGATCAGTTTTAAAAAGTAAAATGTCTACTTTTCAGTCAAAGAAGTAGACATTTTACTTCACCGACCTTTTCTACTCTAGCTTATAGAAGGTGAAGGTCCTTGGGTATTTTAGATCTCTCCATTTCACCACGGGTTTCAACGTGTCGACCAGACACGGTCCAAACTTTTCACCTGAACCAAAGGTTCTAAGAGAAATACCGACACTCAGTTAAAACATAAAATTTTTTCAGTCAGACGAGTCGACAAACTATACTATGTCTAATTATCGGTAGAATGACTCGGTCTATAAAAAAAAGATAAAGTTAGTGAAGAGGACACAGTACATTTGTATTGGAGTCCTTACTAGTGATCAGTGTCCTCCTTGTTTCGAACACGAACCTCGACCGACTCAGTAAGGTATCTGACGTTGTTGAACCGGTACTCGTGACCTTGATTCTTTGTTACCTATGTTACGAAAAAGTTGTACGTCTAAACAAGTTTCCACTGGATTTCACCCTGAACTGGTACTTTTTGTTTCATAGGTTGTTGGGATTGTTTGATCTTCAGTGACTACCCAAGTTTTGTGAAATAGACGTCCGGAACGAAGGTACCTACGGTTTCCTGAAGATGTAAAGGGACTGTGACCCTCTGTCATCGGCCTTTACCAGGTCGTTACTGAAGTACCGGTCAGCACAGGTCCGGACCTCTACTTCACCAGATAGGGGTATGAGGTGAGACGTCGATACTAGGAGATTGGTTATGGAGTCCAAGGTTTTGACTCTGTATGAAAGTAAAGTGGAAGAAGGTCTTTTGTCCAGTTGTAGTCCGTAATTATTCACGAAAAATGAGGGTGTAGGGTATTCGTTTTATTATGTAATTTTTTTTTGACGTTTTTCATAAACATTGAATTTAATATCTGTTATATAATTCCCGAAGACTTTATACTTTTTATTTATATAGTTGTTGGGATGGTCCTTTTCCCGTTGAATTTTCGTAAACCAAACGCCGTTCTTTTTACGTATACATGGGATTTGTATATTCGTTTACAAGTTAGAATGACTATTATTCTTTTCGTTATTCAGCTTGGTGTCTCTTTATTTTTGGGAGTGGATAACACACCCATTTTTATTTTTTAACATTGTCTTAAGACGTAACCGTTCCGACACGTCTTGTGTATTACAGTATGTACCGATCAAACTTACGTTTTACCATGTTTGAAATACCCCTCCTTAAACCGTAGGTCCTTTTAATGTTTATGAAAAATTGGATAAAGATCTTTAGACAGGGTTTCTTTGTCACCGTTTTACACTTTTCGATAATTTCAATAATTAACAATGTGGTAATTATTAATGTTTTCTGTTTTTTTAGGGAGTTTACAGGTAGTTGTCTGTTGACCAACTTATTTGATGTCTCACGAGACGTCGATATTTTCTTTTACTTTTTCGAGAAATATACAACGATACCTAATGAGAAGTTTTATGACGATTAATTTCTTGTCGTTCCACTACTTGGTACACACGGACCAACCCACATAAGTACGAACAAACGAATCTAAATTTCGTCTTCTCATTTGATTTTTGGTCGGGTTTACCAACTTTTTAACCTCATCTCTCCTGTCCCTATTTTCGATCTAAAGAGAAGAAAAGATAACAAAAGTAAAACCTTAAGACATCTATAAATTAGATTAAAATTTTGTCTTTAATTTTCGTTTCACTTCGTGTACTTGTAATAACATATAAACTGAACACCGTATTGATGTATCTCCTACTAAAATTCTTGAGAATTTTGTCATTAAAAATCGATAAGTACGATCACCGTATATACATTTCAAATTTTTCTTGACGTTACTTTGGATTCGTCAAAAGTTATTAGTATAAAAATCACTATTACCCATAACATTGGAACTTTTTTATATAAATTTCGTGTATTCTTTAATATAATTACATTGTCTTTCTTCTTTTCATCGTCTTCTTTTTACATTTATGTTTCATTTAAGTTCCGTCAATTCATTTGATTTACCTTTGTTATAAGTATACTTGAACACTATAATGAAGAGGAAGTTTTGTTTATTTTTATAGATTCTTTGTTACTGGTTATGTTATCGTTACTTTTGTACATCACGGGTGTAAAATTCGAGATTTATTTAAAGGGAGAATATTTCTTGGTTCTAAAGAATCTCTTTACAAACAAAGGTACAGTCCCATGTCCATTGTATGTTCTATTCCAACCTTGCAGACCAGGACGTGGTTTTATTCCTTAGAGACTTTCTGAAGCCAAATACCGTTTTCCTACGTCTTCTTTAAACTTCTCAGGGGACCAACAGTTTTTACCTTATAAAACTAGTAGTTTTTCACATTAATGACATCATCGACCCTTGTATAGTCGATACAAATTTAGGTATAGAACTATACTATGAAATTGTGACTTTGTACATATAATGGTATACACTTTATCTAGCGGTCAGATCCAAGTTTCGTACTCTGTCCGCGAGTCCCGGTCACGTGACCCTCTCTACTCTACCCTTTCATCCACCCTCCCCCCGAAGTCTTACCCCCTGTGTACATGTGGGTACCGACTAAGTACAGTTTCATACCGTTTTTGGTGATGTTATAACATTTCATAAATCGGAGGTTAATTTTGTTTATTAAAAAATTTTTCGTTTTTTTTTCATTCCTTTCTTTTTTATATGGAGGAACTAGTATACACCCTCTACGATCTCTTTGTTAAGTAATAAAGCTTTTAATCGTTTATGTTTCTAGTTATTCAATAGGACTAAATTTATTATAGTGTCCGTGAGTTTACCAACTAGACTTTTTGTCGAAGAAAACCCTCTCATGGCCGATTATGTACGTTTTTACATCCTATCTTAATTGTGTCGTGATCAAACATTGGGGATTATGTATGATCTGGTTCGTATTGGTAACTACCCATGATTCCAGTAATCGATTTTAAACAACAACAAGTGAGTGAGTCACCACAGACTGAGACGTTGGGGTACCTTACTCGTGTGGTCCGAAGGGACAGGTAGTGGTTGAGGGTCTCGAATAAGTTTGAACACAGGTATCTTGGTCACTACGGTAGGTTGTTAGAGTAGGAGACAGTAGGGGAAGAAGAGGATGGAAGTTAGAAAGGGTTGTAGTCCCAGAAAAAGTTACTCAGTTGACAAACGTAATCACCGGTTTCATAACCTCGAAGTCCAAGTCGTAGTCAGGAAGGTTACTTATAAGTCTCAACTAAAGGAAATCCTAACTGACCAAACTAAAGGAACGACAGGTTCCGTGAGAGTTCTCCGAAGAGGTTGTTGTCTCAAGTTTTCGTAGTTAAGAACCTGTGAGTCAGAAGAAATACTAGGTTGAGAGTGTAGACATGTACTGATGACCTTTTTGTCGTCGAAACTGTTATACCCAGAAACAGCCGTTTCACTATAGAGACGAAAAATTATTCTACAAATCTAAACAGTGTCGAAAAGAAGGTTTCTCGTTCGCAGAAAATTAAAGTACCGACGTCAGTGGTAGACGTCACTAAAACCTCGGGTTCTTTTATTTCAGAGAGTGACAAAGGTAATAAAGGGGTAGATAAAGGGTACTTCACTACCCTGATCTACGGTACTGGAATCAAAAAATTTACAACTCAAAATTCGGTTAAAAAATTGAGAGAAGAAAGTGAAAGTAGTTCTCCGAGAAGTCAAGGAGAATCGAAAGACGGTATTCCCACCATAGTAGATGGATAGACTCCAATAACTATAAAGAGGACCGTTAGAACTAAGGTCGAACTCGGAGAGTATACGACATAAGACGTATATCCAATTTATTCAGTCCACTGTTATATGTTGGAACTACATGAGGAAAGGACTAAAACTTGGTCAGACAACAAGGTACAGGTCAAGATTGACAATGAAGAACTGTTCGTATACCTAAAGAGTCCTCCGTCCATTTAACCAGACCAACTTCCAGTAACCCTAAACTAATGTCTTGAAGGGGTACTGACCCTAAACTAAACTGATCGATTTAAAGTTTTAAATCACACGGATATTTGGTCAACCCCGAAGGGTCCACCGAGTCACCCATTTCTTAGGTGGACGTTACGTCCACTACGCTCTCTACACCCAAGTTTGGGACCCGACCCTTTTAGGGGACCTCCTCCCGTACCGTTGGGTGAGGTCACAAGAACGGACCTCTTAGGGTACCTGTCTCCTCGGACCATCCGTCGTCAGGTGTCCCAGTGTTTCTCGACCTGTGTTGACTTCACTGACTCGTCCGTTCGTATGTACGTAAGTATTTGGTGAACTCCTACGACAATTTAAAATCTTCGACTAAGTCGTCGAGACCACGACATAAATTTTGTTCCACGGTGTACCACGGTCACGACGACCCGACAAGATTCTTTCTCTTCTCGTCCGGGACCATACGCCCTCGACCGGACAAAGATAGTCGACCCGGAGCACAAAGAGAACAACTCACATTTGTTAAAGTGTACTTTGTAGTCTTTTCAAGTGAGACACTGGTATTTCTTAGTTCTGTTTTTGTTCTGATAACCCATTAGTGTAAATTTGTGTTTATTACTTGTGACAGGTTTGGTGTCGTAGGGATAGGACCGACAATACTCACTACGACAAAGAAATGGTTAATATCCGAATCCGAGATAAGTCAGAAAGGAGGACGATCTCTTCTAAATGATTTTACAGGTTAGTAAGCTCGAAAGACTGTCGTAGATTAGGGCTCGTTTTGGGGCTGAAGAATTCGAGAGGGATTTTAGTGGTTGGTAATCGGGTGTAGGGTATTGTTGAGTAAAGATTGTGGGAGACTCTCCAGGGTCACAAGGAGACCACTCGTCAAAGAAGGAATATTATACATTATTTGTACAGAATAAGTTGATGTCCACACAAGACCACCAGAAACGACCTCGTCTTTAAGTCGTCACACTACCTAGTCTGACTCTCGACCCAGTGGTTTGTGAGACACAAAGGACTACGCTGAGACATCTCTGAGTCTCGTTCGTTCATTAGAACGGTTTTGTTACTTGGGACTAGACTAAGTTAAAGTTCTAAATTGGTAGTTAAATGTTCTTTAGGACTCCGATCCCCTTGTAAAATTCGTTAGTATAAATTAAGTTTGTGTTCTGTTAAACGGAAAGAAAAACGTTATTTATTCACTGTTCTTTTTATCTTTTACCTTCCCATTGTATATCTAATTTTTTTATGATCTACGGTATAGGTAGTTAACATTACACATCGGAAATAAACCCAAGATTAAACATGTTTGATGATGTACTTGATTATTACTATTACTGTTTTTCTTTTAAGACGGAAAAACTTGTCTCCTATCGTGAAACTATTATAATTCTAACAATTATAAAAATCCAAAGTATTACTGTTGACAGTAAAAAGTTTTGTAAACGTTTATTTTACTATGCTACAGACTCTGAACAAAAATTATATTAAGTCAGTATCACTCTTCCTTACATCCTCCTATGACTATGTTGTGAAACCGGTTTAAACTAATAACAGTATTAAACTATTATACTTCCCATATACTGTTAAGAAAAATGATAAAAGGGATAAGAATTATACGAACTTTGTAATATATCATTAGTTAAAAGTTTTAATAGAAAATGGTAAATTAAGTTATCTCGTTCCCAGGGGTTGGGGACCCGGTATCTGGTCATGGTCGGGTACCGCACAATCCGTGACCGGACGTGTCCTCCTCCACTCGTCACCAACTTACTTACTTCGAAGTAGACATAAACGTCGGGGATGGGTAACGAACTTAATGCTGGACTCGAGATGGAGGACAGTCTAGTCACCACCGTAATTATCTACATTATACGAACTTAGTTGGGGTTTGATAAGTAGGTGGGGGTGGGGAGTTAGACGACCATGTACCTATTTAACAAAAGAAGTTTTGACCAGGGACCATGGTTTTTCAAACCCCTGGTGACGTTACCTCGCAAAAACTTTCTTCTGTTCAATTTATCTCTTCTTAATTTTCGGTATTCAGTTCTACCGATGTACAAGATCCCTTTGTTTGTTACCTCTTAAAATTTCTCAGAAGGGGTAATGAAATTTAACGAAACTCTTGGTAAAAAACTCTCGACAATCTTATAAGTGGACGAAAAATTTTAGTGATTGTCTATACAGTTGACGTTCACTTTTCCTTATTCCTTAATAATACAACTGAACCCACTACGAGAAATCTCTTTTTAAGTTAAATTTGCAAACTGAGAGTCTTTCTTCTTTTGTATAAGAAACCTGTTAATGGACCTAGACATCGTCTGTAGTCACTTGGTTTTTTGTTTGTCAGTCACTTTACTTTCAGAGGTAAAAAGTCGACCAGTCGTATATGGTATCGGAAGTGTTTCGGTATGTATTAATTGGACAACTTCTCTTTTTATCCTAGAAGTTTGTAGTTCAACTTAAGACACATTTGGGTACGGTAGTCTCAATTGTGAGATTACCCGAAGGATTTATTCGTGCTACGTGTTTAATGGTGATAAGACGATTAAACATCGGTACGATCAAGGGTCCTGTGACGGATGGTTTATAGTGTTAAGTAAGGGGATCGTTTTCTATCGTTTTACAAAATGTCGCACGAAGTCACTTTTGTTCATAGAGTCCCATATTTTTTAATAGGTACTTTGTACCGTATCGTTTAGTACTGGTGTTTATGTCTCCACGTGTCTGTAAAATTTACCTAATGAATAGTCAAAATAACAAAACAGACGATCCTATAGACTTTTCCTAAGTTTAAAGTTCAGACAATGACACTACTCTTCCGTGATCCAGTTGGTCAATGAAATGTTACCTACTCAGAGATGTTGACGACTACAGTCCCGTGGAGGCGTGGGTGTCTTAGTGACAGCCCAATCTCACGGACATTGAAGTTGTGTGTCGACTTTCACTTAGGACTTTAGTAATGTAAAACTAGAAGTTCCTATCGACAAGAAAAGCACTCTAATATTATACAAATGGTTTGGTCGTGGTACCTTACGTTTAATAGACAAAACCAGTAGAAAACAGTGGAATATCAAAAATTTAATACAAATTGATAAATTGACTGACTTAAAAAGATTCAGAATCATTTCCTTTATGTCTCTGTGCATTTGACCTGGTGTCAACTTAGTTTTTCACTGACACTCTCAGAAATTTTTAATATCTGGGAGTCTGGGGATCTACCAACGAATCTATAAGTGTAAGTAAATTTCGATCAAAGAACTTTTTACAAGATCCTAACATTCGTACTGATTTTTATGATCTTTAGTCTATAATCTTTGACATTACAGTCACTCTTACATCTATAAAATTAAGAGAATTTTTAAAGAGGTACTCTCTTATAAAGTATGTATAGATGTAAATTTAGGTCAAAGATGGTGAGTGATCGATATACTAAAATCTCGTAATGATTTTGGAAGACTTGGAGTTATAGGAATAAGTACTCAATACTTATTGTTATTACCAGTCAGATGTCTCAACAAAATTTCTGATAGACTTCATTATATTTAAACCCAAAACTGTGTATCATTTAAGAGTTACGTTCATAATGTCTATATCATTATTATAAGTGAATGATAAAGATGAAGAAGTATACAAAATTGAGTAAAGTGGGTGTGTAACTGAGATATTACATCCATGATCAACGTAAAATGTCTACTCTTTTGACTTGTGACACACTAATTCATTGAACGACTTCAACTATCTTGACCTAACACCTTAGGTCCAAACTTGACTCCTTTAGACTGAGACCCAGAACCCAAAAATTGGTGGTGTCGTATAACGAATCTACTTGTCAAGATATAAAGAAAAAGAAAATTATAAAGAATAATATACAATATAGTATATTATAAGAGAGTTGATCAGGTATTTCACCGTCAAGATGTATCATGATTCCCCGTCGTTACTTTCACAGGGATTCTTGAACCCTTATTATGAGGAGAACTCAGCTTGATAATTGTGTTGGTTACACTCAATGTCATCTTTCTGGGTTATAAAGACGCTTCATACACCTAAGATCTTCCCCTCCGACCTAGAATTGGTCAGACGGCCATAATTGTGTAGACTCTTTCTGACACATTACCCTGTATCGTTACCAAAGACCTTTCTCCAGGGTCAGTACCGTCGAGTAGATGTCAATAGGACCCCTCCCGTAAGACGACCAATGGTCTCCCACTTCGGAGACCTTTCCATATCCCATCGAAGTAAGTCAAATAAACGAATAAGTTATCTATAAATAATGACTTTGAAATGATGTGTAGTCCGAGACACAACCCACAAATTTTATGTAGTTATTTATTCAGTTTCTAGAGACAGGAATACGTCGTACGTAAAATTTCGTTTCGTCTACCGTTATTTTATTTTATCTAAAATTAATATATACAATACGTGTAGTGGGAGACTTAATCTTATACGTACAGACTACTTGTAACTATTTGTGACTCTGTAAGACTCGTCAGTACTGTCGTGATCCCTTTACGAGCGACTGTTAGTAGGGGAGTCGGAGTAGACCACAATTGAGCTGAAGTGATGTCAGAAAGGAGTAAACTCGATGTGAAGGTTATATCTCGTACCTCTTCGAGACCTTAGTTATAGTTGAAATTTTAGACACTGACATAAAGACTTAAGAGAAGAGTAATCAATTAAAATGTCCAATCCTTAGACTCCGAGTCTTAATTTTGTAGAACAGGGTATAACGGGTTATCTTCAGTAATCTAACCCACTCTTTTCTATATACGTGCGTATATATAGCATGACCGAACCGTTCCAATGTACCTTTGATCTTTGCAGTATATGATAACTTTTATGTTAATTTCAAAAATATTTTCGGTTAAACGGTTGAATAAATTTTCATAATTTACAAAATATAGATATCGAATAATTTACTAAAAGATATTTAACGGTTCTTTAATTAGACTTATGTTGGGTTTTCCATTAATCTAATAAAGTGTAATGACCATAAGTACTCACTTTTTAAGTGTCGTTAGATTTATAGGTTACTTAATTAATGTCTTGTGTGTATATTACTTGATTATACTTTGAGTTATGTTGTATGTTCTCACATATAATCCGTTTCTTTTCATTTGAATATTTCACTATATAATATTAAAGATTAAAATGTTTTTGACTTGTATCCGTATAGATATTTGTCTTTTTCTGGACTTCGTATATCAGACCCTACAATGATTACCAATATTTTTACCTTAACATACACTGATAAAAGAAAAAAGGAAAAGACATAAAAGGTCAAGAAAATTTTATTGTCATTATCCAAAAAGGACGCCAGTGCATACCTACACTCTCAACCTGACACTTCTTCCGACTCGTGTCTTCTTAACTACGAACACTTGACACCACAACCTCTTCTGAGAACTCTCAGGGAACCTGACGTACCTCTAGGTTGGTCAAGTAAGACTTCCGCTAGTCGGGACCCTAAAGAAACCTTCCTTACTACGATTTCGACTTTGAGGTCATGAAACCGGTGGAGTACGCTTCTCAACTGAGTAACCTTTTCTGAGACTACGACCCTCCCTAACCCCCGTCCTCCTCTTCCCCTGCTGTCTCTTACTCTACCGACCTACCGTAGTGACTGAACTACCTGCACTCAGACTCACTTGAGGTCCTCAACCACTACCTGTCCCTCCGGACCGCACGACGTTAAGCACCCCAACGTTTCTCGACCTGTACTGACTCGCTGACTTGACTTGACTTGACTTATTATTTTTCTTTTCGTTACATGTGATCACTCACGATAACATACTGGGTCATCTGTGGTAATAGAGTAAATTAGAAGTGTTCTGATACTCGATCTATGATATTAATAAGGAAAAATGTTTCGACTTTCACGATAAGAATTTTTTCTCTCCAATTCATTTAACGGTTTCTAGTGTCTTCAATCGAACACTGTTTCGACCTAAACTTGGGTCCGGGACCTCCTCTCGTACCGTTGGAGGAGGTCATAAGAACTAACCTCTTAGGGGTACCTATCCCCTCGGACCACCTCCGAGGTCAGGTACCCCAACGTTTCTCAGTCTGTACTAACTCACTGATTCGTGTTCACGTCCATCTACAGTTTTGGACGTGTGTATCGACGGTAAGATGTTTCGAGACCTTAACGAAACTTTACTTCTCTTTATGTACACGTGCATGTGTGTGTGTGTGTGTGGGGATATATGTATCAAACATACGAAAATTTTTCTTTAATTCACTGAACATTGAGGTTTAGTTGAGGACCTGGGTTTTATTGATATTAAGGTTATAGAAGAAACTCTATCCGTTCTCTTGTTTCCGGGTCACGTCGTACTCGAGGTATACTAGTAAAACGATAATAATTATTGTTACCTGTAACAGCGACCACTAATGTTACAGTTATTAATCACACATAGACAATACACGGTCTGTGAAAAATTTATTTACCGTTGATAACGATAACAACGATGTAATACCATTGGTTGATCAATATTGATATAATTGACCCTCTTAATTTTTCATTTGGGTAATCGTTGGTGGGTGTAAGAGTATCTCATCGTACACGATAGTTGTGAAGTGACTTTCGTGGAGTCTACCGAGTCCTATGTCCTTTCTACATCTGTCTACCCCTCTCCCCTCGGTCAATTCAGGTCACGTACGTTTCGACACTTCTACCATCTACTTTGGTCCACTCTATAGGAAGACCCCAGTCAGACACACCCTGTAGGGTACAGTGTCTCTTCCGAAGGGACCACCGAGTCGACCATTTCTTAGACGGACGTTACTCCCGTTGGACCTAAGTTGGAGACCCAATCCTTCTAGGGGACCTCTCCCTTTGCCGATGGGTAAGGTCATAAGTCCAGACCTCTTAAGGTACCTAATATGTCAGGTACCGCAGTGTTTGTCAGTTGGTACTGACTCACTGACGGTGTCCGGTGTCTCTTCCCGTCTTCATCTTGAAGGTATATGCGTTTTAACGACTATTGTGACTAAAGTTGTTTGTCGGTGAATCTCAATAAAAAATTTTTCGTCTCACGAATACGATACCTCCTATGTTTCCACTTTTAGGTACTGGACGGAAGTTTCTCGTCTCATATTGTCCTACCGTCAGTATAGTGAATACGGTTGTCTTCGTAACCTATTTTTTCTTAAACCCCTTTACGAGATGTGTTTCGAGGTCTATGAACTCACAAACACTGTGTGCATGACTAAAATTTAAGATGCTCGAACAAAGTGTGATAATTTTGAGGTGTGGATTTCTGTACGACGTTTTTACAAAGTTTTGTTTTTCAAGGTCTTCCGAGTTAACGAACCTACTAAAAATTCACACGGTAGAGTCAGAGAGAGTCCTTAAAAAAAAAAAAAAACTCTTATGTAGAAGAAAAATTTTTTGTCAGAACTAGTTCGATACTTATCTAGGTGACCTTTTCCGTCAAAAAACTTAACGATCTCTATTCGTTCCCCTGAACGACAATCAATCCTCTGTCGACATACCTGGTCCGGACAATTGACAGTCTTCTCTGTGTAGGAACGGCCACTTCCGTGCACTTTGTCTGGTAATGTACCTGAAGTGAGGCGTCACCCTTTCGTGTCGTGGTTGTCCTAGACTTCCGTAATGTTTCTAATATTAGACGTGGATCTAAAGAATAAAGATGTGAGTTTTGTAAAGGAGACCTATTCAAGAAAGAGGTAAATAAACAAGTGTAAAATCTCTCAAAGTTAGAGTGTCAATTAAAAAAAGACGGTGTGTAAGTTCCCGTTATAGGGTGACCTTTTTAGTCTTTAAGAAAAAGAAATATCGAAATAACTCTATGTTAAGTGTATATTGTAATACAGTCAAATTCCACATGTCATACTGCTAAACTATATATATATCGTTTTACTAATGTTATCCCAACTAATTGTATAGGTAGTGGAGTGTCAATATCAGACAAAAAAATCCACCACTCTTGAAGTTTCTTAAAAATACTAAATGAGAGAATCGTTGAAAGTTTACGTGTTCTTTCACAATAATTGGTATCAACGGTATATATATAATGTAGGGGTCTAGTATAAGTAAAATGTTGTCCTTCAAACGTAGAATATGGTAGAAGTAAGTGAAAAGGGTGGAGGGGGAACGGGAGACGAGGACGTTGTTAGTTGGACAAGACAAAGATACTCTCTTAAGTATTAATTAGTTATGACCCTACCCACCCTAACGGTTCCAGAAGATCGAACATCCCGTAAGCCTCAACCTGACGTACTTCCAAACGAATTTTCGTTTAAACTCTCTTGACACACCATACACAATAACGTCGGAACCCACACCTACTTTCACACTTCTCTTGTATTTCACCTGCTCCTGGGTACTGAACTCCGGACCCTTGAGGTCGTAAACTTCTACTTCATCTCTACTACTCCTCGTCTCCTATAGTTCTTAGTCAGTTGTCTCCGCACTCACCTTTAGACCATCTCACAGTATCCTCAGTCTTCTTCTCCCGAAGTCCCTCCTTACTACGTATCTCGGCTCACGACTCTTCTCCCGGGAAAATGAACCCCAGTAAACCTTACGCCCTTGATTTCACTCTAATCTTTTACCCCTTTAACTCTGTCCGTTGTGTAGGTAGGTAACCCCTCAAACCAAAACTCCCCTCAGTCCAGAAAGAGATAATCCTTCTAACCCACTCTGAACTCAACTATATTTTCTGTACTCCTTCTTCAGCACTTCTCCAAGTGTAGAGTGTCTACGAGTGTTTATAGACGCTGTGTGTGTTTTTCTCAATGTTTTATTCTTAAGGCGTAAGAGTTCTAATCACCGTGGTTCACCGCTTAACTTGACACCACAACCTCTTCTGAGAACTCTCAGGGAACCTGACGTTTCTTTAGGTTGGTCAGGTAAGACTTCCTCTAGTCGGGACCCTAAAGAAACCTTCCTTACTACGATTTCGACTTTGAGGTCATGAAACCGGTGGAGTATGTTTCTCAACTGAGTAACCTTTTCTGAGACTACGACCCTCCCTAACCCCCGTCCTCTTCCCCTGCTGGTTCCTACTCTACCGACCTACCGTAGTGCCTGAGTTACCTGTACTTAGACTCACTTGAGACCCTCAACCACTACCTGCCCCTCCGGACCGCATGACGCTAAGTACCCCAGCGTTTCTCAGTCTGTGTTGACTCGCTGACTTGACTATACCTGGAATCTCCCAGATATCCTGGTACCCACTGAGGATGTCTACAGTATCTCTACTAAGAGGAGAAACAGTAACAAGGAGTGACACATACATACGTACACACACACATATATATATATACTATCATTTACGAGCGAGAGAGATATATATATACACACACACATATGTATGTATACATGTATATGTTATAAAGGACAGTATTTTCAGAAATGATTTCGGATACTCTTTACGTTTTTATTCGATCGGTACTGAAGGTAGGAGTCCTCCCTCTCTGTTCAGTGGATGTTTCGTCTCACTTTCACTTTCACTTCAGTGAGTCAGCACAGGCTGAGAAACACTGGGGCACCTGACATCGGGTGGTCCGAGGAGGCAGGTACCCCAAGAGGTCCGTTCTTATGACCTCACCCAACGTAAAGGAAGAGGTCCCCTAGAAGGGCCGGGTCCCTATCTTGGGTCCAGAGGGCGTAACGTCCGTCTGCGAAATTGGAGACTCGGTGTCTTTCACGATTCACAACGTCCTCTCCACGTGTAGTTCCCGTAAGTCAAGGGTCTTCTCTTCGTCGAGGGAACCCCTGTGTCCTTTCTGAAACTCTTCTTCCATCGTATAAACGACTTACACTTTATGTGTAAGTTCATTCCTCTGACGGACATTATGGGATGGATATATACTATACGGGTTTGATGAATAAAAAAAGGGGAATCTTACGTTTTGGAAAGGATGATTCTTTTCACTTTCACTTCAACGAGCCAGTACAGACTGAGAAACACTTGGATACCCGATATCGGTTGGTCAGAGGAGACAGGTACCCTAAAAAGTCCGTTCTTAGGACCTCACCCAACGTTAAAAGAATAGGTCCCCTAGAAGGACTAGGTCCCTAGTTTGAACCCAGAGAACGTAACATCCGTCTGAGAAATGGTAGACTTGGTGGTCCCTTAGGGAAAGGATGATTTCCATCAAAGAAAAACCTTGTCATGTGTTAGGTTGCCTGTTTCTTTACGTTGGAGACGAAATCGTTAGACCTCTTGGTAGACGGTAGATAACGGGTGTCGTCTCCACTACCCCTTTCCGAACAGGACAGAGGAAACACCAAGATAAATACCGGAAATGGAGTCGTTGGTCATACCCAGCGAGATGGGGTTCTTTGGGTACTTAAGACACCCGGGATGACATCGATTTGGTTCATGATTCTGGAGTGTTTGATCTACTGGAGAAACCGGGCAAGATGAAAAGGGTGGTCAGGGTTCTAAAACGAAGAGGAAGACAAAATAACTTTTCACCCCTCTTATTCTCCCACTTCCTTATTCTCCCACCCACCGAACACCCGTTGAATTTTCTTTTATCCCCTAGTTCATCCGAGTGAGTCGAAACGGTACCACTGTTCGCTCGGGGACAGGTCAAGAACCTGTTCCTTGA
The DNA here is from genome assembly GCA_006410555.1 of Capra ibex. Classification (NCBI taxonomy): domain Eukaryota; kingdom Metazoa; phylum Chordata; class Mammalia; order Artiodactyla; family Bovidae; genus Capra; species Capra ibex. The sequence goes on along the minus strand of SJYO01020080.1, from coordinate 102,862,746 downwards.
ATCCTTCTGACGTCTGACGGACGGGAACTAGGAGAAAGGAGACTTTCCCCATCTCCCTCTGTCCAAACTCTACTTCCCTTGTCAACGTAGGTTGAAAAGACTGGAACACACCCTTCTCCTCAGACTATTCCCTTACCCTGTCCCCATCCGCCTTCTCCTCCCTACTCCCCTCCCAAGTAACAGTTGTCGTCTTCACACATGACTCCAACCCTTTAAGATACGGTCCTGTGAACTGGTTAGTTTCTACAAACGTTGTCAGTAGTATTTCTGTTGACATCTTGGTGTCAGAACAGGTACCGAAGACGAGGGGATGAGAGAACGGAAAGGACCGTCGAGTCTACCATTTCTTAGACGGACGGTTACACCCTCTTGGCCCAAGTTTGGGACCCAGTCCTTCTAGGGAACCTCTTCCCTTATCGTTGGCTGAGGTCATAAGAACGGATCTCTTAAGGTACCTGTCTCCTTGGACCTTCCGATGTCAAGTACCCTAATGTTTGAAATCAAGAAGAATTCCGTGAATAGACAGTAACCCATCCACCGAGAGACCGGGGTTCTAAAATTCTTCCTTACTTTTATTATCTTTATCTTTACCCACTTCCTTCTTCTCTCACTTGTATACTCGTATACAACTCAAGAATGAGACATCTCGATGGTACAATTACGTAAAAGATAAAAAATATAGGAGAGAAAGAGAGAGTGTGTGTGTATGGTCAATTCGTCGGTAGTCTTTAGAATATAATGTCTATAATGTCTGTTCTTTTAGGTCGTTTCCTATCTTTACTCTGAATCTGTATACAAGGAAAGATGAGAAATCATAAATCATGATGATAAATCGTAAATCATAATACATCTTTTACATTCTATAGGAACAGGACTGAAGAGTTTAAGTTTTTCAGTTAATGATGTAAGAAACAAAGACCATCTTAAAAAAAAAAATTACTACTTTTATAAACAATAGAAATAACACACTTTTCACTTTCACAATCAGCGAGTCAGCACAGGTTGAGAAATGTTTGGGTACCTGACATCGGGTGGTCCGAGGAGACTGGTACCTTAAGAGGTCCGTTCTTATGACCTCATCCATCGGTCAAGAGAAGAGGCTCCGTAGAAGGGTTGGGTCCCTAGGTTGGGCTCAGAGGACGTAACATCCGTCTAACAAATGGTAGACTCAGTGGTCCCTTCGGGTAATTGTGGATATTAAGGTTAGGTTATGATGTCTAAAAAGGAGAGAAAACGGGTAAGAAAGAAACATAGTGTAAGGAGGTGTTACTAAAAGAGGTTGTTCAAGAGTTGGAGGGACCAAGAGTTGTTATGGTTATATAAATGAGGAAACAAGTAACGACATTATGCACGTTTATTAAAGTTTTAATAATATAAGTACAGTTATGGTTTTTTTTATGACAATCTTTCAAAGTTTTAAAGAAGTGTCAATAAAAATCTTATACAGAGTAACTCTTCATATCAGGTTAATGGTAGTGGTTTTTAATAAATATAATCTAAAAAAGGAAGACATATCAATAGAATGGTTAAATTATACACCTACCCAAATAAAGAAAGACAAATGTAAGTCAAAATCCTAGAAAGACGTATAAACTACTAAATTAAAATAAAAAACATACCACTTTATAAAGTCAAGTCAAGTCAGCGAGTCAACACAGGCTGAGAAACGCTAGGGTACTTAGTGTCGTACGGTCCGGAGGGACAGGTAGTGGTTGAGGACCTCAAGTGAGTCTGAGTGCAGGTAGTTCAGTCACTACGGTAGGTCGGTAGAGTAGGAACCAGTAGGGGAAGAAGAGGACGGGGGTTAGGGAGGGTCGTAGTCTCAGAAAAGGTTACTCAGTTGAGAAGCGTACTCCACAGGTTTCATGACCTCAATGTCGAAATCGTAGTAAGGGAGGTTTCTTTAGGGTCCCGACTAGAGGAAGTCTTACCTGACCAACCTAGAGGAACGTCAGGTTCCCTGAGAGTTCTCAGAAGAGGTTGTGGTGTCAAGTTTTCGTAGTTAAGACNGTTACTCAGTTGAGAAACGTACTCCACAGGTTTCATGACCTCAATGTCGAAATCGTAGTAAGGGAGGTTTCTTTAGGGTCCCGACTAGAGGAAGTCTTACCTGACCAACCTAGAGGAACGTCAGGTTCCCTGAGAGTTCTCAGAAGAGGTTGTGGTGTCAAGTTTTCGTAGTTAAGACACGAGTCGGAAGAAGTGTCAGGTTGAGAGTGTAGGTATGTACTGGTGACTTTATGAATGTACCCAGTTTTTTAGTTTTGATATTTTTGTCATGCAAATCTCTGTAGAGACAGAGAAACAACCACAAAGAAGAAATAAAGTTGAGTAGGGGAAGTCTACTAGTCAAAGTAAGTGAAGACTAAATAGGAAGGATACAAAGAAAGTGTTTTTACCAATACATAAGAATAAAGTGTATGAAAGAATGTTTTTATATCGTATAATGATATACGATATATACGCAGAAGATGAATTTTATGAGACTTTTAGTGAAGTATAGTTAAATATCTCTATAAAAAGTGAAAATATCGACGTATAATACGGTAACGTACCTGTATATCACCGAATAAGATAGTTAGACGAGACGTATATACGCACATCTAACGAGAGTTATAAAACGATAATATTTATTATGATGTCACTTATTTGAACACGTATAAAACAAAGTATAAAAACTTCTACTTAGAAGTTTCATTTAACTATCTTTATCCTAATAACTCACTTTTCAATGTAAGTATAAGTCAGTACACTCTATGATGGTTAGGAATAACATGTTGACATGATAAAACCATCTTACAAAAACTGTACTATGTGTTACCCTGGTCGAAAAATTCTCAATCCTTACCGGATCTTCTGGAACGTAAAGTCGTAACTTAGACTGACATTCTCCTATACCTTTCGTGGTCCGAAAAGTACTAAAAGGAAATTCAGTCAAAATATAGTCCGAAGGATACCCGGATCTTTTTTTAGTACCAGTGATACTAAACGTTCTTACCTTTCTGACGTCAACACTACTTTATGTAAACAGAAATTGGTATCGACCCCATATTCCGAAACCCTAGAACTCTGGGAACCTTGTCTCAATTCACTCAGGTAAAAAAGGTATGAGATGACGGGTGAACGGACAGTTGAACAGTGAACGAACCCAGAAGGGACCTCCGGGTTGTCGTTAGATGTATCAACGGACGTCCCTTTGTTCGAAGGAAGGATAATTCACAAAGTGTCAAGAACCTCCTTTATACTATGTTTAAAGTTCGTACGTATATCTAACCTACATTCAACGTTACGACTTTACGTATTCTTCGACTCTAGATGACTTTCCACTTGATCTGTGTCGACTCTTGAACTGGTCCGTAGGACTGACGTACAGATGAGTTTAGGCGAAAGACCCTCGTACGACCGAGTAAACCCGGACTTTCTTCTAACGAAGACTCTTCTGACTCCCCTTACTACTTCCGTCACACCCTGTGTCAGTGTGATTTCCGTAGTACCTGGGATTTACTGTTGGAGAGAACGTCTCGACCAGTCGGACACAGTCCTGGACCCCACCGGACCGGGAATTTCACGAGACTCCTTGGAGTCGAGAAGTAGAGAGAGATGTTGGACCCGGAGGATGGAACAGGAAAGTCTCTTGGTGTGGATTACGAATGACCTACGGTAGTAAGAGAGAACGACGGTAGGAAGAAAGTTGAACATAGGCGTAATAGACAGGGAAATACACCAATTGTTTAGAGGGAAGAAAGTAAGTCTAAGATTTAAGGTGAGGACACAGGAAACACATGGATGGAATGAACTGATTAAACTTCTCTTAGTCGCGTAGAGAAGATAAGACGGAAGACGAAAGAGAAAAGGACAGAGGTAAGATAAGTGTGTAATGGGTCGAAAGATCTGTAATTCCCAATGTTTCTACTGAGACTATGTCGAAGACGGGAGACCCTCGACTGTCGAATCCTTTTCCCTGTTTGATACACACACTTATTAACCTCATGATTCACTTTTTATTGTGCAAACCATTCTTTCGATTTCAGTATGTCCCAAGTCCCCTCCTTTCCTCTTGGTACCAGACCCCCTTCTTTCGTAACCTCTACTTATAAAGAACTTCCTGACTATCTCAGTCTGTACTTAACACCAGTACCTTTCCCCACCAGTGAGACCTTTTCAATTGTACCGGGGGTTTCGTCACCTACAGTTGTGAACTTCACACCTGTTACTTTCAACCCATTAAGTCCCACTCATGGGTTATCTAAGAAGGTGATACTTAATGATATATCAGATTAAGTTACCGAGAATTTAAAACCACGTATGTATCCTATAATCTTAGTATATCCCTCAAAACTTTTCAGTACTACGGGTCCGATGTGGGGTCTGGTTCGTACAATCTTAGAGACATCCACCCTGGGTCAGTAGTTATAAAAAAATTCAAGAATGTAACGAACTGACACATCGGTCTAGATCTTGTTTAGAAGATTTAGTCACCAGAGGTCGGAGGTCCGGTGTCTAGTCATGGAGGACAGTCCAGTCGTCGTCACAATCTAATCTTTCACTTCACGTCTTACTTACGTTACGTGAGCTTAGTAGGTGTTTGGTGGGGGAATGGGTACCAGGTCCCTCTTTGACAGAAGACACTTTAATCGTAGGGGTTTGGTGGGGGAATGGGTACCAGGTCCCTCTTTGACAGAAGACACTTTAATCAGGAACTACGGGTTTTCAAACCCTTGATGACAAAATTTAGTTGTGTAGTACAGAGATCATAGGTCTGGTTGCTCGATTCCCTACTCGACCACCTCACCCCGGACTCTAAGACGGAAAGATTATAGAACGTCCACGACTACGACAAACAGGGTCCGGTGTGAAACTCAGCCTCTGATATTTACTCCTTCGGCGATTGATTCGTTTTAGTGAGTCTGTGAACACGTGTAAGACCTAGATTGACACATGAGAAATTCCTCCTACGTCAAACATCAGTGTTTACCTCGGACGGACTGTACGTCAATTATGTCCGAGTGTATGTCAATTCGTGGATTATGGGTGACGTACCACTGAACCAGAGGGACGACTAAACGCCTACTCACTACTCTTAATAACTTATCACATAATCCTTAGTTCCATGATAATGTAGAGTCAAAGTTAAATCTCAAGAAACATCTTCTTTTACTTTTCCTCACCCCTTCTCCCTCACTTTCTTAAAGAAGGGTCATTTTACATTTTCAATTGTCTGAAGACGATACGGAAACTAGATATCCAGGTGCCTGTGAAGACAGGATCCATGTTTCTGGACGGGAAGTGACTGTGTCCTACTGACGAAACCAGAGTAGTGTAGACTCCGACCAGTGACGTTACAAGATGGTAAAAGTTTTCACCATTTCCCTTAGAAGTTTAAAAAGAAAATTTAAAATTTTTTTAAGATCATCTTTAAACATACAACAAGTACCTTAAGACGTCCGTTCTTATGACCTCACCCATCTGTAAAGGAAGATCCCCTAGAAGGACTGGGTCCCTAGTTTGGGTCTAGAAGACGTAACATCCGTCTAAGAGATGGTAGACTCGGTGGTTCCTTCGGGTAATTTCCTTATGACACGAACAAAAAATTTTTTCGTTGACCAAAGAAACAAAAGTCGACTTGATGAAGTTAAATCTTCGAGACTACCGTCATGTTTATACACATACATATGGTCGGGTAAGACTTCCTCTAGTCGGGACCCCAAAGAAACCTTCCTTACTACGATTTCGACTTTGAAGTCATGAAACCGGTGGAGTACACTTCTCAACTGAGTAACCTTTTCTGAGACTACGACCCTCCCTAACCCCCGTCCTCCTCTTCCCCTGTTGTCGTCTACTCTACCGACCTACCGTAGTGCCTGAGCTACCTGCAGTTAGACTCACTTGAGACCCTCAACCACTACCTGTCCCTCCGGACCGCACGACGCTAAGTACCCTAGCGTTTCTCAGCCTGTGTTGACTCGTTGACTTGACTTGACTTGATTATGTATATATATATATATCTTAAAAACTAATGGTTGTTCATTTGAACATTTTTCGTCTCTGTAATGAAACGGTTATTTCCAGGCACATCAATTCCGATACCAAAAAGGTCATCAGTACATGTCTACACTCTCAACCAGATATTTCTTTCGACTCGTGGTTTCTTGACTACGAAAACTTGGTACCACAACCTCTTCTGAGGATTCTCAGGGAACCTGACGTTCCTTTAGTTTAGTCAATTAGGATTTCCTTTACTCAAGACTTATAAGTAACCTTCCTGACTACGACTTCGACTTCGAGCTTTTGAAACCGGTAGACTACCCTTCTCAACTGAGTAACCTTTTCTGGGACTACGACCCTTTCTAACTTCCGTCCTCCTCTTTCCCTGTTGTTTCTATTCTACCAAGTTACCATAGTGGCTGAGCTACCTATACTCAAACTCGTTCGAGGTCCTCGACCACTACCTGTCCCTCCGGACCGCACGACGTAGGGTATCCCAGCGTTTCTCAGTCTATGCCGACTCGTCGACTTGACTTGACTTTGAACATTCTGTATAGATGTTGATACTTTAAGTAGGTCGGATTTCGTCGTTCTCTCTTCGGACGATGGGACGTGTCGACCCGGGAACTGGTAATGAGAAGTAGTAATTTTTGTGTACGTGTCCCTGAAAGAACCACCAGGACACTGATTCGGACGTGTTAGGGTCATGTCCCCCGGGTCCAGACTGGGGACGAACCCCTTGATCTAGGGTAAGGGTATACGTCGTTGATTCTGGGTCTTGTCGATTTATTTATTTATTTCGATAGTTTTCCTTTTTGTGTACGTATTGACGACGGAGTGAACGGGAACGGGAAGAACGAGAGGGACCCTCCACCCATTTCAGTTCGAGTTAATAGAATGAAAGTGTCTCCTTCATTGACAGTGTTCCTGGACTCGTTGGATAAGTGGTGAAGTGTCAGAAATAAGATGGTGAAAGAAGTCCAAACTTTCACTTTGTGAAACCTTGTCAATAAATCTAGGTCTTTTTTTTTAAGTTAAGTCTTAGGAATAATTTCTATATTTTGGTACCGGGTGGATCCGATTCCAGAACCAGTTTCAGTGTGAATTAAGACAACTATCTCCTCGGTTTTGACCTACGGGTCAAAAAAGGATTTCTCTAAAATGGTCTTGACCGTCAAATGTATTTACGAGACAACGAATCCTCTCGTAGTGATTAGGGAAAGTCGTTTCCCTAAATCTTAGACACTAGACTTATATTGAACGGATTAGATCATAAGGATCTTTTGAAAGGAAGGAAAAAGTATAAGGGATTTCGTATAAATACAAAAAGTCGACATGGTAAACCTTGGGATTTCGGTTCACGACCACCGTTGTCTTCCATTTATTGTTCTTTTACCTTGAGAGAGCTAAAAGAGGTTAGTCTAGTTAAAAGATCGTTCAAGTATTTATTACATCTAAAAATTTTTGTATAAATCGAGTTTCATTCTACAATGTGATAAATGACAAACTAACTACTGAAATTTTATATAATAGTAATAACCATTATTCTATCTGTCTTGTTGAATAGAACACTCACTACTTTTAGTTTGTAAGTAAAGAACGGGACTAAGAAGAAAAAGTTGGTGGAGTTATATAAAAAATTTTGAAAAACTAGATCTTACCTCTTAAAGTCTATCGGACAAAACGAATACTACGTACATTATGTTCGAAAATGAACTTTAGGGAAGTATCAACATTTCACATAAAGAAAACGTTATAAAGTTTAGTGAAAAATCTCGGATCTCTCTCCAACAGGAGTACCCGAAGAGACTATTATTGTCTCAAATGGTTGATTAGTTTGTATCTTCTTTAGTGGTTTTACTAAATCTTTTGTAAATCTTTTACTATTTTATAAATCTAGGTATTCCTTTAATACATAAGGGAATAGCTAGGACTCGAACCTAGTGACGGCGACGAAGGGTAGTGGGGTCGTTGTGTGTGTAAAAGATTTCTTCTGGTAAACCAAACGACTTAGGACAATAAGGGTTCAAAGAGACGACATTATAATTTACTGGTCTGGGGTACCGATCTAGATGTGCCCCGGTCGGACTGGTTAGATACCCTTGTAAAGACTGTTAATAGGTGGTGATGTATCGTGGTCTATTAACTATATTGAGTGAAAAAATTTTTTGTTAAAAATTTTTAAATTATACCGACTGTTTCCAGGTATGTCAGTTTCGATGTCAAAGAAGTCATCAGTACATGTCTACACTCTCGACCTGATATGTCTTCCGACTCTCGACTTCTTAACTACGAAGATCAGATGATGTCTTCTGAGAGCTCTCAGGGAACCCGTTGTTTCCTCTAGTTTGGTCAGTTAGGATTTCCTTTAGTTGGGACTGATAAGTAACCTTCCTGACTACGACTTCGACTTCGAAGTTATGCAACCGGTGGACCACACTTCTCGGTTGAATAACCTTTTCTGGTCTATGACCCTTTCTAACTCTAGTTCTCCTTTTCCCCTGTTGTCTCCTATTCTACCAACCTACCGTAGTCCCTGAGTTACCTGTATTCAAACTCGTTTGAGACTCTCTATCACTTCCTGTCCCTTTGGACCGAACGACGTCAGGCACCCCAACGTCTCAGTCTGTACTGGTTCGTTTACTTGTTGTATTACACTATCAAAGTCCACCTGTCTTTTCCCTGAGTACGTATGTATATTACATGGGTAAGAGGAGGTTTGAGGGGAGGGTAGGTCTGACGGTGTTTTGTAACTCGTCTCAAGGGACACAATACATTCCCCAGGAACAACCAATAGGTAAAATTTATATTGTCACACATGTACAAGTAGGGGTTGAGGGATTGATAGGGAAGATGGGTAGGAAGAGGGACCATTGGTACTTAAACCTATATTGAATGAGAAGTGCATACGGGGATGGGTAACGAATGATTGGGGGTAGGTGTACTATATACCTGACCGAAATGAGACGACGACGACGACGATTCAGCGAAGTCAGCACAGGATGAGACACGCTAGGGTATCTACCGAAATGGTCCGTAATTCGACTCTACATCTGTCGACCCGTACGAGGGTACACTGACCTCAACTTACCCGTAAATTAAGACGACATTCTGTCTGTACCATACTAGGTATACCTCTACTGAGTGGGTTCAATTACCGGTTATCGAGTACTAAACTAAAGAATTATTGAGTAAGGAGAACTCTCCTTAACGTGGACTATAATAATTCGTATTTTATATTACATCTACCTTATTCGTAGAAGAAATATTTTTACTCCGAGTCTCCCTCTCCATTCTTAGTTTAATAAATAAATAAATAAATAAAAATAAAAAATAAAAATTTTAAAATTTTAGAAATTAAGAATGTACGCAAGGGTTATAGTTCGGTATGTTATGTAAAAATTAACTCACGGTTGACATATGGGTGTATGTAAACTTGACACCACAACCTCTTCTGAGAACTCTCAGGAAACCTGACGTTCCTCTAGTTCGGTCAGTTAGGATTTCCTTTAGTTGAGATTATAAGTAACGTTCCCGACTACGACTTCGACTTCGAAGTCATGAAACCGGTGGACTACGTTTCTTGGTCGAGTAGCCTTTTCTGGGACTGCAACCCTTTCTAACTTCCGTCCTCCTCTTCCCCTGCTGTCTCCTACTTTACCTACATACCGTAGTGACTGAACTATCTGTACTCAAACTCGTTCGAGATCCTCAACCACTACCTGTCCCTTCGGACCGCACGACGTCAGGTACCCCAACGTTTCTCAGTTTGTACTGTCTAGTTGACTTTTTGTTGTTGATATATGGGTCTTGGGACGATCCACGACTCGTATTTTACCTTTCTTTTTATTTTCTATTACTCGTTAGATGAACCCAGACATCTCTTTATTTGTCTAACAATTATAGATAATTCATTTACAAAGACGGTGAAAGTCCGAGAAACTGTGATCCGTTAAATGAATAGAGTTGAAAAGGAGTTAAAGGAATAGGTATTTTATCCATATTTTTAAGTAGGAAAGCATAATAATGGTCTCTTGGTGACGACTTACTGGGTTCCCATATAAATCAAGACAGTCGATAAAACAGATCTTTGTGTTTTCCGGTAAATCGTAATTGTAGAGGGAGACTCTTAGTCGTTTAACTCTTTCTGAATCTAAACCTCGATAGTTTTCTTCGGAAATTATCTAACGAAAGTTGTATTATCGTTGTATGCAAGAGTAGATTAAAGTGATATCCTTAAACGGTTCTGGAGTGACCGTTTCTATGATGAAGAAATTTACTAAGAATTTGACCTAGATCTCAGTAACGGTGTCGTGCGTAGTCTTCCTGGTGGGGAGGACTGGGGTAGTGTAGGTTAAAACCCAGAGGGACTTCTTTCATTCGTTCAACAGTTCGAATTCTACCACTTCTCGTCGAACGGTCCTCCAGTGTTTATCTAATTATCCCAAATCAGTAGGTGTATTACTTCTATAAGTTTGTTTATAGTGTTTTTAGGGTTTCGGATCACTATACTATTCTCTTTTCTTCCGTCTAGATACCGTTTTCATCAACTCCCTTTTCTATGGATATAGTTACCTCCATATAAACACGTCTGGAACTATGTATGATTAAGGTGACATAATTTGTAACCAATTTAGAATCGATTTTATAAAATAATAAGTTTTATGGGATAATTTTTTACGGTGAATTCGATAACTTCCCAATCTTCGTACAATCTACCAGTTCTTTACGTCTCGACCTAAACGATGGATCTCTTCTGGTTCTTCGTTATACGCCAGGTCTCAAACGTTACCCTCCCACCAGGATTCTTCTCTCTTTCTCTTAGATTGGACACAAGGAGGTCTTTCGATCTCCCTTTCGTCGCTCCCTCTCTCCACCTGTAATATCTCAGTCTAGTTGGATAACTTTTTGACAGGTTTCACACCATCCTTACGTCATGACACCCTCCCTTCCTCAAAGGAAGGGACCTCCTTGAAATGGTAGGGAATTCATAAGATACGTATTTACTATAGTCAGACAATATATTTTTCCTATGTCCACATGAACTCCCTCCCTTAAATCCTCCACTTTGGTTTACTTAAAATTCTATTAAAGATTGAGATCTTGAATTACTAAAATATTTTTAGAGTTCGTTTTTTTACTTTCGTTTCTGGTTCTCTCCTTCTAACCCTTTGAAACATTAACTGTTATAAAAGATCGTAAATCAGTCAATAGTTTCATGTCTATTTCTGTTCAAACTACCCTGGATTTTAGACTGTGGTCCCTGACTAAACTAATTGGTCATGAGAGAAGGATTGGACTGTCATCGAAAAGGTGTCTACAAATCAAACCCTAATCTTACTTTTATCTACTTCAATAGGAACAGACACAGTTTACGGTCGTCTACCCTCCTCTGTAGGTGTTTTCAGTAAATTAAGGAATCCAGACCCCTTGGTGAGTAAAAACAAAGGATCTACTGAGACTTGTCCTACAGATCGTCAAAGAGATGGAATAGATTATGGGTCCGAGGACAAGACCGAAGACCCTCCTGGACACCCGTAGAGTTAGTGATTGAGACTCAGATTTGATCCTAAAATAGGTCTTGTGACCCCAATAATGTCACAGAGAGAGAGAAAAAAAAAAAAGGTCGTTTCCGTCGTTGAAGATGGGTCTTCTGACCTCCAGTAGAATCTGTGTAGAGATCGAAAGGGAAGGGGAACGGGAAGGGGTGTCCGTTAGGTAACGATTTGACAACAAATAGAGAACTTAACCAAAGTCTATGTAGGTAACAGATCGGATCTGGTGTAGAGGAGGTCGATAGAGATACGGACGACTTTGACAGAAGGAAATAGGGGAGTGAAGGGTGGTCACACATCGGTCTTAGTAATATTTTGTGTTTAGACTGGTACATAAAGATACAAGTTTAGTAAAAGTACTGAAGGGTAACGAGCGTCTAATTTCCGGTTTTATGAACACCACCAACAATGAAAGGTCCAGGTAAGAAGTAGGAAAGGTGGGACAAGACTTAGGGTTCTCCGACTATACATACCCAAGGTAGTTACCCGAGGAGAATTAGAGACCTAAAACAAATCTAAACTGGTTGTCCAGTTTCCCCACCTCCCTATGTCCGTCCTCTGGTCCCTCCCTCTGTTCTCATTCTGACCCTATAAATAAGAAATGGGAAAGTCAAGAGAGGGAAGTCCCAGACGTACGCGAGACAAGAAGTTTTTTCCAGTGTAGAGGAAAGTCAACCAGGACAGATGTGTCTAGAGAAGTCCAAGATCGTACCAAAGTAGTGAAAGGAGGAGTCTGTTACCACGGGGGGATAATGATCGGGACCCTTGGACCAGATGGGAAATGCAAAAAAACAACGGGACGTGTGTAGAAAATTTATCAGGGGTTTGTAGTGAGAAAGTACCTTTGAGAAGACCTGGGAAGACATTCTCAGTCTAGACGGATTATCTTCGAAGACATTACGATATGAAGAAGTTTCGTGAGTGGTATCTTAATTTACCAATTAACCCATTGTCTGACAGATTATAGACAGAAAGGACGATCCTACTCCTATCCTTGGTAGGGACATAATCGGTGAAAGGGTTAGGGACCTTGTGAATGTGTATACACAATCAGTGAGTCAACACAGGTTGAGAAACACTGGTGTAACTGACATCGGACGGTCCAAGGAAACAGGTACCCTAAAAGGTCCGTTCTTCTGACCTCACCTAACAGTAAAGGAAGAGGTCCCCTAGAAGGGTTGGGTCCTTAACATGGGTCCAGAGGGGGTGACATCCGTCTAAGAAATGACAGACATCGTGGTCCCGAATGTGTGTCCACGAGTTATTAGTAAATAGTTTATTCTCCCAACCACTCTCGCCCCATCTTCCCCTCCTTCTCTCTTTCCGGTTCCGCCCTCACTGTCTAGGGGTCAGTCTCACTAATCTTGGTAGTGTTCGGTATCTAATAGGAGAGTGACAGTATCTATTCAACCTCCTCCATACTGTAATTTTGTTGTTGTTAGAAACCATTCTATGAAAAGTGTTATCTAATAAACAGTTAACTTCTCTTATGGAAGTTAATCTACCTAAATTTTTTATACTCCAAATATGGGGGTTTCTCATTCAGTAAAAGACAATGGCGTGTGGTTCGGTGGTGTTCTTTGAACAGACCTAAACTGTATCCATAATGAAACTCAATAAAAGTTTTCTCTTTACCTCAAAAAAATGAAGTTTAAAGTATAAAGAGTCTCTTTTTTGTGTATGAACCACAGAATAATTCGTAATGGTCAATTAATAGTCAAGTGTAGTTTCTTATTTAATTAGTTTCGTGAAGTAAGGTCTGAGGACTGTTTATCTCTTCGCACCAGTGGTAATTGGGACACGACTTGAGTCCGTACAGAGAGGACGAGACACCGACACTTTCCTCCTTCCTGCGTGTCCCTTTGTAGGGTTCCCTTATGTTCCAGTTCAAATCTTTTAGTCAGGTCGTACCCCAACAGTAAAGTTTACGACTACTTGTTTCCGACTGGGTTTTGTTTTATTTTAGTTTGTTGGTTTGTTTTTTATTCGTTCTACTACCTACTGGTTCCCCTTCAACCATTCGTTCCCTTACATGTCGTCTGTTTCCCTTTTTCCCTCTCTTTAATATCTCACTTTCATCTCCTCCAACGATTTCGGAAAACACACCGAGAAAAGGACAACTGAACCTACAGACCCTGTAGATACGTACGATTCCACGAAGTCAGGAGAGGCTAAGAAACACTGGGATAGCTGACGTCGGACAGTCCGAGGAGACAGGGACCCTAAGAGGTCCGTTCTTATGACCTCATCCAACGGTACGAGAAGAGGTTCCCTAGAAGGGTTGGGTCCCTAGTTTGGTCACAGAGAATACAGAGGACGTGACCGTTAGTCCAAGAAATGGTGATCGTGGTGAACCCTTCGGGACACCCTGTAGATACCCCTCGTTGTTTTCACAAAAGAGGTTGGTGTTGACCACTCAGGTCCCTACCCCGTTTCCTCCTACCCGTTCTCCACTCCCTCTCTCTTGACGTTTACTTAGTGTCGGAAGTCGACGAAATGTCAGACATCGAGGATCTTGAATTGGTTCGAAGGAACTACGGAAGGTCCTACCCTCTTGTTCCACTTCTGGTGAAGGTCTTGTAGTTTCAACAGAAATGTGATTAGTAGTAGAATTATGTCTATAGTTACGAAGAGTTTGAGATGACTCGTCTGGTTTGTGAATCTGGAACAAGTTTACATCTGAGACAAAGTCATCTCTACCCCAGACTCTAAGACTTAAGACTATGTAAGTCTAAACTTATGTCCACTATACTTATGACGACCAGTTACCTGGTGTTACGTTCCTCGTTCTTGGGTTTGATATGTGTTCCAGTCATAAAAAGTCTCTTACCGTGATAGGGTCGCACCGTACAGATAAAGTAAAGAGTGGATGGTGCCACTTAAATTCGACCGACAACTCACCGGTAACTTACGGAACTTTTAACGATCCTAATCACCGATTGTCATTTTCTGGTGTGTATTTTTAAGTCTAATGTTCCTGTACCGACCCCCACCACCCCCTCCTCTCCCACCCTACATACCTCTCATTGTACCTTTATATGTAATGGTATATATTTTATCTATCGGTTTCCCTTTAACAACATACTGAGTCCCTTGAGTTTAGCCTCGAGTCATTGTTGGATCTCCCCACCCTACCCTTTCCTCCACCCTCCCTACAAGTTCACCCTCCCATGTACCCACTTGGATACTGATTAAATACAACTACAAACCATCTTTGGTTGTGTTGTGATATTTTCTTAATAGGAAATTAATTTTTATTTATTTAATTTTTTTAAGTCTGCTGCTCGAAGAGAACCTTTTATTCTAGGTCGTTACGATCTGGCAACAAGGGAGTACCTTCGTCCGGTAACCGAAGGACGCAGGGATAAAACGGTATCAGACTTAATGAAAATGTAGATCCGTCGAAGGTAGTAATGTAGGGGACGGATTAGGGGGAGACGTAAACGCAGATTTAAGTCTATACGATCAACCTTGACTCTAGGTAAGAGAAAAACTTTCTGTTAAAACGAAGGTCTTTCAGAAAAAAGTAATAGTTGTGTTAAAAGGTAAAATCTTTCGATACAGTGACAATTTTTCCTACGTTCGTTCAGGTCTTTCTTGTGTAAAAGAGACCGTTCCACCGAAATAGGAAAACGTCTTTTTCTCTCTTTTTTACTAATCAACTTATTTGTCACCGCCCCAATCATCCAAGTGTGTAGTGCTACACCTACATTGTAAGAGTTCCCCATTCTTAGTTCGTCGATTAGTTCAAGTTACTGTTGACTTTCTAGGACGACCACTTCCTTTAAGTTCGGAGTCTTCGACTTCTAATTTATCCAATACCCCTCAATTTGTCCCCTCTTTCCTTCTGACTTCGGTTCTTCTCCTTTTTTCTGTCGCATGGGGTGGCTTCGGTAAAGTATCTTTAACCGTTCAAATGTTCGGAGACTGAACTTTTGTAGTTTGTGTTTTTTCTTTGTAAGTCTCTCTTGTTGTATTCCGACTTTAGTCAGGAAAGAGGAGAAAGTTAGAACCCTACAAGATCGACACGATCGAGCGGATGACCAAACTAAACGTGACAAATGAATGTAAAAAGACAAGGAGAATGTATAAAGAGAGGGGGTGTGTATGTTAAAACTCTTCTTTGAGTCCCCTTTTACAAAAGGAAAGTATTAAGAAAGAACAAAAACAACTTCGCCATGGGTCGTCTCAGGGACGTCTTACTTGTAAAGACGGGAACGATACCTTAATTTTCGAAAGTCCGTCGTTTCACACTCACTCTGACCTCGTCCGACAGTACGGGGACGACACGGTCGTGTAGAGTGGACCTCGACTTGCGGAGGGTCCCACTTTACGGACCCGAGGTCCGGAAGAGCCGGGTAAGGGTGACGGACCTGTCCGTCCAAGACGATAACGGGACTGGGAAGTACTCAAAGGGACCACTGAGTCTGTTACTTCTTAGACGGACGTTACGTCCTCTGGGTCCAAGTCAGGGACCCACCCCTTCTAGAGGACCTCTTTCCTTACCGATGGGTGAGGTCATGAGGACGGACCTCTTAGGGTACCTGTCTCCTCGGATCGTCCGATGTAAGGTACCCCAACGTTTCTCAGTCTGTACTGACTCGCTGACGGTGTTCACCGGGTCGGGACATCGTCGAGTGGACCCAGTCGGGTGCGTCCACCATAGAGTACGTAACTTTCAAAGGAATAACAAAGAGGATATTTTTCATAAATTAGTACTTAAGGTAAGGACTCCTGGAACGAAAGACTCGAAGTTCCACTCTTGACTCATAACTCCTTCTTATCAACTGGATATCAGTCTTTGAGACCCAAGTTGAGGTTTGTGGCGATAAATCATCGACGAACTTACTCCTGTCAAACCGGAGAGTCTTTCAGTCAGAGGAAGAGACATTCTACTCCTATTGTTTTGGTTGGACCCTCCAACAATGTGTCGTCCATCGGTTTGTTTACCGACAACTTAGAATTTGTCTAAAAATTTTTAGGTGCGATTACACGAGACCTGTAATTAAAGAATTACACAAGAAAGGTAAGTACAAACGAAGAAATATCTTGTATTACGTGTGATGACTCTCCAAGATTGACACCCTTAAACATAAGGTACTTATGTTTAGACTCGTCTGTTTCCCGAGTCTAAAAGGAGGACGTCTGTCCACTGAACGGTAGAAGATAAAATCTTCTAGAGACCCGTCCTGAGTGTCGAGGGAGTTCCGTGGAGACAAGGATACCCCTCCGTACACCCGACGACGTCGGGTCCCCGGGGTTTACGTGCCCGTACTACGATCTACTACTATTTCAGTCAACACTTAAATGTTAGACAAAAATGAACCCCTTTTTTCAGAGAAAAAACACAGAAATTATTTTTGTGTTCGTTGGTTTTATATAAGAAATCTAAAGTTTATTCGGGAAAACCCTTACCTTCTTTAAGTAAATTTTCTGTCTCAAAAACCTAGAAGTCGAAAATTAATAGAAACGGAATTAATTAGATCAATGATAAAATAAACTCATAAACGAATAAAAAGGATTATCCCTCTACCATTCTCAGAATTGTTACACCTTCCACCACTATGATCTCTTTATGTTCCCATCTATAAAATGAACTTTTATTTCATAAAAGTTTATACATACACTACAAGAAACGACTTGTTGTACATCCCGACTATTTTATCGTGGAACCATGAACGACAAAGGAAGTGTACCTTATGGAAGGTGGAGGTGGTGAGGGTGGGAACTTGTCGGGAACTTTATTAGAAACAACAATGACAAGTCAGCCATTTAGTACAGACTGAGAAACGCTGGGATACCTGTCGTCGTACGGTCCGAAAGAGCAGGAAGTGATAAAGGTCCTCAAGTGAGTTTAAGTAACGGTAACTCAGCCACTACGATAGTTCGATAGAGTGGGAGACGGTAGGAGAAGAGAAAAACGAAAGTTAGAAAGGGTCGTAGCCCCAGAAAAGGTTTCTGAGCCGAGAAACGTGGTCCACCGATTTCATATCCTCGAAGTCGTTAGTCAGGAAGGTTACTTATAAGGAAATCCTAACTGACCACACTAGAGAAACGACAGGTTCCCTGAAAGTTCTCAGACGAGACCGTGATGTCAAACTTTCGTAGTCAAGAAACCACGAGTAAGAGATTCAAAGTTAAGTCACCGGTGATAGAAACCCTTCGGTAGACCTGAATAGGTGGTAAGTATGACCCAGAAGGTTTCATCACAAAAGAGGAAGGAAAAGGGTAGGTACTAAGGGACCACACACGAATGAGTCAGGACAGTTTTAGAAACCCTGGGGACCATCTACATCGAATAGAGTAACAAAGCATTGTAAACAAATGAACGACATTGATCCGACACCTATGGGAACCGCCCGTGGTATAAATTAAGAGAATAAAAGCATGGATCGTGTCAAGGACTGTGATTTCTCCACGACTTATTAACGAACAACTTTTGTAAATACTATTCCCTCAGTCCTCGTTTTCGTCCCATGACGTGTACGGGGGACGTTCGTTGTGATGGATTCCCCACCCGTTTTATGGATTCGGTGGGGAGGTCGGACTGGGGACCGGTGTTGGGATGGGAATGGTGTATCTTCCTTGGTCGAGTGGTAGGGGGAATCTCTTGTCCATCTATTGCGAACAAAAACGAGGGACGACAACATCTTCCCCAGGGTCATTTCGTGACGAACTTTTTTTTAATACTTTAAATTTTTTTCGGTATGGGACTATCGTTATAACTTGAGAGAGGTTAGGATCAAGACACATACGGGAGAACAATAAGACCCTATAGTGAGAGGTAAAAAGTGAGTAGGTGAGTATGCATACGTCCATTTTTTACCATTATGAAAGTTAGTCTCTTAGTCTTTGGGAGAATGTACCTCTGAGGAACTTCAAAGTAGAACTTTTTGACGACCTGATAACGAGGATGATGACACATCTATGGGTTATTAATATACTAATTTGTTAATTAGATAAAAAAAAGTACGAACGGACATTAAGGATTGGGATTTATAGACCGTCAGAAAAATTTTCCAAAGGTTTATTCAAAAGATTTAATTTGAGTTGACGATAGACATTTGTAAGACTATACGTCCATATGTGTGTGTGTTTGTATGGTGTGAACCCAAGAGATGACGTTCCCAGGTGTTGGAAGCCCTAGATTACGGACTACTAGACTCCACGTCGACTACAGTATTATAATCTTTATTTCACGTGTTATGTACATTACTCGAACTTTGTAGAGCTTTGGTGGGGGTGAGGTTAGAGACTTTTTTGACAGAAGGTATTTTAGCTAAGGGAACACAGTTTTTCCATCCCAAACCGACGAGATGACCTTCATATTCCGTCTATAAGGTTTCCGAGATAGGTATGTCGATATGTGTATTAATTATCAAACTTTTTTCGTTCTCTCTAAAGATAAGTCTGGATCTCAAAAAGAAACGACAAGAAACGGACCGTTAACTTCAGTCCTGAATGTCATTCTGACCTCCGGTGGGCTCCTCTTACCGAAACCGACGGTTACGGAGTCCGGAGTGAACGACTCCTTTCTCGTTTACTCGTCCACGTCTCAAAAGGAAAACAAAAAAAAATTACGTTGGGTATGTGTGTCTCTACAGTCCTTCGGAGGAGTTTTACGGAGGACCCGGGTGCCCATAAGACAGTGTGGAAAGTATTGACGTTGCATAGGACAAGGTGCAGGTGGAAGACAACGAAGGTCGTCAGAGTAGAGGAGGGAGGACAGGTGGGGTGGGTGGACAGGGACTCGGAAGTTGTCCTTTTACCCGTTTCACAACGTTTCACGGAGGAATCCAAGTAGAGAAAAGATCCAAGTCAGATCCGTCCGTCTTCTTACCCCTTTATTTGTACAATCGACAAATCCAGTCCCTCCCGACTGAATTATAAGACGTGATATTGGGTACATATAAAGTCAGGAATTCATAAAAGGAATTCGAAATAGAAACAATATTAAAAACATGGATTTTCCATGTTAGTCTAGTAGTCCATATTAAAAACATGGAAGTTTTCAGGGTTGTTATGGACAATTTTTAAGAGGGAATACAGAGGGTAGACGGTGGTGTATAATGTGGGAGTCTCGAACACCCTCCGTCGATGTCCTCTCCTGGTTCAGTCTTGGAGGAGCACACCCGTCTATATCCCTCCTCTTTACGATCGTTGAAGGTGACTACATAGAAAAATTACATTACCATATTTCTTTGTGAATCTTCACCGCTCAAAGGTGAGAGACTTAGACTCCTACGGACACTTCCACATCCTTCCCTCAGAGACCTCTTCCTCCACCAATTATTTCTCTCACCTTCCCCTCGTGACGGAGTCACTAGGTAGGATCCAGGACCCCTCTCCGAAACAATGTCACCGAGACTCCGCCCATTGAGGGGAGATTGGGGTAGGGGAATTGAAAAGGGGTCATTGAAATATCTCAGGGAGTGTGGTCGGAACCCTTCTTCACTCCGTGACTTAGTGACCACCAACACCAACATTCCGAGTCGTCACCACCTCTACCTCCTCTCCCCTCCTCCCTCTCTTTAGCGGTGTGTCATCGTCGGGTCATGTTCCTCTCTTTCACCCCTCGGTAAAGACTCCACTGGAAATTACGGCTCCCAACCTACCTTCAGTCTGTTTCTGTATACTTCTTCTCGGATCCTTTTTGTTTAGTAAAAAAGTTGTCTTCTAAACGAAAAGTAGAGTCGTAAGACTGATCAGTCACAGGTTTTGTTTTCGTAATGACTTTTGTACCGGAAATGCTTTTATAAACATTCGGTTTTGATCAAAAAAAATTCACTTACTTCTTTCCGTCATAGCACAACAAAATTTCTTAAATTACCCAATTCTACCCCTTTATTTCACTTCAACATAGTCTACATTTAGACCATTGTGAGAGGAAGGAGGATTTAAGTAGTCAAAAGACGTCCAATTTTACTCACTATCAGTAGTTATTTTAACTACCGTTTGGGGTCCCGGTTCGGTCACAGGGTTTCCAGACCGAAGGACTTCAGGGTATGTTTGACATCTTAGTGTATCTTACATCCGAAGGAAGAGAGAGACGGACTAGGTTTCAAGAGACCGGAATTAAAAGAAAAGGAAAACAACCGAAGGAACCCTTTTCCTGTAAAAGAAAAGTAAGGGGTTGAGGAAGGGTTACGGGAAAAGTAAAACCAGTTAAAACAGAAGTCACCCGTCATTAAACATAATACAAAAGGTTCTGATAAAAGATAAATAAATGAGTAAGAGAATCCTTATGGAATCTTTATTCAATCTTTATGGGTTCCTGGTTAATAAAAACTTTTAAACATAAAATTATAAACGACTCATGTTTGTTCCGAGTCCTGTGGTTATTGTACTGACAGAGGATTGAAAAAGGGACCGGAGGACTGATATCAAACTACTAATGACAGGTGAAGTGAGGAGTGATCAGTGTCCGACTAACTCAAGACCATGTGGATGTCTATTTATTCAGGTTGTTGTATATTTAGACGAGACTCAACGTCATAGACGGAAGAAATCCACTATTTTTATTATACAGAGGGACCATTCACTAACTACCTTGTTTCTAACGAAAATCTTTAGTTGTTTGGTTATTTGTCTTCCCTTTTTTTTTTTTGTTGTGAACACAAGGACTTTTGGTGTCAGTCCTGTTTTTAAACTAGTCTGAGGACGTGTGTCTCTCAATCTTTGATTTGCGATTTTTGTTCATAGGACCCATCTCCCTAGGTTTGTACGGTAACGGAGTCCAAATTCAGGTAGTCTTTCGGTCCTACCATTACCTACTCCGGAGATAAAGGACTTATGTTCAAAATCCCGTCCTCTCTTAAAAGGATAAAAAGTACAATTAGGCTTCCTACTTTGTGAAAGACTGGTTTTCCAATTTGATCACCCAACCAACGGGTTATCTTTTTACATATAAAGTTACTGTAAAAGTCTCCCGACTGAGATATCATCTGACTTGAAGATCCTTCGTACAAAGGACTTATTAAACTGTAAAGGTTTGATACGTGGAACTTATTGTATACATTGAACCTCAATATTGAACCTGAGTCAGCTAGTCAATAGGTCTTTTCCATTGGGTAGACTGTAGAGTGGTGAGGTCAGTGGACAGGTTCAGGAACTAGGTCCTCGTAGGTGTGGTGGGTCCTCACACAATCTTTACGTCGTAGAGTCTGGGGAGGGGTCTGAACGACTGAACCTTGGACGTAAAATTGTTCTAAGGGTCCACTAGCCTTAAACCCTTCAAATTGAGTACCTTCAGATTCTTCGGATAACTTCTTTTTATTTTGTGGGGATAGTCAGTCTCTTCGATATTACTACAAATTTATTAACGGGTTAATAAATAAGTGAAAAACCCTACCTTCAAAATGGGAACAATCTTCACTTCTGGTGACACCTCTAGAGAAAAGGAGAAGGAAGTGAGGGATAGAGTAAAGGACAGACTCAACATTGAAGACCTCGGAATTGAAACACCTCTGGGTGGAGACTCATTTCCTCTGGCCGGTCGTCCCCTCTACTACCCCTTAATTCCGGTAGAGATCGTCGATATAGGACCGACTTTGACTTTCACTTTCAGTGAGTCAGTACAGGCTGAGAAACGCTGGGGTACCTGATATCTCAGGTACCTTAAGAGGTCCGGTCTTATGACCTCAACCATCGGAAAGGGAAGAGGTCCCCTCGAAGAGTTGGGTCCCTAACTTGGATCCAGAGAACGTGACGTCCGTCCAAGAAATGGTCGACTCGGTATTCCCTTCGGGTTCTTATGGTCTCACCCATCGGATAGGGAAGTGGTCACCTAGAAGGTCTCGGTCCTTAACTTGGTCCCAGAGGAGGTAACGTCCGTCTAAGAAATGGTTGACTCGATACTCCCTTCGGTCATAGGACCGATCCTTTGTAGTTAATTGTATAAAGAGTTGGACTTGGTTTTTCAACGAGGAAGTCAATAAAGTTTAATACATTTATCTAGTTTATTTTGAGGTAACTAACGAAGACTACTCTTCTCAGATTATATGATTTGTAATTGTTTTAATTGAAAATACTTTTACATAAACCGTTCACTTCAGTCTGAAAAAATGGACAGTGTCTCATTAATGTCTGAAGGTGTGGGTACCGTCAGGGTCCCTGATGTCGTAAGGGAGGAGTATTCACTTTATATTTCCACCCTGCGATCTTCCCGGAGATCTCCAGTCCATCAAGTACAAAGAGTCGAATATTCATCTTTTGATTCTGTCACCCAATCTTTATCTCAAACATATTCTTTCTTGGGTTCGGAACATAACGAATCAGATCCGGAGGGGGGTCGGGTCGAGACGGACGAGGGGCGGGGGTACTTAAGAACTCATATAATGATAGAACGATAACTTAAAGAAACCACAGGTAATAAAGGTAACAAGATATTCTGAATATTCCGTCCTCTATAAAGAAAAGAGAGAGAGAGAAAAATTTAACCTCATATCGACGAAAAGTACCGAAGGGACTATCGAGTCAACAATTTCTTAGACGGACGTTACGTGATCTGAGACCAAGTTAAGGACCCAGCCCTTCTACGGGACCTCTTCCCTATCCGATGGGTGAGGTCATAAGGACCCGAAGGGAACACCGAGTCGACCATTTCTTAGACGGACGTTACGCCCTCTGGACCCAAATAGGGACCCACCCCTTCTCGGGAACCTCTTCCCTTTCCGATGGGTGAGGTCATAAGACCGGACTTCTAAGGTATCTGACATAACAGGTACCGAACGTTTTACAGCCTGTGCTGACTCGTTGAAAGTGAAAGTATCGAAGAAATGTTACATCACAATCAAAGACGATATTTTACTTCACTTAGTCGACGTACATATGTATATAGGGGAGGGAGAACCTGGAGAGAAAGGTATGGTAAGGTAGGTACATCCGGTAGTGTCTCGAAGTTCGACATCTACCTGGATCCCACACAGTGTGTCTTACTTCAGTCCTTTTCTTTTTGTTTATAGTTTATAATTGTGTACCCTTAGATCTTTTTACCATACTTACCTGTATAAAGGTCTCGTCCTTATCTCTGTGTCTACATCTTTCCTACACAGAACAGGAAATAAGACGGGTCACTAATCTTATTATCTTTATGTCGAGATTAGTTACAACGGATACCACTCCAACTCCCACCGACTGATGTCTCCCTGTGGTTTTTTTGAAAACCCTACTACGTTTGTAGGAAGTATGACTGACTCTACCACAAATTTGCCTGTGTGTAAACAATTTTGAGTAGACTGAGATGCGTATTTTACTCACGGAAAATAACATACTTCTAATATGTACTATTTCAAGTAAAATTTTCCATTTTCTTTTCTATTAGTGTATATAACAATTAGAAGACAGAGTAGTAATACTATAAACACAAACGGGGACTGACTTATGTCGGAAACTGCACAGAGAAGTCACCTATTCGATGAACGAGTACTTGTTCGATATTCATACAACTCTTTCTCCGTCCCTCTTCACTTACATATGAAAACATCAGTCACAAAATTTTTTCATAGCTCGGTCTAATTTATTACGGAAGTTTCTGACTCTTTTTTTTTCATGGAGGAAAGACTTTACGAACTCCCTTTAAGAGACCCTCTTACACCAACTGACCTTTATGTTATCACTTCTATCATCAATAGAAATGCATTAAGAGTTCCTTAGGTAGTAAGGTCGTCTTTATTTCCAGAATAGGGTCACGAACTTCTGACCTGAAGGAGGTAGACACCCTGAGAAATCATTAGTGAACTCAAAACTCTATTTAAGATCTTCTAAAATCTGTACTCCGGGGTATGGGGATGTTTTTCAGGACTCATTAACATTTTTGTTTTGGTACTTATCGTTCTTTTCTTTAGTGGAAGGATTAATGTCCCGTTTGTTACTGTTTCCGGATCTAAAAATTGTACTGTTTCCTCTTTGTTTAAAATTAATTGTGACAGACCGTGTACCGTCTATAAGTTATTTATGAATAACAGACTATTCGTCCCTATTTTTAAAAAAAGACTCATGACACTCTTCTCCTATGTTGACAGATTTTAGAATAGAAACAAAGATTGGTTCTGTCGAGTTTGTGTCTGACATGTGGGTTTATAGTTTCCACTTCTCATTTCTTTTAGACGTAATAATTTGTGAGAGAGACATTTAGGATGAACCCCGTAGTTCCCTTGACAGCGATGTAAAAGTCTAGGTTGAGGTTACTGGACCACACAATACGACAGACTTTATATTTTAAATCTTAATTTTATATGGGGGTAGGTACGTGATCGGATGTTCTTGGTTTCTGAGAGACCTGTGAGAAATCCGAACTGTGAACAAAGAGAGTGACATAATCTAATGAAAATCACTTGACATAAGATAAATGTTGGTTCCCTTTTCTCAATAAGGAGAGAGGACGGTTTTACTATACCGGTCGTCCCGAGTAGAAGGTATTGTTTAATATAGAACCGAAGTCTAAACATATAACTTTTTTTTTTTTTTTCTGCCGGCTTTTTTATTTTGTAATTAAGTGACTCATGAAAGGGCAGTGTCTACTTCTTTTACGAAAACTGTCACTGAGTGGAATCCGATCTCCTCCTGTGCGTTGGGTGCGGGCATAAGA
The DNA here is from genome assembly GCA_006410555.1 of Capra ibex. Classification (NCBI taxonomy): domain Eukaryota; kingdom Metazoa; phylum Chordata; class Mammalia; order Artiodactyla; family Bovidae; genus Capra; species Capra ibex. The sequence goes on along the minus strand of SJYO01020080.1, from coordinate 102,837,618 downwards.
ATGGACCTTTTAGGGTACCTGTCTCCTCGGACCACCCGAGGTCAGGTGTCCCAATGTCTCAGTCTATGCTGACTTCACTGACTAGTACGTACGTACGTGTTGAGCCCGACAATGAAAAGGAACAGTGACACTCCAGACAATCTTGTCCTAATGAGTAGATACAGTTATCTCAGTTAGTAAATTGATTGCAATTAACTAAATTGGTTATAAATAACTACCGACAAAACACGGTCCGTGACAGGTCTCGTCAGTGAGAGGGGTACGTAAGATTTAACTTAAATAGTAATACGAAGGGATATAAAGGATGTGTTTAAAATAAAGAAGAGGTATAAGAAGATATAGAGTATGACAAAGAATTTCAACAAAATTCAGAGGTCAACAATCAACCACCTCGACAGTAATTTGTTACCTTCTGTCGGTATGCAGATTCCTGACACTGATAAGACCCGATCCGTAAGTCCCATCTTACTTGTTTTATTGTTTGAAGACAGTAAAACGTTCAAATCTCTCGTTGTCTTCTCTGTGTAAATTATTCTTTTTATATACCACTGACGTACACCGCTCTTACGATTCTCTTAGTGTTATAAGTTATTACCTCTTCTTTAGTTTCACCCTACCTCCTTTTACCTTCCTACGTAGTTGGTTCCGTAACAAATTCGACCTTAGCCTTCCTACCGTTCCTCCTTCAGTACATTTCTAGACCTTCCACTAGGAACGTCCGTCCTTAGGTCGTACCTGTTTCCGGAGTTCTGTTCCCCATCTCTCATAAGATTTCAGAAATTCCTTCTTCTCTTTTTACCTACTTTCTCTGTCTCCCCACTCCATTCGAACCTTTCCTTTCGTCTCGAAACGGTCAGTATCATTCCATAAACCCAAAGTACACTTTATATTCTCTTCGGTGTCTTCCTAAAGTTCGTCCCTACTCCTCCATCCACCAGACTCGACATAAAAATCTTTTAACGACACCAACGACTCGTCTTCACGTTCCAGTGTCTCTTCCGAGAGTGACATAGGTCCACTTCTGACTAAACGAACCTGAATCCTTCACCGTCACTCCTACCTCACCCCTCTTCTAATCTTTATATAAATCTTCCCTCTCTACTAGAGTGAATTGAGAACTAAGTAATCGATTCCCCTAACCCCATACCTTTTTAGTTCCTACTGATATTTTCAGATCAAAATTGTTGGTCCATGTATTACCAAAGTTATTGATCATATCACCTCTATAGAACGTCCTTCGGTTACTACCACTTTACCAACTTTTTCTTTACAAAAAACGAGTACAATCTTATCTGTTGTAGGAGAGGAATATTATATGTCCAGTAGGTATTAGACCGACGACGAATGTATAAATCTGAGTAGAGGAAAGGAAGAACGGAGTATTATATACACTATGGTTGTGGATTAAGCGAGATTGTGGTCTATCAAGGGATGTAAGTATGGAAGTATAGGAACGGATACGAGAAGGGAGACGGACCTTACAGGAGGGAAGTAGTGGATCGGTTCACGAAGATTAAAAATTTTGAATCGAATGTGTAGTAGAGGCATTCCTTCGGAAGGAAACTAGGAGTCGGACTCAATTCATGGTGAGATAACTCGAAGGTTTTCACTTTCACTTTCAACGAATTAGCACAGACTGAGAAACGCTGGGGGACCTGAAGTAACACAACTGGAACCTTAGGTTGTCTGGACTCAGACTTAGATCTGACAGACAACAAAATCGACACTCCAGAACCTTTTAAATAAACTGGTACGAAATGGAGTCAAGGAACAGACATTTTGGTCTTATTATCATAGATGAAGTACCATGTAACACTCCGTTTGTAGTATATCGCACACCGTGTTCTCACACCGTGGTCCAGTTCCGAGAAGTTTGTAACTGAGTGGAATGACGATAGATATACAGAGTGAGGAGGTAACCAGGTCCAGAGGAACTCTCATACCTGATTCTGAACAGAAACATAGACACCCGTGTACCCTCTGTGGACTGTATATATTTTTAGTTACTTTACTTCTGAGGAGTTTTTATATATGTCATAGAAGTGACCAGACATTGGAGAAAGAGTAGAACAGTGGAGAGTAGATGAGTTAAGTTAGTTAGTTAGTTAAGTCAACGAGTCAGCACAGGCTGAGAAACGCTAGGGTACTTGGCGTGCGGTCCGGAGAGACAGGTAGTGGTTGAGGGTCTCAGGTGGGTTTCGGTACAGGTAACTTAACCACTACGGTAGTTTGGTAGAGTAGGAGACAACAGGGGAAGAGAAGGACGGGAGTTGGAAAGAGTCGTAGTCCCAGAAAAGTTTACTCAGTCGGGAAACGTAGTCCACCGGTTTCCTAACCTCAAAGTCGAAGTTGTAGTCAGGAAGGTCACTTGTGGGTCCTCACTAGAGGAAATCCTACCTGACCAACCTAGAGGAACGTCTGGTTCCCTGAGAGTTCTCAGAAGAGGTTGTGGTGTCAAGTTTTCGTAGTTAAGAAGCCACGAGTCGAAAGAAATATCAGGTTGAGAGTGTAGGTGTGTACTGGTGACCTTTTTGGTATCGGAACTGATCTGCCTGGAAACAACCGTTTCATTACAGAGACGAAAAATTATACGACAGATCCAACCAGTATTAAAAGGAAGGTGCCTCATTCACAGAAAATTAAAGTACCGACGTTAGTGGTAGACGTCACTAAAACCTCGGGTCTTTTTATTTCAGTCGGTGACACAGGTGACAAAGGGGTAGATAAACGGTACGTCACTACCCTGGCCTACGGTACTAGAAGCAAAAGACTTACAACTCGAAATTCGGTTGAAAAAATGAGAAGAAAAAGTGAAAGTAGTTCTCCGAAAAAGCAAGAAGAAGTGAAAGACGGTATTTCCACCACAGTGGACGTATAGACTCCAATAACTATAAAGAGGGTCGTTAGAACTAAGGTCGAACACGAAGAAGGTCGGGTCGTAAAGAGTACTACATTAGACGGGTAAGTGAGGAGACACGATTGAGGTAGGTCAAGTGGAGTGACATTGAAGAACAGGGGATCTTCTAATAGAAGAGTGAAATTTACAGGAGAAGAATACCCGAAGTAAGACAACAACCACCACAAAAATAGACTTTCAAGGAAGGGTTGAATCTTTGAGAATGGTAATGAATAGTAAGTCCTGGTTGTCTTTGTATTAGATAAGAGACATGGACCAGTTAGAGAGAGGTAACATAGGGAGTTCCTAGAGTGGATACGTGTATGAAAATAAAATTAACGAAAGTTAAAATACTATCCACACACAATACATACACAAAAGAAAAGTTAGGACACTCAACGAACCCATGTTTAGGACCATAAACATAGAATAAAAAGTTTAATATAGTATATATCGTTCGTCAACTGATGTATTTACGAAAACCTTGACTTCACGTGTACAATTCCGGTTCCCTTCACCGGAATATATTAAGACTGTTAATCTTCGTCTTCCCTCCAGTGTTTCCGAAGTACTTCGTATAAGTGAACAACCTGGTGGAAACTTTCCCCCCATAAACCCTCTGAAACCACACTGACACATTGAGTTCTCACTCCTAATCAGAATATTTTGTAGGGAGTATGAAAGAATTTGGATGGAAGAAGGAGAACGTGGTAGATTTATTCATTTGACTGATAAAGCAAGTGGTAAAATACCCGGAGGGAATTCTACGTCTGTCAGGTGAAGATATACCGGACGGAAAGACGTACCTAAATATAGAACCTCACTTCACTAACCCGAAAGGAATAATGGAGATAAGTGAAGAAGTCAAAGATGAGGGACTTTGTATGAAAGACGACCCGTTCAAAATTAGTTAGAGACAGGATGAGATGTAGATTAGACCTCTAATCTCAAGTAGTGAGGGGTGAGACCTGATGGTTCTGTAAAACATGTAAGGATAGAATGTTCTGTGTAGTATGGTAGACTACTATTTCCTGATACACGTGACGTTCCCGTCCCGATAAAGGTTAAATAGAAGTGTAGAAGTTATTAGTAGATTTACAGACCGTATAACGTTCGTGTATTATTTACTGTCTACCTACCTACCTACCTACTCGTCTCGTCTTCTGTCTCGAAAGTTTGTTTCGGTCGAAGGGAGGAGATCTGAAGATGATTTGAAAGTCTTTTCAATTGGACTGAATTTTTTTTTTTTAGATCTTTAATTCTACGATATCCATGTCACTGGTTTTTTGGGAACTGAGTATAACCATTAAAAGGTCGAGTCGGTAAAAGTGGACTAGTTGTATACGACCAAGAAAACACCAGTGTTCTACCAACTTTGTGGAACAAAGTTGGAATGCACGTGTAATGGAATACACGTGGAATGCACGTGTACGCACGATTCAGCGAAGTCAACGTAGGTTGAGAAACGTTGGGATACCTAGTATCAGACGGTCCGAGGAGACAGGTGCCCTAAAAAGTCCGTTATTATGACCTCACCCAACGGTACGGGAGTACTTCCCCTAGAAGGGTAGTGTTCCTAGCTTGGTTGTAAAGAATACGGAGGACGTAATCGTCCGTCCAAGAAATAGTGGTCGTGGTGAACCCTTCGGGGAGGTTGGGAATTTATATCTACTTTCCCGATAGAGGGGAATCCCCTCTCCTTTGGAAAGGTTTCTTCGGAGAGTCTCTAAAGGGGGTATTCAAAGTCGTCGATCTTGATCAAGTGTTAGCGTCAGAGACCGTTCCCCAGATCAGTGTAGATGTCTCTAAGTGAGAACTTGATCCATCTTCTAGTGGTAGGAGTCTCGGTACACCCATTACCCATCGACGGATTTGTCTTATCTCCAAGACCATCGTCCCCCCTCCTTCTCTCCTACGACCCGTCAGTGTTAAGGGTTGACTGAGGGCATATGTTATGCGTAGGGGTCAAGATGACGAGGATGGCCCCGGATGCGTCACAGGTAGGGCCCTACTCCTGTCACGAGGACAAAGTGACAGAAGGGAGAACCAAGAGGACGAGGTGTTAAACAGGAGTGAGTAGGAGGGTGGACGTCCGAGTTGGAGTATTGTACAAGAGTTGGTATGAAGACTCGGTCCTTCACGAACTGATATGGACAGGAGACTATTATAGTTTATAAGAATGTCAATTCTACTAAACCCTACGTCACGGGGTGTCGCTTGTACTCTGAGAACTCTACACTTTTTCAGTGGGAACGATATGAAGACTGAAACCTAACCAGGAACCACAGGTTCAACGTCAGTGGAGAGGTATGGGTAACGGGAAAAGACTCCTCTAGACGACACAGAAAACCGGTCCAGTAGAAACTTGCTTTGGTAAGGAAAGGTTCACTATTATATAGGGGTACTAGACGAACGAAGATAGCGAGAGGTCGGTAGTCTCCTACACTCTGTAGTGAACTTTAACACGAGGTCACCGAGGAAATTCGTGAGGAGAACGGACGGTAGACGAGTCGACATCGTTAGACAGGTCCTTAAAGGAACTACAGAATCAGAGCAAGCGAGAGTCACGTACTGGACGGGTTGTCTCAAATAAATGTACCGAAGACAAGAACTCCTAACCTAAGCGAGGTCCTTGGGACACAACCAATCACCGATCCTCGACAGTGAACTACAAATAACCTCGTACACAGTGACTAAGTCTCCTACTTGAACTGCTGTTGTCTTCCGGGTCTAGAGTGTGAAGTTTTCTATTCGTACGACACGATACTTAAATTTTACAAAGTGAAACAGACTTTGAACCACCGTCAAATACGGAGAGACACTTTTAGGTATTCGGAGAATGAAACCGGAAGATTTAAGATAAGACATAAAACAGACATTTACAGAATTAAACGCAGATTAGACAATAGATTAGTACCTGTTACATCTCTCAAATGTTTCTCACCCCGTCGAGAAGTAGGAAGAGAGAAATGCACTGACTATGGGGTGTGTATGGTAATTATTGGGAAAAGAATATTTACTTTCGTACTCAAATAGTACAATCTCGGACTTTCTTTCTCGAAATACGTTGTGACGGAAGTCGACACATACACTTACAGAGTCTCTCTGGGTACCCTTAACACTTACCCCTAAACTCCTGTCGGAGACTGGTGAAACTGAAATTAAAGAGTAATTGTTTCGGTAGGAATTTACAAATTACAGGTCAAAATGTTGTCTATTTAGGTACGAAGTTACCTTAGGTAGATTTATGAAGTAATTGGAGGAGGGACCGGTGTGGAGGACCCTTAAGTTCCGTGACGACTCGATAGAAGAGATTTCCTCGAAAAGAATGAGTACCTTTCATTGTTACTGGTCAAACACTTGAAGTCTCTTTACTTTAAACCTAGTCTCTATTCTCTTCATCAGTTTATACCGTACTGATAGGGACCTTGTTTAAGTCAGTCTTGTGTACCGACAGAATCTGACTTATTTGACTCACCATTGATCGTGGACCTTACCACTTTGTTCCTAATTTTTCAACAGTGTTAGTAGTCAACTGGGTACTCATTCATTTCTGATGTAACACAGAAGAAAAGATATAGTTGACCTATAAACTGAAAAAAAGGGGGGTTTATCAGACAGGGTACTTGATAATAATTAATAAAAACCAGAGTGAAACCGAGTCGAAAACCGAAATATTAAGAGTCTAAAACTTGAAATTTTATCTGTTTCCGACCCCTCTTTTACCGAAAACTCAAAAAGAGTCTTCGACTCCAAAACTTACTGGTTTCGTTCAGGAACTTCCTAAGTCAGTATTACGTATCAACACCCTCCCACAGTAGAGTCGGTGTCCGTCCAAAAAAGGTCAGAGATATAGGGTCGTGGTTTAGGTCTAGTCTCTGTCCCGGACCTTCCTCTCTTCTCTACCCCTACCCTCCTCCCACTTCTTTTCTAAAATATGGACCCAAACAGGGACCGACGTCCTATCCTCATCCCTACCCTACTCTCTACGGTGAGAAGTCTATCTGAACCCCGTTAGGCTCTCGTGTCCGACATACCTGACAAAAGGTCGATCCGGGATCACTTCGTAGGTGTAGAGACACCAGCAACCACCTTGGACGGAACTCTCCACAGTCCATCTTTATCCCCGTACTCCATGGATAGATTGAATCGTTGAAAACGATCCATGAGACCACACTGAGAACCATTTGTCTGTCCTCCTAGTGGTTGTCTGGATTCTCCAGAATCACATTTTTGTTACTTCTGTATCACGAGTAGATAAACTTGGTTTCTACTCTTTGATGGGTTACAAGTCTGGATCAGTACCCGACACCTGTCTTTTGTTACTTTATGGGTACTGAACTGAAAGGTAAAGAGAGGATTTAAGGTCCTCAGGTTGTAGTACTGAGAACCTTAAATCTCTTAGGAGTTCTTTTATCTCTCTCTTATAAAACTTGACTGACTCCTATTGAACCTAACCGATTAACTTTGGAACTTAATCAACTCTAATTACATTGATCAGTTCTAAAACAAAAACTGGGGTCCAAATTACAACTAAATTTAATAATTTTTATTTCAATGTATCGAAAATATGTACTCAAAAAGCTGTCTAATATACATATATATTATGTACATATACATATGTACCCTTACATATCTTACATACACATCTTTATGGTCTGATGGAACGGACGGAAGACTCTTTATACATAAGTCCTGTTCTTCGTTGTCACTCTGGAACTGTACCTTTTTACCTGACCAAGTTTTAACCCTTTCTTCGCACAGTTCCGACATATAACAGTGGGACGAATAAATTGAATATGTGTTTCATGTAGTATACTTTATGACCCTACCTACTGAGTGTTCGACCTTAGTTCTAACGACCTTTTTTATAACTGTCGGAGTTTATACGTCTACTATGGTGAAATTAGGGACCTCGTCCTTTACCGTTAGGTGAGGTCATAAGAACGGACCTCTTAAAGTACGTGTCTCCTCGGAACATCCGATGTCGGAACCCCAGTGTCTCTCAACCTGTACTGACTCGTTGACTCGTGTGGTGAAATTACCGTCTTTCACTTCTACTTGATTTCTTGGAAAACTACTTCCACTTTCTTTTCTCACTTTTTCGACCGAAATTTGAGTTGTAAGTTTTTTTTGATTCTAGTACCGTAGGTCAGGATAGTAAATTACCATTTATCTACCCCTTTTTAACCTTTACCAACACATTCTAAAGTAAAAGAACCCGAGGTTTTAGTTACACGTACCACTGGTGTCGGTGCTTTAATTTTCTGTGTACAAGGAACCTTCTTTTCGATAGTGTTTAGATCTGTCACATAATATTTCGTCTCTGTAGTGAAACGGTTGTCTCCAGACATATCAGTTTCCATACCAAAAAGGTCATCAGTAGATACCTACACTCTCAACCTGGTACTTCTTCCGACTCGAGACTTCTTAACTACGAAAACTTTACACCACGACCTCTTCTGAGAACTCTCATTGAAACTGTCGTTCCTCTAGTTTGGTCAGTTAGGATTTCCCTTAGTTGGGACTTATAAGTAACCTTCCTGACTACGATTTCTACTTCAAGATTATGAAACCGGTGAAACCGGTGGACTACGCTTCTCGACTGAGTGACCTTTTCTGGGGTTTACGACCCTTTCTAACTCCCGTTCTTCTACTTCCCTACTGTCTCCTACTCTACCAACCTACCGTAGTGACTGAGTTACCTGTACTCAAACCCGTTCGAGGTCCTCTGTCACTTACTGTCCCTTCGGGCCCCACGACGTCAGGTACCCCACCGTTTCTAAGCCTGTGCTGAATCGTTCACTTGGTACTCGTCGTTGTACATGTGTATATGTACTACGTTTCTCTTTTCTTTATTTGTTGTATTTGGGACCCTATCGTATTAACACAGAATAAAAGTAAAGATGAAATACAAAATAAAATTTATAAAAAGTTCTCCGTACACCTGAAATTATAACCTTTATTTTGGTAATTAATGTTTTCTTTCTCCTTAAACCATATTCATTGGGTAAACACTCGAAGTCTCTTTACTTTGTAGTGATTCTCTTCCAAAATAGATTCGGAAAGGGTGAGACGTCCGACAAATCTCTGGGGTACTCGTGAGACAGGGTCCTACATCGTCCTACACCAATGAGGGCATCCGAGAAAGGAAAGGTAAAAGAACGGTCGTCTTGGGACTCAAACAAGTTCCGTGGAAAGAGTCATGTGAGTCCTACTCTCTGCGGTACGGTGAGGGTCCCCACTTCGGTATGTTAGATTCGGTTACTTCGTACTCCCCTTTAGACGACCCCCACCCACTCATGACACCTTTTAAAGGGAATCGAGGATTTTCCTCTGAGTACTACCCCGTGAGGGAGAAAGTCGAAGACCTATAGACACTCACCCTTCATTGACGTACCTGACAAAGCCGACAACAGGTTGGAGTGTCGATAACACTCCACTTCCCTCAATCGAACCACCCTTCTCTGACCTCTACCACCTCGTTTTTCTACCCTCCCTCGACCGGACCTAAATTCAACGAGTCAATTGGTTGACACTCTTGAGATCTACAGACCAATAAACTCTCTCATTTAGGTGAATGACAATTTCGTAAAAATTGAAAAAAATTTTTGACCTCATATGAACTAAAGGGGGAGTGTTTAGTGTCGGAACAGTTCCTTTTCCCCGAACGTATTAAGTTACTTCGATATTCGGTACAACACATCCCAGTGGGTTCTACCTGTCCAGTATCGCTTCTCAAGACTATTTTACACCGGGTTACCTCTTCCTTTACCGTTGGGTCAGGTCATAAGAACGGTCCTCTTGGGGTACTTGTCATACTCTTCCGTTTTTCTATACCATGGTCTACTAGGGAAGTCCGACCTTCCACAGATTATACGATGACCCCTTGTCACCTCTTGTTAATGATTGAGGTCTTTCTTATTTTACCGACTCGGTTGTCCCTTTACTACGAGTCAACTCCTATACAGATCACCACTTTAATTTCAGGTTACGGCATTTCGACTCTCTATCATCCCCTCTCATCTCGGACCGTCCGAAGTCAGGTACCCCAACGTTTCTCAACCTCTACTGAATCACCGACTTGTCGTTTTATCAACTAAATATTTTGTCACAATCAAAGACGATATGTTGTTTGACTTAGTCGATATACATATGTATATAGAGGAGGGAGAACTCGGTGGGAGGATGAGGGGTAAGATAGGGAGAGTCAGTAGTGTCTCGTGGTTCGACTTGAGGACCACGATATGTCGTCGAAGGGTGATCAATAGTTAAAATGTATACCATCATATACATACCCCCCGAAGGGATCACCGAGTCTACCATTTCTTAGACGGACGTCACGTCCTCTGGACCCAAGTTAGGGTCCCAGTCCTTCTAGGGGACCTCTTTCTTTACCGATGGGTGAGGTCATAGGAACGGACCTCTTAGAGTACCTACCTCCTCGGACCGTACAGTCAGGGTCAGAGGGGTAAGCAAGGGGGAAAAGAGGGGTGACGGTACAGGTGTACGGGTAGGAGACGGAGCCACAGAAATAAGGACGAGACGTAAGAACAAGCACTCCAAAGTGAACATCGTGACGATGCACCACATGTATGAATCATGTACCATGTTAGTTATTGCTGACAAAGTGAACAGGTGAAACGTACTTAGGAAGGGAATAGTACGTAACGTAGTACTGGTAGAACTCTCGTCTCTGATACACAACAAATAATAGAAACATACCGACTAAGTCCCGATATTTTGACAACCACGAATTACCTAAATAATTTTTTTTAATAAGTCAGTATTTTTCCTCACTTCAAGATTCTACACGGTCAACCACCAAATCAGTGATTCAACACAGGATGACAAACGTTTGGATACCTGAGATCAGGTGGTCCGAGGAAACAGGTACCCCAAAGGGTCTGTTCTTTTGACCTCACTCAACGGTAGAAGAAGAGGTAAATTGTACGTGATGGTATACCTATTCGGGACTGTCGTAATGTGATTTACTTTATTCGGTCCGTGGTTTCTTGTTTATGACACACTAAGGTGAATGTACTTTATAGAGAGTATCTTGTCCAATTAAGTATCTCTGGGACTACGACCTTTCTAACTTCCGTCCACCTCTTCCCCTGCTGTCTCCTACTCTACCAACCCACTGTAGTGACTGAGTTACCTGTACTCGAACTCATCCGAGATCCTCAACCACTACCTGTCCCTTCGGACCGTACGACGTCAAGTACCCCAGTGGCTCACGTCCTACGATGACTCGGTGACTTGACTTCAAGTGTCTCTGTCTTTTATCTACTCTCCAATAGTCCACGAACCTCTACCCCTCTTACCTCTCAATAATGAAGTACCAATTCTTCGAAGATAAACCATAAAACCTTTCAAAACTTTTATTTATCACTAGTACCAACATGTTGTAACCTGTACGTTAATTACGGTGACTTAACATATGAGTGTCACAAATTTTACTGTCCAAAATACAATGTATATCCGAAAAAATGTTAATTTTTTTTACTTCCTTGTGACAGGGATGACGGATGGTGAATACCCAGAATATGAGTTCTATCGGTGTTTCTCCTACAACTGTCCGTAGTCCCCTCTTTCTTCTCGTTCGATTACCAGTGTTCAATCCCCAAGTGTTGAGTCTCCTTCCTTCTTGTCCCTATTGACCAGAGGAAAACCAGGAGGTAAACATTCCCAGGTCCTATGTGTTGTTGACGAACATTGAACGTCCGTAAAACGAGTGACTGGTCTGATAAGGTTTTCCATGAGACCCTCTTTCTGGTTTAACCTCGGTTTCGACATTCGTTGACGGGTCACATTTGTTTTCCTCCTTTCAGACAGATGAACTCGGTTATCATGATTATTGACAATTAACTAGTATAAAGAGATATTAAAATAAAAATCGTAAACCTTTCTACGGGATAAAAGTAAGTGAACTGTGAATTGATGGAGACTCGTGATCAAATTTAAAAAGGATTGAACTATCTTTTGTGTATCTTAGGACTACTATCAACAGTAGTGACGTCTGGTTACTCTACGGTTCTCCTCTCGTACTCCGGTGTAGGCGAGTACAAGACACGAGTCTCGATCGGACCGAAGAGGACCCTTTGTGGAGTCCTCAACACTCGACAGAGGTCGTCTTACGAAAACGAAGGACGAAATGTCGTCAGAGGTAGGACCCCGTCTCTGGCGTTCTCGTCACCTTGTTACACATTGACACCGGGTCCGGCACGTACGACTTAGGACCTGTCGACCTAGTCTTATAAGGTGTCCACGACGGTTTTCCTCGTGAAACCATAGGAAAAGAGGGCAATAAGGAAGAGTAGTGATTCGAAGTGACGGTTTTCTGATAGGACACAACAAGGCAGTGAGTCAGCACAGGTCGAGAAACGCTGGGGTACTTGATATCGTGTGGTCCGAAGGGACAGTAAGTGATAGAGGGTCTCGAACGAGTTCGAGTACAGGTAACTCAGTCACTACGGTAGGTTGCTAGAGTGGGAGAGGAAGAGTGGGAGAGGGGAAGAGGAGGACGGGAGTTAGAAAGGGTCGTAGTCCCAGAAAAGGTTTCTCTTTTTCGAGAAACGTAGTCCACCGGTTTCATGACCTCTCACTCTGTGGACTTAGATATTATTATAAAATAAAGATTTAAATAATACGTTGTAAATTGTATAATTTTTTTATTACTTATTTAGTTATATGTTAATATCACTTATGTATACGTGTGTCGAGTTTATTACAAAAGTTCTGTTAACTACCGGAGATGAATTAGTGTAAAGACTAGAGAAATAAAGTGGTCTATCTTCTCAAGGAATTGGGGAGAGTCATTATTAGATACAAGTTCTTTGTATTCACGATCTTTTAATAAGATTTAAACGAGTAATCAAGTACATTCAAAAGTAAGTTGATCACATAGTTCACCTCTTCCGTTACCGTCGGGTGAGGTCATGAGAACGGACCTCTTAGGGTACCTACCTCCTCGGACCACCCGACGTCAGGTACCCCAACGTGTCTCAGCCTGTGCTGACTTCACTGAATCGTCGTCACATAGTTCTGAGATCCCGCACGTTTGTAACACCCTTGTCAAGTGGACTGTAGATCAGGGGTAAGATATGACATCTGAGGTTTAAAGGATGAAAAATAAGTAAATTTATCGTTTGTCGACTATCGACAGAAATCCTATTATTGTGAAGTATGACGAGTTGTGGAGTTTCTGTTACTTAATAGAAAGAGGAAGAACAGATATTGTAGTGTTCGGAGTCAGAGGGACCAGAAGGTAAGGTTTCGAGTAAGAAGTTGGAAGTTTAATTAGAACACCAAGAAGAGATTGGGAAAAAGTTACAAGAGTACAAAAGGGTACATATACACGATGGTGGGATTACTCAAGGGTCTATTATTATAGTCGTGAATCGTGAGTGATTGATGACTAATACAAGACCAATGAAATGTACGTCCGTGACAGAGATTAGAAGTATTTATGAGACGACCCTCCAAACACTCACTCGTCTGAGATAGTACCTCTCTAAGTTATTGTAAAGTTCCTGTGTCTCCACTGTCTCAATCCTCTATTTGATTCCACCTCATTGTACTGGTATGAGACGAGAGGAAAGGGAGAGATTTACCGATTTCTTTTAGGGTCCACTTTATAGACACCGATTTAGTATTATTTCTACTAGCAACATTTAACGCAACAGTAGACGTGAAACCATTTCTACGTAGCTGAATTAGACCGATATCGAGTTAGTCTAGGTAAATTGTTTACTGTTATTAATCACATGAGTCTCAGTGTGTGAACAAAACACATCTTCCTTCCCGGACAAACGATCCTATGTCTTACGTTAAGGACTGTTTTAATTGTAATTACGTAAACTCTCGGTATAGAGAACGGGACGACCATTATATTCTTACTTTTATTCGAGAGAAGAAAGAGGGGTAAGGAGTCACTCTTTCGTTAGTGGCCTTACTGAAAACTCCTGGTTGATGGATTTACTTTTAGAATTATTACTAATTTCGAAGACGTTAGTTATGACACTTCGTCGTTTCATCTGTAATCTGGGGTTTCCGGAGTTTATTTTCTTGAGGACGGGAAACCCCTTGAGGTTCTTAATGAGTTAAATATAAAGCAAGTTGGAACCTTAACATCTAAATTTTCTATACGTTAGACGGTTTAATCTAAACGTAATTGTGAGGTCTCTCGGGCTATTTCAACCTTTAATTCTGAGAAGAGTAACAGACGACGTATTTCCGGTCCTGTTCCTTACAATACTCAGTCACAAGTTGCCGTAGACCGCATGTACGCGATCCCTGACGACTGACTTTCTTACTTCGTTACTTGGACACCTCTCGATTATACTTTCATCCTAAGATCTTTTGTAAGTTTGTCATCCGAAGGAAATCCTCTTTTTTGTGTGTGTAAAGTATGAGTCCTTTATTCCGAAACTTATTGATTAAACTAAAGAGTCCGTATATCATTAAGTTCCTTTTTTACTTGATTCGCCTACGGAGTGTCTACGACAGTTCGCAATCATTCTAGTACCCAACCTCTCATTGACAGCAAGTCAGTGATTCAGTACAGGTTGAGAACACTGGGGTACCTGACCTCGTACGGTTTGAAGGGACATTAAGTGATAGGGAGTCTCAATCGAGTTTGAGTACAGATGACTCAACCACTACGGTAGGTTGGTAGAGTAAGAGATACGGGGGAAGAGGAGGACGGGAGTTAGAAAGACTCGTAGTTCCAGAAAAGGTTACTCAGCCGAGTAGAATAGTCCACCGGTTTCATGATCTCGAAGTCGAAGTCGTAGTCAGGAAGGTTACTTATAATTCCCAACTAAAGGAAATCTTAACTGACCAAACTAAACGAACGTCAGGTTCAGTGAGAATTCTTAAAAGAGATGGTGGTGTTAAACTTTTGTAGTTAAGAAACCGTAAATCGGAAGAAATACCAGGTTGAGAGTGTAGTCATGTACCGATAACCTTTTTGGTATTGAAACTGATATCCCTGGAAACAAAGTCGTTTCCAGTCTCAATCTGTCTACTCAAGTTTAAGGACTAGAGGGTAAACGATAGACAGATTGTGACTCGTTCAATGAATCAGAGAGATTTGAAATCAAAGAAGTTTTTAATAAAATTACACGGTAAAAGTCTAAGGGGAATATTGAATAAACAAGAAAGAGGTCTAGAATAGTAAAGAGAAAAACTTTTAGTATTGGTACTTTGGAGTTTTGTCACACCCAATATGACTATTAAAGGGAACTCTATAAAGATTATCTACTAAGAAACGGTCCTTTGGTATAGAAATATATACAACATAAGAAAGGGACCTTGGAAGGTAAACCGAACACCTGAAGGATTGTTAATAAATTTTAGATACGTAGGAGTAGGGACCTTTCAAACGAGACAGGGATGGGGTTTGTGGAGGAGGACTATGGTTTAAATCAGAGAGGGGCTGAGTGTCCTGATCCTCATCGGGAGTATCAGTTGTTTTCTCAGACTTTACGTCATGAACCTACGTCAGAGTTTTTGCTGTCTTATTAGAGACAAGTAAAGGTTTCGTTTGGAAAGTCATAGAGTCATTAGGTTCAGATGTGAGGTTGGTTATTACAACTTTTTCGACTTCAACTTACCAAGATACTTCTGGATGTTCTGGAAGATCTTGGTTGTGGGTTTTTTCTACAGGAAAAGTAGTATTCCCTGACCTTACGTTTTCATCCTTCAATTCTCTATGGACCTCATTATCCGTTCAACCCGGAACCTCATGTTTTACTTCGTCCCGTTTCCTATTGTCTCAAAATGATTCTCTTGTGTGACCAGTATCGTTTGTGGGAGAAGGTCGTTGTGTTTTCTTCTGAGATGTGTACCTGTAGTGGTCTATCAGTTATGGTTTTAGTCTAACTAGTATAGGAAACGTTGGTTTCTACTTCTTCGAGATATGTCAGTCGTTTTTGTCCCGACCCTCGACTGACGTCGAGTCTAGTACTTGAGGAATAACGGTTTAAGTCTGAATTTAACTTCCCTTTTGGTGATCTGGTGAGTCCATACTGGATTTAGTGTAGGAAATGTTAATATGTCACCTTCACTGTTTGTCTAAGTTCCCTAATCTAGACTATCTCATGGACTTCTTGATACCTGTCTCCGAGTACTGTAACATGTCCTCCGTCACTAGTTCCGGTAGAGATTCTTTTCTTTCCGTTTTACCCACAGACTCCTCCAGAATATTTATCGACTCTTTTCTTCTCTTCACTTTTCCTTTCCTCTTTTCCTTTCTATATGGGTAAACTTACGTCTCAAGGTTTCTTATCGTTCCTCTCTGTTCTTTCGGAAGGAGTCGCTAGTTGCGTTTCTTTCTCTCCTTTTTGTATCTGACCTTTTCTGATCTCTATAGAAGTTCTTTTAATCTCTATGGTTCCGTTGTAAAGTACGTTTCTACCCGTGTTATTTCCTGTCTTTACCATACCTGGAATGTCTTCGTCTTTTATAATTCTTCTCTACCGTTTCTTATGTGTCTTCTTGATATGTTTTTTCTACAAGTACTTTGTCTATTAGTACTACCACACTAGTCAGTGGAACTTGATCTGTAGGACCTTACGCTTCAGTTCACCCGGAATCCTTCGTAGTGATACTTGTTCCGATCATCTCCACTACCTTAAGGTCAACGAGATAAAGTTTGGGATTTTCTACTACGACACTTTCACGACGTGAGTCATACCGTCGTTTAAACCTTTTGAGTCGTCACCAGTGTCCTGACCTTTTCCAGTCAAAAGTAAAGTTAGGATAACTTTCCGTTACGGTTTCGTTCAAGTTTGATGGTGTGTTGACATGAGTAGAGTATACGATCGTTTCATTACGAGTTTTAAAAGGTTCGGTCCAAAGTTGTCAAACACTTGACACTTGAAGGTCTACAAGTTCGACCTAAATCTTTTCCGTCTCCTTGGTCTCTAGTTTAACGGTTGTAGGTGACCTAGTAGTTCTTTCGTTCTCTCACGGTTTTTTTTTTAGATGAAGACGAAATCTGATACGGTTTCGGAAACTTACACACTTAGTGTTGTTTGACACCTTTTAAGAAGTTCTCTACCCTTATGGTCTGGTAGACTGGACGGAGGACTCTTTAGACATACGTCTAGTTCCTCGTTGTCAATCTTGACCTGTACCTTGTCTGACCAAGGTTTATCCCTTTCCTCATACTGTTCCAACGTATAACAGTGGGACGAATAAATTGAATATACATCTCATGTAGGACGCTTTACGGTCCGACCTACTTTGTGTTCGACCTTAGTTCTAACATTCCTCTTTATAGTTATTAGAGTCTATAAGTCTACCGTGGTGGGAATACCGTCTTTCGTTTCTTCTTGATTTCTCGGAGAACTACTTTCACTTTCTCCTCTCACTTTTTCAACCGAATTTTGAGTTGTAAACCTTTTGATTCTAGTACTGTAGACCAGGATAGTGAAGTACCGTTTATCTACCCCTTTGTTACCTTTGTCACTCTCTGAAATAAAACCCCCCGAGGTTTTAGTGACGTCTACCACTAACGTCGGTACTTTAATTTTCTGTGAACGAGGAACCTTCTTTTCGATACTAGTTGAATCTGTCGTATAATTTTTCGTTTATGTATTGATACGACTGTTTCTAGGCAGATCGGTTTCGGTTCCAAAAAGGTCACCAGTACATACCTACACTCTTAACCTGGTATTTCTTTCGACTCACGGTTTCTTGACTACGAAAACTTGACACCACAATCTCTTCTGAGAACTCTCAGGGAACCTGATGTTCCTCTAGGTTGGCGACTTAGGATTTCCTTTAGTCAGGACTTATAAGAAACCTTCCTGACTACGACTTCGACTTTGAGGTTATGAAACCGGTGGACTACCCTTCTTGACTGAGTGACCTTTTCTGGGACTACGACCCTTTCTGACTCCCGTCCTCCTCTTCCCCTGCTGTCTCCTATTCTGCAAACCTACCAAAGTGGATAAACTACCTGTATTTAAACTCGTTCGAAGTCCTCGACCACTACCTGTCCCTTCGGACCGCACGATGTTAAGTACCCCAGCGTTTTTCAGTCTGTGACTCGTTAACTTGACTTGACTTGACTGAGTGTTAGAAGGAACGAGGACAGAATAATATTAAACAGTGGATGATGGAATATAAATTTATTTACGTACACAAAGAGAAGATTAATAAAAACGGTAAATGTGATCGTAGTACAGTTCACAATTGAATGAGTAAGTTGTCTACAAATAACTCGTAGATAATATGACGTCCGTTTTAAGAGTTGTACACCTAAGGTTCCATTAGTCCTATTTGGGATGGGAGAATCTTCGTTATAAAATCACCTTCACTTATAAGTTATCTACAACTTGTCTGTACTCGTATGAGATTTGTCCCTCGAGACACCTTCATTGATAAATGAGGGACAAAGCTCAAAATAGATTTAAAGACCCCAAAACAAAATTGGCTATCGTTCTTCCAGATTCTGACTCTATAGAGAGAGGAAAAACAAGAATCAAGAGTACTGTACGTTTTATTTACTACTACCATCCACTGTAGACATTTTCTACTTGTGTGGTGTTACAATACGAGGACATGTGATTCCTCTCCTATCAATTAACCGAGTGATTAGTCAAAAACTCGTTTCCCGATTGTCCTATTACCCGGTCATTACTCTACTGAGAAGACTCGGTCCGACGGTCGATTAGTGTAGACCAAACATTTCATAATTAGTCGAGACTCAGTCACCTATCCCTTGTAATCTTACGCCAATGAAGGATTTATTTAATAAAAGGTGAATGAGACTGTTAGTATTAACCACATAAACTTTCTTAATAGAATTACGTGATTCATCTCGTTTCGAGTCTATAACTCAGTAAGATTATTATGAGAAACTAATTTTACGGTCCAATATTATAAAATATAATAATTTCTAAATACTATTATTATTGAGTCATCTGAAGTGTGGTGTAATATTTACAGTTCCGTCTTACAACATAAAATTCTAAACGGGACCTTCGTGGTAAGAAAGATTCAGAACTGTAGTAAAGTAGTACTTTTGTTGTAAAAGACAGGGTTATAAAATTAATCAGGAAATTGACCTTAACAGAGGGACCCAAGTGACTTTTTAATCGAAAAAAGTACAAGGATAATGAGAAATACAAGGTGCATGTAAACTACAAGAAGGACAATCAGTAAACGGAAAAGGATAAAAATGGTTCTACAAGAATGTTCTTAACCTACGTGAAAATAAAAACCTTCTGTCGTCTATCTTATTAATTCAAACTTAGTGTCTTTATTTCCGGACTAAGTCTCAAGTGAGTTATGGATTTTATTCTAGGGATGATTTCTCTCAAAATTTTGAGGGTACGTACTGTTTCGGTCATTTCTAACACGACTACCGTACAAAGTTAGAGTTCAAAGTTTATGCGAGTCCTCACTTCCAGTCACATAAACGAAACACATCTTTTATATGAAACGAATACTTAAATATATATGAAGATTATACCATGAGATATGATTATAAAATATATATGGATGTCTTTTATATTAAAGGATCGTAAATACGACCAAAATAAATCAAAAGAAGATTTATATATCATTCAAAAATGATATCTTTTACACTTTCATACCCTTTTTGTATCCCGTTCTCTAATAGGTAGTAGAGGGAGTGGAGGATTAGTAATAGTAATAGTTCTTACAAATGTGATTGAATTATGAATTTTACACGAGTGTACGAGAAGTACGATTATGAAAAGTACTTAAAGAAATTTAAATCAGGGGGGTTTTGGGAGACTCCATTATACGACCTAAAAATGATAAAATTCACTAATCGAATATTATCCGGGTACCTAGAAACACGAATAGGGAAATAGACTCCCCAACCTTCTGGTTCTTGATACACAGGATCTGAGGTAATAGTGAACCCAAGATGTACATTAAGTGTAAAACGTTAAATCACTTTATGAGATCGTGATCTAAAACCTCTATTCTCCCTCAGTCTTAAGTAAGAAGAAGGAGGAAGTCACCGTCTATACACTCGGAACCCTCTTTAACTAGAAAGTTACCGAAGACTTAGGGGAAGGTCAGTGTACGGTATCCTGTATACGTATTGACCTATTATCGTTCCAAAGGTGGGTCAGGGAGTGGTGACCCACCCTAGAGACCCTGTGTCAACATTTTAGATCACCGGTGGGAGAGCTGAAGGGAGATACCGTGAAGCTTGTCAAAGCATTTGGGGTTTATAATACTGTAGAAAAGACGAACTTTATAGATCTCACCTAGACAAAAGAATTTACTTGACGATCACAACATCGATTTATTATTATACTGAGGACCCCATAAAATGTTCCAGTTATTGGTCAAGAGGTTAATAGACCGGTGTTTAATCTACTAGTTGTTGAGTTAAGTTAAGATTGTGATAGTTGGACCTCAATCGTAGTATAAGGTGTTCAATTTCCCGAGTCAAAATGTTCTGTGAGGAGTTAAGTTTATGGTCAGTGTTCAGGATTCAGTGAAAATCAAGACTGGGTGGTCGATATGTAGTGCTCAAAGGTGTCGGGGGAGAGTCAAATTATTGTACGATCTTATCGAGTCTCTTGTGTAATTTTTGAAAAATGAATGATTATGACTAAATAATATTTTCTGTGTTGAACCCTTGACGGTTTACCTCCTCTACATGTTCCGTTCCTTATCACCGTCACCCCATATTACCGTTACTCCACCGTCTCCTATCCCCAACCCCACTTTTCTGTACCTCAAAGGTTCGGTAGAGGTCCGTGTCGTGGGACGTCATGGAACTACACAAGTGGTTGGACCTTGTGTATAAACTTTGGGTAGTAAATTCCGAACATTCCTCCAAGATAATGTTTCTGAAACAACTAATTTAATAACCGGAAACCACCGACTGAAATAGAGATCGGGAAGAGCGAAGGGACCTCCAACACGTCGTCTCGACTTTCAGGTCCGAAGATTAGTACGGAACTAGAAAGATAGTTAGTTGGGAGTAGGACTTTGATAGATCTCCTGACGTTCTCAATGGAGTATTCGTGTTTGTGTCCATGTCAACTTTACTCGAACAATATTTATTCTGTGCGGATAGTGAGATTTTAAAGATTCCCAAAGTCTTCGACACACGGTCTTTGGGTCCTGTTTCTAGTTTATATATAAAGGGTAACACGGTAAAGTGCCACCTCTTGTTTTTCTGATTATTGGAGTAAGTTCAGGTACACCGATCGTTCACAATCTCGACTCCAAATACGAGTATATCAGACGTAGGTCTCCGTAGTGAAATTCGGGATACTTTTAACATATATTGAAATTATGTAAAATATGGTTATATTAAAAATACATCAAATTGGGTAAACACTGGGTACACAGTAGTACGACACGATTTGCCTAAGTCGGTACAAACTGAGAAACAGTGGGGTAAATAACATCTGGTGGTCCGAGGAGACAGATACCCTAAGAGGTCCGTCCTTATGACCTCATCCAACGACAAAAGAAGAGGTCCCCTAGGGTGGCTCCCTACCTTGGTATCCGAGAATGTAGAGGACGTGACCGTCCACTCAAGAAATGGTGATAACCGTGGGGTGAGGTCGTGAGAACGGACCTTTTAGGGTACCCACCTCCTCGGACCACCTGACGTCAGGTACCCCAGTGATTCTCAGTCTATGCTGACTCACTGAAGTGAAAGTGAAAAGTGAAAGTACGTAACCTCTTCCTTTACCGTTGGGTGAGGTCACAAGAACGGACCTCTTAGGGTCCCTGCTCCCTCACCTCACCCGACGGCAGATACCCCAACGTGTCTCAGTCTGTACTGACTTCACTGAATCGTCGTCGTCGTGGTGGACCTATCGGAGAAACACTGTGTATGGAGTATGATAAATGTTTTACAACGTTTAATGATAAAAAGTATACCATATACTAAAATAAATAAATATGGAATTGATTATTCTCAGTGTCCTGTAAAGTAAAATAAATTGTATAAATTTGTAAGGACATTACAACCTGTAACCCTGTTTAAGGTAAAAAATGAGAATTTATTACGAGGGTTTGAAATGGACGTAAAACATAACATGGTATTTTTCTCTAAGGATTTTTAATCCAATGATATAAAGTCCGTTTTTTAAAGAAACTATAAATTGAATATAAATTTTTCAGAAGTTTACTCTTTTACTTCGTTTAAACTTCATACAAAAGTTTGATTTGTTTTAAAATTTTTTACTTTTTTTAAAAGAATAACGGATTTGGTGAACGAGAATAATTAGTTGGGCGAACTTTTTATGTTGTTTTATAGGGATTAAAATTTTTCCAGTTTGGGTTTATCTTATTAATAGGTTATGAATGAATTTTAGACAGTACTTTCCTTCGTTTCTACTACTACGACTATTAACAGTGTAAATAATTTAAATATCCAATTAAAAAAGAATATTGGAATGGACCAGAACTCTAGTTACCGGTGTTATTTTAATTCCTTTAAGGTTTAAGTTCAAATTAAAGTAAATCTATGAGTTTTAACATAAACGAAGTTCGTCAATATAAAAGATATTATTGTATCTTCTCTTCCTTTATCGTTGGGTGAGGTTATAAGTACGGACCTCTTAGGGTACCTGTCTCCTTGGACCGTCTGATGTCAGGACCCCAACGTTCCTCAGTCTATACTGACTTCGTTGAATCGTGTATTATTGTATATTTTCCGATTAGACAAGAAAACGAAGGTAATTCGGTGACGAACTTGTGGACTTGGTTACCAAGAGTGTCACACCAAGGACATTGGGTCTGAAGACATAGAGGACCTTTAAACAATTTTTACGTTCAAGAACCCCGGGTGAATATGGGTGACTTAATCTTTGAAACCTCACCCTGGACGACGACGACGACGATACAGTAAAGTCAGCACAGGCTGAGACACACTGGGGTATCTGCCGTCGGGTGGTCCGAGGGGGCAGGGACCCTAAGAGGTCCGTTCTTGTGACCTCACCCCACGGTAAAGGAAGAGACTACGTACTTTCACTTTTTACTTTCCCTTCAGCGAGTCGGTACAGGCTGAGAAGCACTGGGGTACCTGACGTCGGATGGTCCGAGGAGACGGGTACCCTAAAAGGTCCGTTCTCATGACCTCACCCAACGGTAATGGAAGAGACCCTCACCCTGGATCTTTAGACACAAATTATTTAGGAGATTCTGAAAAAGCGAATCAAAAGTGTAGAGATGGGGATAAGTACAGTTCCATAGAACCAGGATAACTACGAGGTTACTCTACGATAAAGAGAGTTAACCCAAAGGTATTCCATTCAATCTCTAGATCACAACAGTTAGTCCTGACAGAAGAAATTCTCCATCTACTTTAGGTCGAAGAAGGTGGAGTTATAGGACCTTAAGATATCCAATATGGTAAACTTCTTCAACACTTGAATCACTCTTCAACCGGTCTCAATACTCAACTCTCGACGGAGTACACAGTATTCTAATATGCTCTGATCTAGTCTCTCGCCTCTTCCGTTACCGTGGGGTGAGGTCATGAGAACGGGCCTTTTAGGGTACCTACCTCCTCGGAACATCCGACGTCAGGTACACCAGAGTTTCTCAGTCTGTGCTGAAGTGAAAGTGAAAAGTGAAAGTATGTAACCTCTTCCTCCACCGTAGGGTAAGGTCATGGGGTACCTACCTCCTCGGACCATCCGACGTCAGGTACCCCAGTGTTTCTCAGTCTGTACCGACTCGCTGAAGGGAAAGTGAAAAGTGAAAGTACGTAGCCTCTACCTTTACCGTTGGGTGAGGTCACAAGAACGGACCTCTTAGGGTCCCTACCCCCTCGGACCACCCGACGACAGATACCCCAGTGTGTCTCAGCCTGTGCTGACTTCACTGAATCGTCGTCGTCGTCGTCTAGTCTCTCTCGTTGTAGTGATGAACTCTATTTTCTCTTTCTATATCTTACACATTGTCTAGTAATAATAGACATGTGGTCTAATAACAAAGCTTGACAACTCTTACAATATCCAACAATATCCAACTCTTCGACTTCGACTTCATCCTAAGAATTAACCGACACCATACTATCTCTACCCGGACCACTTATTTAATGAAGTCAAAAAGGGGTTGAATCCGGAAAGGGACAGTGACGATAAAAAGTAATTATACTGGGTCAGACTTTTAATTTATGGAAATGGAAACAAGATTAGTTATTATCAGTACTTTAGTATCGAAACTATCCGATTTATGAAAAAAGATCATGTTTAATTTTATTTACGTATCGATAATTTTATTTTTCCAGATAAATTTTTAGTAGAACGTATGGTGGTCACTATACGAACCATTTGTACTCTAATTAATTAAACAATTTAAGAGTGTAGAGAAGTAATTTCTTAGAGTCCTTTTTTTACGTCTGACTCTGTTCTCATAGATCGACATAGTGTTTGTATACTTTGTTCAGTGAGTTTTTCTCCCCCCTTTTCCGACTGGATTTTGATTTCCGTTTTCCTTGACACGTATTTATGAAATGAGACCGACTGTTTTAACAAAAGTGCCTGTATACTTAATTTTTGAGACTATGACGACACGTATAAAACCTTAATTAATTCGTTTACCAAGAGGGAAAACCTCTCTTTTAATCAATTATCATTATATAGTTATAACAACACAACCAAGTAACAACAACAAGTCAACGATTCAGTACAGGTTGAGAGACGCTAGGGTACTTGACCTCGGGTGGTTCGAGGAGACAGGTACCTTAAAAGGTCCGTTCTTATGACCTCACCCAACGGTAAAGGATGAGGTCTCCTAGAAGTACTGCGTCTCTATTTTGGGTACAGAGAACCCAGAGGACTTGACTGTCCACCTAAGAAATGGTGACACGGTGGACCTTTCGGACATTGTTTACATGGTTTGACAATTTTTCCTTTGTTGACCGGGTTTTACCTCAGTGGACACCGTTCGGAGTGTATCCACTTATTTCTGTATTATGGATGGGATTAACGTCGATGTTGGAAAGGGTCCTTACATCAGAGTTGGTTAGTCAGACCTTAAAAGATCACTCTTGGTTACTTCACTACATGGTGCACAGGGGAAGGTAGGGGGTGTCCATCCATGGATTCGGACTTTGGAGGAGGAGAAGTGGGAGACGGATCTTTTCGGAAGGTAAGACATGTCGAGGAGTCTCAGGAAAGATAAACGATCTCCCCAACGCTGGACTGAGTATTGAGTAAGTTATTTCAGTTAGTCTAGAAATTTTAAATGAGTCAACTTAACAACAAAAAATTGTTTTGATTACGATTCTGCAATTAATATTCCCTTTGACTTCACCCCTCCTATTGTCCTCTATATTACCCTTGTGAGAGACGACAGAGGGTAAAGAAGACAATTGAGACGTTGATAAGATTTTATATCGGATAATAAATTTTTTACTTTTATTTATATAGTGTCGAGAGATTCTCTCGGACGACGGACAAGGGTCCTCCAAGAGAAGTAGAGTAAGGTTAAATATGGTCAAATCCTCCCACTCAGTTCCGACTTTGGGTTGAGGGTGAGACGGACGTGTCAGGTACCGGTTCCATTCTCCGACGTGGGGAAGTGTCCCCAGTCGAGACAAATTAAACATCTTTCCGCAAGCATGCACGACCAAGGACACAGGCAAAGGACACCGTAAGGATTGACAAAGCTCTGTCTTTCGTACTCCCACTCCTTTTACATAAAAAAGTCGACATATTAAGAAATCTGTACTTACGTTCACTCTTCAAATTGAAATTATATAAGACTGTGAAAATTTGGGGATTTCCGTCTCCAAACTACCTGGTCTACTGGTCGATCCGAAAGACTAAGACACCTACGTCCACCACTCATCGATTATACTAATTATCATTATTATTATCGTTGTAGTTAATTTATGAATTGGTTCAGGGTCCGTGGTCGTTATATCTTAAGTTCCATTAAAAACTGTTCAAGTCTCAGAAAGTACGGAGGTTCAATTACGGTCAAGAGTTAAAACGAAGTCTCGTCGGGTCTCAGGGTCGACGCGAGATCCGAGACCACGAGGGTCTGCGGGCGAGTCGACCATCTTTCGACGACGACGGGTAGGAGAAATCCTTGCAACCGTTACCGATGAAGTGTGGACAGTTTCTGTAGGGAGCACCGTGGATAACGGACCCCTCTGGTTGAGAAGGTCCGGGACTTACACAGAGGGAGTAGCGTCCTGAGGTCCGACTCGATTAGTTTTTACTGTCAATGGACGTGTGTCAGTAAGGGTGTGTCCGCAGGGTTGAGTTTTGGGGACGTCTCGAGTCGGTGTTCTTATCTTTTACCGAGGAGAGAGGGGTCCTGGGGTGAGTGTGGGGTCGAACGGGTCCGGGGCGTACACAAGGAGACGGTAATTTTTCTTGAAGGACAAAGAAAAAAAGGAGACAAAATAATCTATTATTAATCTTAAGTGGTAAAATACGAGATTTCCAAAATTGTCCGAATTTTTTTTTTTTTTTTGAGGTGACCAGAACATCGAAAAAATCAGATTTACTAATTCTCTTTTTGTCGAAATTTACAAAGGACTTAATCCGTTTACTTATTACTAATTCAGACTAATTCACCTCTTCGTCTTCCCCCTACTTGGTCCCCATCGAAAAATACGGTCCATAAATGACACGGTTATAGGTCTCCTTCAAAAATTACTCTTTCCTTAATCTACTATAAATAGACTTCACTCGGACGATTCCCCTTGATGGAATCTCAACCTATGGGTCTTACGTCTCAATCCGTAAGTAAAAAATTTTTAGCCAGGTTCAGATTGTCGGTTAATTCCGGATAAACAAGTTGAAACGGTAGGAGAAAACAACAAATGACGAAATCGAAACTTACGGTCTCGAAAAATTTCTCTCGAACTGGAAATGTGTTTCCTCGAAAAAGTCAAATTGGAGGTTAAATTATATTGACCGTATGTTTTATATGATCAAACTACGAGTCCGTTATTGAGTCTCCTCTCTCTCTACCTCGAAAGTCTGTTTCGTGCCGTATCTCTGACTATTTACTTTTGATGACTGGTCGCTCGTAAAAGTTCATTGGCTCTATACAAAAATATTATTCGAAGAGACTAACGTTTCGTAAATGTCTATAAAAATAACAACGTCCATTTTCGGAGGTCTCTTTCTTTTGTTCCTCTAAAAGTTTATTACTCAAGTTTAACAGTGTTAAAATAGAGGACCTGATAAGAGAAAAATTTCACTAGGACATAAAAAAATTCAGGTAAAAATGAAAACACAGTATTAAGATCGGGTTACTGATCGGATCTTCAGACCTTTCTTTGGCTTTTAGTAGAAAGTACTTTTGAAATGTCGACACGGTACGTCGGAAATACCTTAATTGAGAATTCGGATGAATTTCCTAGTCTTATTATTACAGTGGTTATGGATCTTGTGACCTCAAACGACATATAAAAAGACCGTTAAGAACAGTTCGGACCTAAAACCCGTCATATCTAAATGTCAAAAGTATAGTATACACTTACAATACACTTCAACGAGTCAGCACAGGCTGAGAAACACTGGGGCACCTGATATCGGATGGTCCGAGGAGTCAGGTACCCTAAAAGGTCCGTTTTTATGACCTCACCCAACGGTAAAGGAAGAGGTAAAGTATAGTACCGTCCCCAGTTTCAAATGTAGATAGAACACTGTTTGTTACCCCTTTTTATACAACATATTCTAATTGTTCCAGGACGGAGTACCTTTAACGTAAAGTTAACTTTTCTTTTCTTTCTTTTATTTATTTGTGTCCTTTAGTGAAACCTTTGGTTATGATACCCACTAGTCTGTTTAAGGAGATAGTCCCTTATCTCTTATGGACTCGTCTCTGACCAATTTGTCTTCGGTTCTATCTTGTTTCCTTTGGAGTTCTTCGTTTCCGAGACTCCGTCCTTATTCAATTCTCAAAGGTCGTTCTCTTTCTTCCGACCACACCGACCTCTTTCCCCTTGTCTTCGTTGTTAGTCTTCCATCCGTCCCGATTTGATACAACGAGTCTGGTGCTGTTTATCTACCTTAGAATAAGAGTTAAACCACTCTTTTTTAATCTCCCAAATTCGTTTCTTCGGTGCCTAAAGACCGTACCTCTTATCTAGACCACCTGATTAAACCTTCCGTAATCTCACCAAGTCCGTTCTCTACTACCATTGAATTTGAGTCTCGACCACCTCCTCCACAATCCTTCCTGTATCGTCACCGGGTTAGTAAGTCTATAATAACTCACGAGGAACATATACGCTATCAAAGGACCCAAGAGAA
This sequence comes from Capra ibex, assembly GCA_006410555.1. NCBI lineage: Eukaryota > Metazoa > Chordata > Mammalia > Artiodactyla > Bovidae > Capra > Capra ibex. The sequence continues at coordinate 102,809,472 of SJYO01020080.1, read as the reverse complement.
CAAAGAGGAGAACTTGGAAATCGGAGTCGTGAAGTTAGTAGGGAGAGTATCGTGTATTGTGTGACATAAAAGTAAAAGAATTAACAAAGACACGGAGAGTGTGTATGATTTAACACTCGAGAACCTCCTGTACATACCCTATATTAAATAGAAAGAGAAAGGTTTCGGGTCTCGGACCGTAGATCACTACAGAGTTTACAAAAACCAAATTAATTTTACAACTTACCTTAAGTTCTGAGGATAGAGTTTAAGAGTCCCTTTTTCGAACGGTAGTTCGGGACGGATAAACTCATGTAAGTGGTAAAAAATTTCACAATCTTATTAAAGAAAGGTCACACCATCTTTATCTGTCCAAACAGTGGACGGATAGGATTTATTTTTATCACGACTAATTATGCTTTCTTTGACCTTTTGTTAACCGATCTTTAGAAACAAAAGAACCAGTAGACGATAGTCAATGGTAGGGATTGGTACCTTTTTCTGCTGGTTTATCTTTTGAAAACAGAAGGGACCACTACCAGAACTGTTATAAGTTTTACTTTTATAAATAGAGAGATATAATTTAGGGGACATCTTCTCTTATAGATAGGTGAGGTCATAAGAACGGACCTCTTAAGGTACCTGTCTCCTCAGACCACCTGATATTAGGTACCCTAGTGTTTCTTAATCTGTACCGACTTGTTGATTGTGTTGTAATTTAATACACTGTTTAGATTAACGAAAAATGGAGTTTTAATTATGAAAAATTAAGAAAAACTGGTCATAATATTGAACTTGGTAGTCTGTTTCTGTCACGACACCATTCGACTTAGTACCCGGATCTAGTCCAGGATTATTGGTCTTGGACCTTTGAAATGGAATATACTTGTGTCCTTGAAACGTCAATACTAATTCAATTTTTAGAGTTTCACCCCTCTAATAAGATCTGATAAGTATACCCAGAATTTACGTTAATGTATATAGGAATATTCTGTTTCCTTCTCTCTCTACAATTGTGTCTATCTTCCTCTACACTTTTACCACTTCCCTCTAAACTTCTACAACCGGAACTGATAGTCTCACTACGTCGGTGTCCTTCGACCTTACGGTCGGCGATGGTGTTGGTCTTTGACCTCCTTCCTTTCCTAACTAAGGGGTAATGTTGAGGATCGTCTTTTCGTCCGGACGACTCTGGAACTAAAATCGAGTCCCTTTGACTAAAGGTCTAAACTAGAGATCTTGACACTCTCTTATGTAAAGACAATAAAATACGAAGGTTCAAACATCTTTAAGTATGTCGTCAGTAGTCTTTTATTATATCTTTACACGAAACTCAATCCCGAAGGGTCCACTACGAACACTATTTCTTGGGTGGTCCTTTACGTCCTCTGTGTTCTCTGGACCCAAGATAGGAACCCAACCCTTCTAGGGGACCTCCTCCCGTACCGTTGGGTGACACCATAAGAACGGACCTCTTAGGGTACCTGTCCCCTAGGACCACCCGATATCAGGTATCCCAACGTTTCTCAACCTGTACGTACTCTACTGAATCGTCGTCTTCGTACGAAACTCAATGTAAAAATTTCTTAATAAAAACCCCCAAATCAGACGAAAGACAGAAGGTATCGAAGGGTGAAGTGGAGATCCGAGTGACCCGTCCATCGTGACGAGAGTCTAGACCATTTTACTAGGAGACCGGTTCCTTCCAGAACACTAGATCTCGGGGGCGATAACTGGAACAAAGAAGAGGAAAGTGTGTCACTTTCCGAGTGTCCGGTTCCTCTACACTGGTGGGACTTGTGTATGGGGGTACAGATCCCACGTGTGACCGAGACTGAGGGCCCTAGGGGACGGTCATTACCACAGTTGGTCGAGGACCCTAAGACACCCAGGAAAAGGACTCAGTCCACCTGGATTTCATCCGACCCTCAGTCTCCAGTCTCTGAGTGTGAGAGTGACGGGGATATAAGACCGTGACTTTAACCGTAGAACTCTTGACGTTTAACCTTGTCTAGAAGATCCAGTAATATTTCCATATAAACAGTTCCAAATTCACACTTGCACATAAATCGTCAAAAGATCGGACGGAAGATTGAAATGATTAAAATAAAAATTGGTGGTAAGGAAAAAAAAAAAAAAAAAAAAAAAAAAAGATGTGACGTGTCGAACGTCCTAGAATCAAGAAACTGGTCCCTAACTTAGATGTGGGAACCGTCACTTTCGTACCTCAGGGTTAGTAACCTGGGGTCCCTTAAAGGAACGGAAAATTGAAATTTATAAATTCGTGTACTATACACTCACAGAGAAGTACGAGAACAGGACCTGGGGTGTTTACAATCACTGGGTCCTTATCCAGACCCTGAAGGAGACCGAACGTGTTCAGGATCACAACCTATCGGTCAAATTTTTCGTAAGATACAAGAACTTGAGAGACTAGTCTCAAGAACATGTTCAAGGACCGTGTAATGATGTTGGTTGTCCCCTCTCCTAGGCTATTCTCTTCTTGACCCCGAAACCTCAGTCTGAACCGTAGTTTAGACACGACGTGGTGACCATCGTGTAGGACACTCAAGTACTTCGGAGTGGACGGACAGTGGAGGGGTGACATCACTGGAGTCTCAGAGATGAGATCTGGACGGAAGGAAGGAAACAAGGAACTTCTGAGAGACAAGTAAAGGTAAACCCGCCGGAAACATAAACGTATCTTACAAGAAGGGAGTGTAACGGAGTCCGGATCTGGGGAAGAAGGTTCGTGAAGGGTCGAGTTGATGGTAAAGGATTCACAGGGAGGGTCCAAGTAGGATAGTGTACAAGTGTCAACCAAAGGAATAACTGACAAAGAGGATTACTTCACCTTCGGGATACACCTGTCCCTACACGACAAAGGGTTGACATAAGAGTCACGGATCGTATCGCAATACGAGTATTGATATAGGACTTACTTGTGAATAGTATCTGAACGAGACTCCCGCGTTACTCGGACAGTCAGTAGAGTGTACTCTAAAAATTATTTACGGGCAGAAGAAGTGGGAGTAGGGAAACTGTTCTATACACTAACTACTGAGAGACCCGAGTGATGGAGAAGGAACGAAGTCCTTACAAGTACGGAATTGACCATGGGACCACGAAGAGAAAGGGTAGTATTTGTCTTTTTTGGATAAGGAGGTTACCTGGAGACTCTGAACTGATAATATGAAAACGACGAAACCTAAAACGACGGAACTATTGTCTCTCCTGGAAAGATTACGCCTCAAGGATAAGAAGGAAGTCCGGACGACGACGACGATTCAACGAAGTCAGTACAGGCTGAGACACACTGTGGTATTTACCGTCGGGTGGTCCGAAACGGTAGGGACCCTAAGAGGTCTTGTGACCTCACCCAACGGTAAAGGAAGAGGTTAAGGAAGTCCGGATTCGTGTTCATAAAGGTCTTGAATAGAGTAACTTCCCGAAGGGAACATCGAGTCGACTATGTCCTCTGGACCCAAACTAGGGACCCAACCCTTCTAGGGGACCTCTTCCCTTTCCGATGGGTGAGCTCGTAAGACCGGACCTCTTAAGGTCCCTGATATGTCAGGTACCCCAGTGTTTCTCAACCTGTACTGACTCACTGAAAGTGATAGAGTACCTTGTCACTCACATATCGAACATATGATAAGACAGAAAAGGATACTGGTACTCGACGGACTTTCGTGCACAGTGTGGAATGGCTAGTAAAAAGAGGACAATCGTTCTTCGTGTAGGTTATTTGGGTTCTTATACATACAATTAATGTATGTACATTATGTATACTTTAGATTCTTGTCGGAAAGAAGAACTAACGTAATTAAATAAATGGTTTCATATCGACACATTCTCTACGTCCCGGTACTATGTATATATATATGTGTGTATACATATATATATGTATATACTTGTATCTTTTTTATATATATACACACACACACACACAAATCCCTTTCTAGGACTACGACCCTTTCTAACTCCCGTTCTCCTCTTCACCCGTTGTTCTCCCTTTCTACCAATCTACCGTAGTCACTTAGTTACCTGTACTCAAGTACGTTTGAGACCCTCTATCACTTCCTGTTCCTTAGGACCACACGACTTCAGGTCCCGTAACGTTTCTCAGTCTGTACGGACTCGTTGATTTGTTGTTTTTATCAAATTCCACAGAAACAAATAAATGAACGAAAGAACCACGGTGATAGGAGGAAGGGTTTATATGGGTGTACGTGTGTGTGTATATGTGTGAAAGAAGTATTTTTTCAAAAGTCTTCAGAATTTCCCCATTACATTTTATACTCTCTAAATAAAGTTGATATATTTTATTAACTTTCTCGTCATTTTCTTCTATAAAATTTTTTCCTTCCATGATTGACTTCTGTCCTTATTTTGATTTTAACATCTCGTTTTTTTGGGTTTGTATTTCTATTTCTACATGGATCATCGTAATGTGTTCGTTCATTTATTATCTTCACAGTAAAAATATTTTTTCAATTTATATCATATATATAAAAGATTGACTTGAACTAAAACCAAAGGAAGATCTGAAAGTACACCAAGAGTTTCTGTTCATGTCTGATAAATTTTTAAATTTCGTAAAATAATGACATTTATAACACGTGTATACCAAAGTACATAAACGAACAATAAAATTTAACTATAAGTATTTACGGTGTATTTAGAGAAACGGGACAAAATCTTCTTGACTTTGAAAAATCTACAATTTTTGTCTATCGATACCACAGTAAGAAATAGTTTGTGTTAGTTCTACAGAAGAAGGAGATAAGAAACAAAGAAGGAAAATCTTTTTACATAGGTGTCAATCTCAATTCTTCTTTTAATTGACGTTTTAGTGTAAAGTCTTTGTGATGTCATGAAAGGTTCTGTTGGGTGTCGTAATTTCTTGATCCGATTCTTAAGACGAAGACCTCTGAATCGACCTTAAGGAAAAGAGGGTGAGTCCCTTTGTAAGGATCTACGGTCTCTAATTCGTACGAGGAAATACCCAGATTGTAAATTACAAGAGGTAAAATAAGTTTTCGCTTTTCGTTTAGTAAGTATTCCGAGTTATGAAATAGTCTTCGGATGATAAACACAATGTAAACTTTCGATCTCAACTCCTCTTATCGATCAATCAACCCTGTTGTGAAAACTAGAAATCAAGTACAATTCCGGGTTCACCGATTTAACAATAAGAGTTGGTTTTAACGGGAACTTGCGGACAATTAACCAGGTACTCCATGTTGATAGGATCAAAGTTCTTGTATGAAGACATTAGAAACTCGTATGGTAATTACAAAGTCTTTATGACCAGTCTGATTTATTCCTTGTTTCCCTTTGGATACGTCTACCAATCCGTAGTTTTAATGAGACGGGAAGCCTATACTAATTTAGGATCGCCACTCTTGACCCTCTTTAGATTTGATGCGTCTGAGGAGACGTCCCGAATGAGGTAAAAAACCATTCTGATGCGGAGACGCTAGAACTATAAACAATCATCTAAATAGTAACGTTCCTATTTTCAAGGATCGGTTGTCTTTCTCCCTCTCTCTCTCTGAGTTCAGTCGAAAAACCAATTCACGTATTATGACATAACAGAACTATGACATCAGTTTTATGACGTCAGTTTTGACCGGGATTTAAGTTTATCTTCTGTTAACTACATAGATTCTCCACAACGAATATTAGGATAGAAGTCAATTTAGACAAATAAAACTTGAAACAAGATTCGGAAACTACCGAATCGTTTACTGTTACACAAACTTAAAAGTGACTGTAAAAGATAAAAGTGTTCGAAATGTAAAGAAGTTTCGCGGGGTTTGAGTCACGGTATAAAAAACACTATGGACATTAGTTCCGGAAGTGGGTCCAGGATTCGTTTGGATTGTTTATTAATAGGAAGTGTTATCTCGATTTTTGTCCTTAGATTAATTAATTTCGTGATTAACTTGAAGGGGTAATGACTATGTAATCAAGGACGAGACTGTATTTGTAATTAGTTTCAGTGACTTATTAAGTCGAGAGGTGAAAGGGGTGGACACATCTGTTTAGATGGACGATGGGACATTACTGTCGTCTCTTCTTTTACAAAATATTATGACAAACCATTGCAGAAACAATTCACGGTTATTGACTATTGGTAAGATATCATTTCACCCTTCTTCCATGTCTCATTTTCGTTTTGTATTAGTATATGTATACCGTGCGTTTTATATATGAATTTATTTTTTACATAAGAAAATTTTTATAACCAAACAAAGGAGAAAATTTTTTTATTCAGGTACTTCCCTTCTCGTAAAAGTCCTTTATAAAATTTCATTAAGTGTTTTGAAAACGTAAAATTACTTCACCCGATAAATCTATCGTTGACATGTCCTTGTCACCTAAGAGAAATTAATACACTAATCTATTTATAAATATAAAAAAAGAGAAACAACTTTAGGTTCGAAGGACAACTCAGATCGACAACCGAGAGAGGAGACGTCGACCGTCTTGGTCAAAGGTCCCGACGACCTCTTCTACGTGTCGTCTACGATGAAGTTATTTTATCCTTCAGTAGTAATACCTGTTAAGACACAACCTTCGGTCCGATCGACCCTGGAGTCACACTGTGACATCCCACATAGCTCCAACGGGAAGAACCGTCACGAGTTAGTCCAAGGGCGATATGCTTGTCCTACGTACGATAACCTCTCGTAGGAAGAAAGATTCATGGACAGTGGAAATTTAGTGATCCTCCTACGAAGACCGTCCGGGTGAATTACCAAATTACACCTCTGGAATCATCTACACTCCGTACCGGAGTATAGGGAAGTTCTTACGTCCTGAATAAAAGGACGACGACAGTCCGGGGATTCCCCTAGCGGAACCAACTTCTCTGAGTAGAAAACGTTCCCGTGTGAAGGAAGGTCCCCGTCGAACGTGAATTACTATATTTTTCCTATTTCCGGACCGAAGGAACACAGTCAAACCCTGTTGAGACTTCCCGGTAGGACCGAGGTCCCGGAGGGTAGGGGATGCCATTCCACTCTGGAAAGAACCTTGACACAACATCGAGTCGAAAAGGGAGGTGGAGTAGGAAAGGGGAAGGTGTCCGGACGTAGTGTTCTTGTGATACTGGAGAAGACGTCTCAACGGAAGGACTCTTTGACCGGACACTGTCTCTACTGTCTTTCAAGGAAAGGTCTTCTTCATTTACCGTACCGTGACTAGTTTCCGTCTAATTGTTTCACCCATACCGTAGTTATTCGTGTACAACTACCTATACTCTCTTTCATCAACCTTCATACCCCCTTTTCCTCCGGTGTGACTTCTGGTTTTACTCCATCCGTTACAAAAGGAGAGAGGAGTCTGACTCAACTCAGTTCACCTAAGACCTGATCTCGGTCCCCGTAGGAGTTACTCAGACTGATAACTTTTTAGATAAGAGTGGTTGCACCGGACGACAACTCTCCTTTCCTGTTGAGTCCAACCCTCCTTTCCGATAAGGAGGTCGGTGTCAGAAATTAGTGGAGAGTCTGTGAGTAGTTTGAGAAGTCTTTGTTGAAATCTCACTGAAGTTTCTTCGGAATGAAGTTTCTCTTCAAGTCTCTAAAATTTTATTTGAGACCGTAAGAGTCTTTAGAGGAGTAGTCGTCGTCATCTTTCCCGCAGAGAGGACGCGAATGGACTCGTCCCTTTACCGTAAGGTCTCCAGACAGAGTAATCGTCTCTCTTATCTTTAGGTCCAAGTCGTTCCGACCATACCTTTGCTTGATAAGTGTCTTGAGATCGTCTTAGACCGGTGGTGGGACGGACAATACTTAAGAAAAATAGTGGAAGGGGTGTCCACCAGATCACCCAGAGGTCTAGTGTGACACCCAAAATCTGTGGTAATGAACTACTTAGGGTACCTGACTCCTCGGACTGTCCAATATCAGGTACCGCAGCGTTCCTCAGTCTGTACTGACTCGCTGAGTGAAAGTGAAGTTGAACTTCCACTCTGTACTAAATTTTGTCCTCTAGGAGTGGAGTGGTCCGAACTGACTGGTCACACGTTTCTTTTTCGTAGTAGTTTAGACGGTCGTACCCGGATGGGTGGATACCCCTCACTCCCACCCGTGACCTCCTTTTCGTCTTCCATCTGTGTTCTTCTACCACTGTTGAAATTTCTTCTCATTTGCATCTGAAACCTCTTCCGTGACCGTGGGGCGAGGTCATGGGAACGGACCTTTTAGGGTACCTATCTCCTCGGACCATCCGACGTCAAGTACCCCAGCACTTCTCAGCCTGTGCTGATTCGCTGAAGTGAAAGTGAAAAGTGAAAGTACGAAACCTCCTCCTTTACCGTTGGGTGAGGTCACAAGAACGGGTCTCTTAGGGTCCCTGCCCCCTCGGACCACCCGACGACAGATACTCCAACGTGTCTCAGCCTGTGTTGACTTCGCTGAGTCGTCGTCGTTTGCATCTGAATTAAGAACCACAACGGAAACAGGGGTTTCCGGTGGAGTCCGGACGACAGACGTGTGTCGGTATAGAGAACTTTCCCGTGGTCCTTCCGATACACTTTTCTAAGGAAAAAAAAAAAAAAAAAAAATTCAATAGACAATCTACGAGACTTTTCTCGAAAAAACATGACTCGAATTCCGTCGAGTCAAATTGATCGTCATCCGTCTCGTAACAATTTTACCTATTTTTACCCTCTATTCGAAACGAGGGTGTTGGACGAAGGTTACCTATGCCTTTTCTTTTCTTCACCGAGGAACCTCCGTGTGACAACGACGTGAAGCATCCGAGTTTCCGGAAGGAGACTTTAATTATAAATGGTGGATAATGTCAACGGACCCCATTCCTCAGGGGTGACTACTAGGACAAGACTTTTCGAAACTAAACAACTTCCCCCATCCGTTTAGGTCAGTGAATCCGTGGGGGAATGTCTTTCGCCGGTTGTTCCTCTAATTTTAGTCTCGTCCTCCTTACGAAATAAATATAAAGAAACGTCAAACCCGGAAGTAAGGAAGAGAAAGGGGTGAGGGAACTCCTCTTACCGAGGTTCTTCCAAACAAGACGAAAATCTTTCGAGTGTAGGCAGGGCACCGACATCAAAGCGAAACATAAAACGGTATAAACCTTCCAAAAAGACAGAGGAAATTTAATCCTAAACCAGATACACCCTTTTATTTTTCGCACCTAGAAAATGAAATGACTGACGTGTACGTACGTTCAATCCTTCATTGTCTGACACCTTGACACGTCTCTGTGGTTTATAGCTAACTTTTAAAATGAAAGGGGTGTGGGGGTTGTACGTGTGGTAAAAGACAAGTAACATTGGTATGTCTCGAGATCGGGGAAGAAACCTACCCACCCTTTTATTCCACCTTAAAAAGGAGGTTCTCTCCTTCTCTCTCCTTCAACTACCTCCGAGAGGGGACCCGGACCACGTCGTGACCAGAAACAAGAAAGGACCAAGGGAAATCCTGGGATTCTCCAATAATATCAACTCAAAGTCTTCTCACTCGTGGGTGTCGTTGTAATCTCCTAAAGGTCCTTACCGCGAGGGGACGCCGCCAGGGATCTCGAAAAGTTTGGGGCCACCGGCGAGTGACGTGTCCCCATGACGACTGCCCCCTCCCCTGAGTCAGAGAGTCCGGAAGTCCGAACAACTAGGAGTCCGAACGACCGTAACGGACGTGTGGTCACGAAGGGTCTTTCCACACATTATTATTGTCTATGTTCTTTTCTAGTACTTTGTTAAAAAAAAGAAAATCCTCAACTAGAAAAAATTTTAAAGTAACTTCATATCAACTAAATGTTATGACACAATTAAAGAAGACATTTCACTGAGTGAGTATACATATATAAGAAAGAGTATAATAAAAGGTAATACCAAATAGTGTCCTATAACTTATATCATGGGACACAATAATGTCATCTTGGAACACATAAGTAGGATATACATTAGAAAACGGAGACGAGAGGGTTTGAGGGTGAGAAAGGGAGGGAATTTGGTGGGGCGGGAACCGTTGGTACAGACAAGAGATATAACCACTCAGACAAAAACAAAGTGTTCATACAGCTAGACATACCATAAAATCTAAAGTGTATAATCATTTAAGCATACCATAAACATAAAGAGAAAGACTGAATAAAGTGAATCATACTCGCAGAGATCCAGGTACGTACAACGACGGTTACTGGAAGAAAGAAAGAATACCGACTCATCACAAGGTGACACATATACATGTTGTAAGTAACAAGACAGTTATCTATGAATCCAGTAAAGGTACAGAACCGATAACACTTATCACGACGATACTTGTATCCCCACGTACATAGAAGGACTTAATGTCAAAACAGATTCATATACGAGATTAAGAAATATCTCTCACTCCTTCCTTTTCCCCAATGACTAAAAAATATTTCTCTTTTTCGTTTATTGAGTGTTCTGGAACGGACGGTTGTCCCTTGTCTGGTTGTGTTCACGACTTATAAGGGAATATTAGTTCGTACAGACCTATCGAGTCCTAGAGAGAAAGAGAAGGATCCTCGGTGCCCTTCCCGAACTTCGGGTTGGTAGGAGGTGTCAAAACCTATCTGGAAAGTCTTTAGTAGAGACGTTTTGAGTTCTATTTGCATACCTTTTATCTACTGGTCGACAGTCCTAATCAGTGGACTTAGGTGTTATCACCTTTTCACTCTAGTTCCTTTATCTTTTATGTCTTTTTGTATCGGTGACTCGACTACTTTATTTCACAAGAACGTCGGTGGGAGAGAGTAATTTTCGATTAAGGTTATACCGTTGGGGTCACAGTCCGACACTACGAAACCCCACAAAAGGACGAGAATAGGGAGACTTGTCCTCATTCCAGATAACGGTCCTTTGAGGACGGTTACTTATAAAAGATAAGAAGGAAACAGTCCCAAAAGGAAAAGTTCGAGGGTTGTTCTAGTAAAACGGTCCCCTCACAAAAGAACACACACTTCCCAAAACCCCTAACAAACAAGACTTTTCGTAGACGTCTGTTATTAACCCTTTACACAATTTGGACGGTAGTTAAACGGAATAACTACACCTTCGAAGTCACCCAGGGACTCGTCTTATCTGAAAAGGGGTACACCAGCTCACTGACTTTTCCGACTCGGTGACTTTTCCTGCTCAGTCTGTCTCCGTCCGTGGCCTCTCGTTTCACTGTTCCCCTTTTGTCTCCCCACCTTTGACTCGGTCTTTAGGGTTCTGTTTCGAACACCACTTGCGTTTTCGAAGAACTCTACAAGTTTTTTCTCGACCAATAGTGTCTTCGCGGAGGTTTTTTTTTCCTTAAAAGTCCCTAATTCTGTTCCCACCTTTCTCCTTTCCACTCCCTTATACAGATCATTTTCTTTGAGTAGACCCGTCGTGTGAAGAACAGAACAATCCGACAAATCAAAAATCTTTTCGAAAGAGGGGGTGATGTGTAATAGTAATGTTGTATCCTATTATAAATCAAGACGGTGCCTCTTTGGGCCCAGAAAACTGCAAATACCGTGGATCTGTTTACCATTAATAGTCGGACATAAAGGGAACTCCCCTTAACTACAAAGATATTTAATGTTCTCGACTCGAACTCACCAAATGTTGTGGTAGTTTTGGAACGACACCTGTATCTTAGAATATTGGTGTAGAACGGTCACTTATCCACAAACATGTTACCCACTAAATCCTCGAAGGTCGGAAAGAGTCCCTCGGGACCCTCGGACACCCGAGAAAGGTCGACGGGGGTCCGGTGAGAACTTGCTTAACTTCTGTGTAGGGGAGAGCCATCTAACGGTTCCGAGTGACGTAACCGAAGAGTTCCACTTGTGTAAATATAGGTGTAATCATATGTGTAGATACTCTAAACAACTAAGAAGGTTTTCTCATGAGGAACTTTACTGATGTTCACATAAGAGTTCGTAAATTATATAAGTGTCCGTAGAGACTCGTTTCTCCTCGAAATGTCTAATCAGTTCCTGTGTCCCTTTCTCCCTGACGGATTTAATCATACGTTGGATCCAGTACCATTAAATTATCATTTTAAAACCTCTTCCTTTACCGTTGGGTGAGGTCATAAGAACGGACCTTTTCGGGTACCTGTCTCCTCGGACCACCCGACGTCAGGTACCCCAATGTACCGACTCGTACGTCCGTACTCCCACCTCCCTTTACCCAACCATTGTTATTTGACCATCTTGATTTTTTTTTTTTTCATTTTAAATATTCTGGACAAAACTTTGACACAATCTCAGGATAATCTTCGTTATCCCAAGTTCTTTAGATTCTGTATAAATAACACTCGGAGGATCCACCGGTGTACAATTTGTCAGGACAATTTGTCAGTCCACCCTCTGTCTTTATGCCGTCCTAGAGATTTTACATGATTTTTTTAGTATTAAATAATAATAGATTACATAAATGACTAAAAGTTTTTATCGAAATCCAGTGAATCTTATATTACAGTTTAGAAATAATACGGTTTATATAGATAATATATACACGTTTATACGTACTTACGTACATACACATACATTAAAAATTTCACATAATTTCTTACTCGTTCTCTCTTAACGCAAGCGATAATTCTACATTCAATTTCATTAAACCGACATTTAAAGAGAAACGTTCTTTTTCTGTTTCCGCCCCCCACCTCTGTTTTCCTTTGAAAACCCCCTTCACTCTTTGGACGAGTCACCGTACAGAAACCACTACGTCACCACTGAGGTCCCTGGTACAAAGGTTTAGTGGTAAACAATGGTTAGTCCCGGAGAAGGATTAGAGACGTGGGTTTCAGTTTGTTTAGTGAAAAGTAGGTAGTGTGACAGAGTATTTCTCTTTTATATACGTCCGGAAAGACATGGATACCTATATTTTGTACTTCCGGTGTTAGGGTATTAATCTGGACTCATAAGTCCTTTCCTTTCGAGAAGAAGTGTCTTGTCACCGTCATAGGTTCAAAATATTTAGGGACCTTATTTGGTTAATTTCGGTAACTGAGTGGTCCGTTCCCGAAATGTTCTTTTCTCTAAATGTCGATAGTAAGAGTATATGATAGAGTAAGATCATGGCACATAAATCACAAGAAAGAATTTTTATAGATACGAAGTCAACGGATTGTTTAAAATCTTGTTTGTAGGTAAATGGAATATTAGTAATGGGATACATACAATTCGTCCTATTCTAAAAATTTTCATGAATGAAAGTTTTGGTAAGTAACCAGGAGGTCAAAGCTTGTATTCTTTGGTTCCGTGAGACTCCTCTCACAACCAAATAACTTACCTATTAGACAAAAACATTATTATTTATCTCTATCCGACTTTTATAAGTATCCTTAATAGTGTAATATTCTTACACACGTTGTTGTATAAACGTCTGAAGTTATAGTCGAGTTCTCCAGACAGAGAGGTTTGTTTCCACGAACGAAGGGAATTGACCCGTTCTCTTAAGATATTAGATAAGAAACTAATTAGGTTTCATGTCTCAATTTAATTTACAGACTGAGTTCATTGTTTAATTAAGATCATCAAGAGGAAAATTAACTAGAGAATTTACCAGGATAAAACCAAAAATAGAACAATGACATTCGACTGGGTTTCAGTAAAAATTTTCTATATTTATTACATATTCGTTTACATTATTTTGTGTTTACGAAAGATGTCCCTAAATCCATTCTACGTCTTACTTGGTCCTCTAGGCATAGTCCCGTGTCCTGTTCGCTCTCTTATTTCCGAGGACACTATAGGGTTTTTAACAGAGGTCCTTGTTACAGTCCAGGTGTCCCGGTTTGTCAAATACTACGACCTCTTCCTTTTAGTTTTATCATTGACCCTCTTGAACCCCAAGAGAGAAGAAAAGTTTTTATGTCTAAACACTGTGGATTCGGTTTTAGCGGTTCGTTTAAGTTCAACATTCACCCACGATAATTACTTCACCATTTTTTGGTGTCGTCCACCCCCATCTCCCACCCAGAATACCCCTTTACTTTTTATACGTAAGGGTGGTAAGTGTAAATTAAAAAAATATTTCGTTCGGAGTTCCGTCTGTTTTATATGGACAACTGGTGCCAACAACCGAGTTACCGACATAACACTGAGGACGAGATTTATTAGTTGGATAAAGTGAGGTGATTTCAACGAGTCGTCACCTTGACGACCGTGAACGTCACCTTATTCAAAAATGACACGTCCTAAAACGACGTACAACGTTCAGATGTCTGTAGGTCCAGAGGGTCCTTAGTTTTCGATATCGTCGTAAATCCGTTTACTTTCACAAGGGGAGTTGTGGGGTTTAAAGTTTGTACGTAAAGGGTGGGGTGGGGTTTTCACTCTTGGTCCCAGACCAAGGTACCGAATTAATAAGACGGAGAGTATAAAAAGGAATAAGTGTTCTACTAAAGGTCCTAAATTCCTCCTGTCATGTTATCGTCTAGTAAACGAAACAGAATGTAATCTAATCTTTCCCATGAGATTTCCCCAACCGTCCTTTATACTTCTATTACTCCCCTCCTCCTCCTCTTTGACTAGTTTCCTGTTCAGTTACGTCAGTGATCCGTTTCCTTTGTCGTCCCTTTCATACACCCCTCCCTCCGACCTGATCACTAAAAATAATAAAGATGGTGGCGTGTCAAAAAGTTTCGACGAGGGAAAGTAGGAGAAGGTAGTGGAACCTTGAAAGGGTCTTACGGGTTAAACTCTTTGAAACGTAAGTATAGAAACCAGGAATTTGATTCAATCTTAGGACAGAATTACTGATGGTAAATATTGTAGGTCAAAATGTATTACTCCGGTAACGGTTGAGTACCAGTTGTTGGGAGTCATTGGGTTCCAACGACAATACCTATATTAATCGAAGGAATTTACTTTTTGAGTACATTCTGTCTCAAAACATAAGGGTTTAGTAACAAGTAAATGGTCAGTTGGATCAATTGTGTAGACAACTATATTACAAAGTAAGTCTTTATCTTTGATGAAAACTTACTAGCGTACAATATTATAGGACACACTTAGACCGTAGTTAAGAGTTTCATGTCAAAAAACAAAAGAGACTCACCTCTTACAACATCGGATATTCCTGAATTACTGACAACTCTCAGAGGGACAACCTCATTACTGGGAGTGTAGAAACTTCACTTCACTTCACTTTCAACGAGTCAGCACAGACTGAGAAACGTTGGGGTACCTGAAATCACACGGTCCGAGGAGACGGGTACCTTAAGAGGTCCGGTATTATGACCTCACCCATCGGTAACGGAAGAGGTCCCCTAGAAGGGTTGGGTCCCTGACTTGGGTCCAGAGGGAATAACGTCCACCTAAGAAATGGTAGACTCGGTGGTCTCTTTGCGTATATAAATTTTTTTCTAATTTTTTTTTTTTCCCAGAGTCCCTATACGTCTAAACTTCTACAAACCTTATTTTAACAATTGTCTTTTATCCTTTACTTGGTTCCGTCCCCACCCTTATATCCACAGTCTGTTAAATTTTCAAGTTTTATCTTCTCACAGTCTATAACCATTTCGGTCCACCTTCTTGGTCCTGTCACTTTCCAGTCCTCCATATTGACTATGATTCGAACCAAGATCGTCTCTTCGTTTCTGATCATCTGACCTATACGTAACGTTCCCTCTCTCCCCTGTATCTCTCCCACCCTCTCCCCCTTCCTTCCTTGGGAGATTCGGAACAATATTTCTACCCGAAAATTTTCATTATAGGAACGAATGACTGTTTCTTGCCTCCTAACGTTTTATTCTCCAGTGATTGTCGAAGTCTTGACTAAGTTTTATTGAGACCTACACAAAAATTCTGTAGACATGGAAAATTATTAATACTATTATAGTTGTTGATTATAAATAATCAATACAACATCCGTTACAATATAGTACTTATCTACTTAATTGCAAAGAGTAGAGTTGTGATGTCCGTAGGAGTAAACTGTCGACTTCTTTGATTCCGTCTCTTCCAATTTATCGAACAAGTTGAGTCTGTACCCATACTTACCCTTAGACTTCCGCCCCTTAGACCAAGGTTTAAGGGCGAAAATTGGCAGTTCACTGGGACGGAGTAAAGTGTAGAGTGTAACAATGAGGGTCCTACTGTCTGAGGAACTCTTAATAGGGATGGGGGACGGTTCTCACCTGTGGGGTCTTCGGAACACATGTTGATCGGGGAGGGGTCCTGTCTTAACAAGTTTAGTTCCACCCGTGGACCGGGGTTCAATAGGTAAGTCTAAGAAGGGGACGGGGTTAGTAAACCTTAAGTCTATCTTTATTGGTCAGTCAAACCTAGTCAGAATTCACGTCCCTGATGGCCCACAGACGGAAGAAGGGAAGTCCAGATGAATCTCCGTCTTCTACCCCTTACTGACCTTCCTGTGTCTTTTCTCTATCTTTCCCTCGTAAAGGATCCAGGAATCATACACAGGTAAGGGGAAAAGGTCTGGTCGAGGAAAGACGGTAGTCTAAACTACTCTATGGAAGGCAAGAGTATTCTTCGTGGCTGCAAAACGGTTTGGACGGGACTTAACCAAAGACAGTGAATGTTGGTTTCTCTATATTGATTTTGTTGTTTCTCTAGAGGTCAGACATCAAAGCTAGAGGAGAATACACAAAATGACGGAATTCGTAAATAGGGAAAGTAGTTGTAAAAGACAGAAGAAAGTCTACTCCTTGTGAAAGGATTTAGGGAGACTCTAAATCAGAATCTTGTTATTATTATAGTGTCTGTGATCGTCTGAAGGTGGAGGATGATCTTTATGACCCTTGTCCTACATGTCATACGAAAACGAAATATCTTTACCGAAAATTTTACTATTGTTATCAGTAGTGGTGATAGTGTAGATTATGGTATTTGTAGGAAAAATAAACATCTCACCTGAAATTAAAATCACCATAAACCCGATAAAACTATCAGATGGTTAAAGTAATTTTACCTTAAGATGACATTAGGAACTATTTATTAATTTTGTCGGTCTATCTTCGAACTGAAAATGTGGGGGTTTATTTTGACGTTACCAAATGAATTTATCACACTACTAGAGGTTCCGTCGAAAGGGTATACTTGGATCAACGATACTCCCTCTACCTTCGTTCCTATGACTGATACCAATAAAAGAGTTTAACTGGACTTGAACGGACTCGTTAATTGTATAGACACTTATTTGTGTCTCTCTTGTTTCTCTGAAAGAGGGGTAGCAGGAGTAAAATGTCTACTCCTACGACTCCGGATTTCTCGTTCCAGTGTGTTAAATCCCCGTACCAATCGTGACCTAGGACTCAATCGACTATAAGGACTAAATTTCCAGAAATGTAAAGTGAAGAAACTTCTCCGAAACACCGAAAATGTTCAAAGTATTGTAATTCTCCATTGGATGTCAACTCTTTGAGTTTAGTTAAGTGTACTCTTCGTCGGTCATCTTACCGGCAAATGTCTCGAGACAAAACCCCAAGGTAAACTTTTTTTCCTTTCCTCTATTTTGATCAGGATTTCCAAAGAACTATAAAACATCTCAGGAGTCTACCGAGACGTGAAGGGTCCACCGCGATCACCATTTCTTGGGTGGACGGTTACGTCCTGTGCATTCTCTGTGTCCAAACTAGGGACCCAGTCCTTCTAGGGGACCTCCTCCCATACCGATAGGTCGGGTGGCATAAGAACGGACCTCTTAGGGTACCTTCCTCCTCGGAGTGTCCGATGTCAGGTATCCCAGTGTTTCTCAACTTGTGATGACTTCTCTAAATCTTATCGTGTCGTGTCTACGAAGATCTTCTGGATCGATCGGAAAGTGACCCCGAGAGCCACCGTCGAAGAGATGACCGAAGGATATGTCACCCGTCTTTACCTTTAAGTAAAAAAGAAGAACACTCGGTACCCTCAAGGGGTGGGAGAAGGAAGTCTTGGACCTATTATACTACCCTATGTTGGGTGTTACTGTAAGTCTATCGACACAGTCAATGGTCTCATTCGGAAATCAAGTGTTCGAAACCTTTAAATGTGGGTAGACGAAAAAAAAAGTAGAACGGAAGTAGAACGATCTGAGACCTGTCACTTTAAAACCAATTTTTTTGTGTTTTTTGGAATTAGACTAAATTCCACTTACAGAAATATTTGTCTATTCAAGTTTATCATCCACACACTAAACCAGTGACACCAAGGTTTTGTTTCTTGTTTGTGGGCAGAAGAAAAAGTGTTTTTTTATGGTAGTACCATAAAAGTATGAAGATCAAAGACCATAGTTAAGTTGGAGCACACTATCCACAATGATTTTTAGAAACCTCTCGAACAAACATGTACGGTCTACAAGAAATTATATCGTTGGTTATTTATCAACATAAGACATTAGAAAGTTTTCCTTTTTTCGGTACTTTTTACTTCATTTTTCGTTTTATTTTATAAAAAGTACAGAGAAGTAAAAACGGTATTTCGTACCTTATACCGAGTCCTAGAGGTGGATCACCCTACAAATTCTTCTATTGAGACAACATTTTGGAGATTTTGTCTTCTTTGAACTCTTTTACCCCGGTAGGTTAGTCTACTCACTAAAAAAAAAAAATTGTGTCTTATATGAATAACTCTCAGACTATACTATTCAGTTATAAAGAAGAAAAATTGAGCCTCTCAAACGTAAAGGGTTCAATGATAATTCTCTAGAAAAAGATGATTCTAGAGATTGGAGACTTTTGGTAAGAAACAGTATCTGATTCGTTCTATCAACCCGAGAAAGAAGGGAAACGGTTCAAATATAACCTTCTGTAACGAAATTTTTTTTAGGTGAAACTTGCCAATCCCTTTCTCTTCCGCTGACAACGGGTCCTTTCCAGTAAAAAGAGGGTCAGTAATTAAGAGTAGTTTTCAAACTACCTCTTTCAACGATTATACCATAGATTCTCCACTACACTTATAAGATCTATCTAATTCCTTTGTATTATTTAGTACCCGAGAGTAGATGAAGAGTCCTACTTCTGTTCTCACAAAGACACGTCGGCTGACTTCTTTAAAGTTACTATCGTACAGTAAAAGGTCTATCCGGCGAATACTAGAAAAAAGGGAAATTTCCATTTTGTATACGTTACGTTTAATTTGAAGATGTTCGTCTCGATTTACAACGGAAGCCTCATTGAAGGTCTTTTGGAAATCCACATGTCAGATGACGGAGTACACCGGTGGGGTCACAATACCTTTCTGATTCTGAAGAAACGACTTAAAGGATAAAAGAGAAGTACGGACCATAAAGTAAAGACCGTGAACACAGGTAATGGTTACTAGGGACTCTCAAGTGACTTGGTTCTCCCGAGGGAGAAAAATTACGGAACTCAAATCTAGGATACTCAGACAGTGTGATAGGTAGACCCCAAGTCATCCCTAGAACAAAGCCTCTTCCGTTACCGTGGGGTGAGGTCATGAGAACGAACCTTTTAGGGTACCTGCCTCCTCGGACCATCCGACGTCAGGTACCCCAGCGATTCTCAGCCCGTGCTGACTCGCTGAAGTGAAGGCGAAAAGTGAAACTACGTAACCTCTTCCTTTACCGTTGGGTGAGGTCATAAGAACGGACCTCTTAGGGTCTCTGTCTCCTCGGACCACGCGACGACAGATACCCCAGCGTGTCTCAGCCTGTGCTGACTTCGCTGAATCGTCGTCGTCGTCATCCCTAGAACAAAATTCATACAACAAGTTGTCTAATCGGCAAATAAGTACTGGTTGTGTAGTATAAACCATTTATTTACGAATAATTTATTTAACCGTAAGTTAAGTATATTATTATCAAAAAAAAAAATGAGGTTTTGGTTTTTCGTAATCACCCGTCAACCATTTCTCTGACTATAGATACTTTCGATATTGAGACACNCCTCGGACTACGCGACGACAGATACCCCAGCGTGTCTCAGCCTGTGCTGACTTCGCTGAATCGTCGTCGTCGTCATCCCTAGAACAAAATTCATACAACAAGTTGTCTAATCGGCAAATAAGTACTGGTTGTGTAGTATAAACCATTTATTTACGAATAATTTATTTAACCGTAAGTTAAGTATATTATTATCAAAAAAAAAAATGAGGTTTTGGTTTTTCGTAATCACCCGTCAACCATTTCTCTGACTATAGATACTTTCGATATTGAGACACTAACGAGTATATTTAGTAACTGTATTTAAACACGAAGTATCAGTGGGACTCGAGACACATCGGTTTAAGTTATAATGAAAGGACAGTATAATACCACATTACTAATGTAATGACCGGAATGAAGGAGTGGGAGGGTAGACAAGCGGTGCAGTGAAACATCACGGGAGGTCAGAAGGACATCGGAGTCGGGGCACTGAACAAACGGTTATCTTACAATCGTCTGAACCGAGTGTGTCTTCGGACTGTTCCATGAACGTGTTAAGACGAGAGAGTGTAGTGCCAGTAGTAGTACTTTTCTATAAAGTCCGTTCAGACGACTTTCTACTCTCCATTCACCGGGTCAGTGAGAACAGTGGCACCGACTTATAGTCTATATACAAACTCTGGTTCTTCTTGGTCGGTTGTCTCGTTTCGGACTTCCCGACTGGATATCTAAGAACTCGATGATCATGGAATTCGGTGACCAAAAACATCATTAAGTAATGCGTCGTAATTACTCCGTTACCCATTGACTATCTCCTATGTGTGATTCAAAACTCTACCAAATTCCCAATTGGTCTCCTTCAAGAATAACTTTTTACCAGAGGACTCCCGTTTCTTCTTGACATCGTACCCTCAGACTTTTGACTCTTGATCTCCCTTGTTTTCACTCCTTTAGGAGGTACGACTTCGATTCGACTGTAAATCCTTTCAACTTTTCCTATATCATAGTCCGGTGTTCTGGTCTTAGTTATTTCGGTAATAGTCGATTGTATTTGGGTAATAATCGATTGTACATACCTTCCCTCCCTAAGACGGCCTTCCCTTACCGATGGTTTGTCCTTAAGGGAGAGTAGTGTAAATTTTTATCACCCTACTAACGATTATAATTCCTTAACGTTTAACGTAAAGATGTTCTTTCATAACCCTAAAAAACTGACATTCACCTCCCTATCCGATCTCCTCAGATAGGTGTACAGGGTATTGACAGTAAAGGCATATGGTTAACGAAACTCTTTGATACGTACTGTCAGTACGAGTGTCGACGATACACGTTAGTCTTTCAGTATAGACATCGTAAATTGTGATGGTACTAGACTCACACAGACTCGACTTCTTGTGAAGTACTTTTAATACGATTGTTGTGCCGATCCCACAACTTTCGTATACAGGGTAAGTCCTCCATACGGGGAACTAGTCTAGAGAGTTACAAAAACGTCCCCTGTCTTCCTTTCTTAACTACAAATTGGTCTTATTGAACTAGTTTGGAGTACGTACAATAAGTACGGTCCTATAGAAGTCTGTTCTGACCCGTTACTCTGGAGACTGCTACACCTACTAGGAGGTCGATCGACATTAAAGGCTACGACTCATTTTGCTAAATGAGGAAGGGGTGACATATGTGTGTACTCGACCGTGATGGAAGTATACTAAGATGATGACTTTGTCTTTCTCTCGTTCTTACACGTTTTTGTTTAACTGAAGTTCCCGATGGAATTGACTGATAGTTCAAAAAACCCCCCTTCCTGTCAATGTATTTGTTTACAGAGTAATTGGAGTCAATCTTTCGAGGGATACCGGTCCTTGAGTAGAATTGAGAATTTATGGACATCGTAAACTCGGGTAACCTTACTTGTAGTACCTACAAGTACCTACAAGAGTTGTTTATACAAGGTACCAAAGATAAGAAAGTATCGTCCCCTGAAAATCACGTCGGAACAAAAGTATAGGTACTTTCCAAATCTTAAAAAAGTTGTCATTCATACTTAGAAGGAAGTAGGAAGTGTCGTACTAAAAATTTTTTTAAAAGTAACTGACAAATTTTTATTGTCGGATAAAGGAATTACTTTACCGGTAAATCTACCGACCAAAGGGTTAGTAGAAATAGTGAAGTACGTAAAGACACTGTGGAGAGATAGAATATTGATTTACTAATATTTGCCCTTCGAATTACCAAATCTTAATTGATGTGTCTGTCATTAATATAGAAAGTTCGGAGAGTGAGGGAGTCTTAAAAAATTACTGGTTATATATAAGAGAACTTCTCTCGACCATATTTAAGAGTACGAACGAGACAACGTTTCAAAGACCGTCCGTTAATTTCCATTTATCTACCGTCGACATGTCTAGGAGAGAGATTGGTAGGACGAACGATGGGGAGGAGGTCGATCTGAAAGGGTGTAAAGAATGGTAAAGGAAGGGGAAGAATAAGAAGTTTGGTACGGGAGAAGAACGTAAGTATGTTGTAAGTGGGTAATTGACAGATTGGACCGATCTGTGATTCCAATGTGTGGACTTCCCGACGAGAGAGAGTTACTGACAATCAGTTCTCCTTTTTTTGTCTATTTGTAAAGATGAATATTTATTGTCACTACTGGTACAATTATTCGTTAGTCTTGTGATGAGAGACTCCCTGTTTTACTCAGAGTGTAGTACGATTCTTGATGTATATATGATTAAGTAAATTAGAACTGTTGTTTGACGAGACATAAAACAGGGGTTTAATCTCTACAATTTCTTTTAAACAAGAAAAAAAAAAAAAAATTCTCTTACTTCTTAACAAGAGAACCTTAGTCTACGTTGTGTAAGGAGACTCGTATACTTGGATCATTGTCTTGTGATGAATTACTACACAACTTTCACCTACCTCACATAGAGTAGATTGTTTTGTGTCCTCCTTGACACAAAGTCTATGGTTTCCCGTTAAAGTTCCCTTTATTGAGGATAAACACGTATGCTTACCTCTTCCTTTACCGTTGGGTGAGGTCATAAGAACGACCCTTGTAAAGTACCGGTCTCCTTGGACCGTCCGATGTCACGTAGCCCAACGTTTCTTGACCTGTGCTAACTCGTGTGTTTATGTGCACGTATGTGTATCTGTGTCTAAGTAATGTCACTCCGATGACTCTATGGGTCACGATATATGTACTACTTTTTTCCACTTTTACATTCAGTGAGTCACCACAGGCTGAGAAACTCTGGGGTTCGTGACATCAGGTAGTCCGAAGAGACAGGTGTCTCAAAAGGTCCGTTCTCATGACCTCACCCATCGGTAAGGGAAGAGATCTCCTAGGAAGGGTTGGTCCCTAGTTTGGGTCCAGAGACCGTGACGTCTGTCTAAGAAATGACAGACTTTGTGGTCCCTTTTGGATATATTTACGAAATTTTCAGTGACGACTTATTTACCGTACCGTATGACTATGAGATACTTACAGAAGTCAAGTCAAGTCAAGTCAAGTCAGCGAGTCAGCATACGCTGAGAAACGTTAGGGTACTTAGTGTCGTTCGGTCCGGAGGGACAGGTAGTGGTAGAAGGCCTCAAGTGAGTCTGAGTGCAGGTAGCTCAGGCACTACGGTAGGTCGGTAGGGTAGGAGCCAGCAGGGGAAGAAGAGGACGGGGGTTGGGGAGGGTCGTAGTCTCAGAAAAGGTTACTCAGTTGAGAAGCGTACTCCACCGGTTTCATGACCTCGAAGTCGAAGTCGTAGTAAGGGAGGTTTCTTTAGGGTCCCAACTAGAGGAAGTCTTACCTGACCAACCTAGAGGAACGTCAGGTTCCCTGAGAGTTCTCAGAAGAGGTTGTGGTGTGAAGTTTTCGTAGTTAAGAAACCACGAGTCGGAAGAAGTGTCAGGTTGAGAGTGTAGGTATGTACTGGTGTCCTTTTTGGTATCAGAACTGATCTGCCTGGAATCAGCCGTTTCATTACAGGGACGAAAACTTATACGATAGATCCAACCAGTATTGAAAAGAAGGTTCCACATTCGCAGAAAATTAAAGTACCGACGTCAGTAGTAGACGTCACTAAAACTTCGGGTTTTTTTATTTCAGACTGTGACAAAGGTGACAAAGGGGTAGATAAAGGGTACTTCACTACCCTGGCCTACGGTACTAGAAGTAAAAGACTTACAACTCGAAATTCGGTTGAAAAAGTGAGAGGAGAAAGTCAAAGTAGTTCTCCGAGAAATCAAGGAGAAGTGAAAGACGGCATTCCCACCACAGTAGACGTATAGACTCCAATAACTATAAAGAGGGCCGTTAGAACTAAGGTCGAACACAAAGAAGGTCAGGTTGTAAAGAGTACTACATGAGACGTATATTCAATCTATTCGTCCCACTGTCATATGTCGGAGCTGTATGAGGAAAAGGATAAACCTTGGTCAGACAACAAGGTACAGGTCAAGATTGACAACGAAGGACTGGACGTATGTCTAAAGAGTTCTCCGTCCAAGTCATTTTATTCCCTTTATTTCCCTTTACCCTACAGAACCATTTCAAGGGTTAAGGTTTCATGATTACGATAAATTTTACTCTAATATATGGAGATACGTTGTAAATCATGTTTACAAATAAAAAACCGTGAAACACATTTATAAAGTTTAATTTTATATTTATCAAATTTTATTATTCCACAAAATGAGACAATATTTTCCAGTTCGTACCTAATCACCAATTCTCAAGTTCATAAGTGAGTTCAAAAGGGTAAATGACAGACACACTGAAACTGATGTAATGAATTGAAAAAATTCGGGCCTAAAGGAGTAGAAGTCTCACCCTTCTTTGTTGTACTATCTCAATAGTCTAATTTCCTCTTTTATCTATTCTTTATAACAACGATCATCATTAATTTCCACTTGGTTCCTCGACATTTTCAATTACTTTTATTTTAACACAAATATTAGAATTTTTATCTCTTATCGAAAAGTCGACAATGATAATACACTTAGTCGCGTAAATATGGTAGGAATAGGTATAATTACAATCACTTTTGTTCGGGTATGACTTAAGTCAACGACTATAATCGGATCAGATAAACTACAAAGTAAGAAGTAAGGGATTCAAGTCAAGTCAAGTCAGCGAGTCAGCACAGTCTGTGAAATGAGGAGATTTTGTTTTCGTTTTGACCCGTTTTTGTAATCTTCGATACTCTTGGTAAAGAAAAGGTGTGGTAATTTTTACAACAGCAAACGATAAAAGATTTTCATCGGAACATCGACGGTTTAAAGGTTCTTCGATACGATTGAACTTTAAGGTACACTCGATTATTTATTTTTCATGTTTGTACGTTTTTGTATTTTTATATCGCCGATCAATCCTGTTACGACTAGACTTTTTCCATCATGAGTTCCTTTTCCAGTTCTTTCGTGTCGTTGGACACAATCTATTCAGTCTCGTATACGAGACCGATTTTAAGTTTTGGAAAAAGAGGGGTGACACTGTCTTCCTACCTACTACGAATGTACGTCTTATGTGTGAGAACACATGTCTCTATTCTCTACAGTTCTCCACACATCTTGAGGATCCCTCGATCGACTCTACCACCAGAGAAAAAGGGGTTGAGTTCTTTTCTCCACAGACGTACGTTCATTCGTACTCACGAATACCCATCGGACTTTAAGTAAGATTGATGTATTTCTATCTTTAATAAAGGAGAATCAATATGAAATGATAAGTATTATTTAATAACTATGAACGTTATATAGTAAAGAGTTTCTACTCCTGATCTGGAGTATGTATTTAAAAGGTGTTCAATTAAATAGTTAAATTACGTTAGACTCATTCTTGTCCACCCTAAGATCTACTTAAACTAAGTTCTAGTATGTCCACTAAGTATACAATTATAACTTTTATTCGTTTGTTCTTATCAGTTTTTTTAAACCCCTTTTTATCCTTTTCTGTAATTGGAATTGTATATAATTTTGTATAAAATGTCGGTATTATTAATTCTATCACTCCATGACCAAGAATCTCTTTTTTGTTGTTTATTTTATCTCATATGATAAGTCCTAATTTGGGTTTATTTACTCGTTTAAACCATAGATTATTTTTCTTATGAATTTTACTCACCCGTTTTCTACTCAACAAGTTGTTTACGGTATCTTTATTTACTCATTGATATAACACACACACACAAACCGCCCCTCAACCTATCTCCCACCTATTTCAATCTCGGAATGTAGTGTTGAAAATAAGGTCTTCAACTTCTATCCGGTTTATTAATAATGTTTATGTTTATTTGTCTGTACTTTTGTGAATTTCTTTTGTTTCTTTCTTTACTTTATTTTACATCTGGCCCTTTCCGGAAACATTCTTACTGGATTTGGGTGTTTTATTTCATAACTATTGTAATCAGTGTCTTTTTTTTTTTTTTTTTTCTAAAAGGACCTTTTCTTTCGGGATAATGTTTGTTTACTATTCGACCTTTTTAATAAACGACGAGTGTAGTGACTTCTACCAGAACAACTACATATTTCTCGAGGATTTTTACAATCCGGGAGTCAACACAGGTTGAGAAACGGTGGGGTACCTAACATCGGTGGAGTCCGAGGAGACACGTACCTTAAGAGGTCCGTTCTTATGACCTCACCCATCGGTAAGGGAAGAGATCCTCTAGAGGGACTGGGTCCCTAGTTTGAGTCTAGAGGACGTAACGTTCGTCTGAGATACGGTAGACTCGGTGGTCCCTTCGAGTATTTTTCGAGGATGTTGAATTATTTTCTGTTTGAAATAGATAAAAAAAATGTTGAATTTTTTTATCTATTTCTAATACTTCTACCAAGTGATTTTCCTTTATATTTGTTAAGAATTTGTTTACATTTTTATGAGTCGGAATGAGTGTTATTCTCTATATTTACTTTTGATTTTCAATAATAAAAAGTGATAGTTTTACAGTTACTAGTCTAGTTTTTCAAATATCTCCCTTTTAAGAAGGGGATAATACAAAGTGAACGTCTGGACTAAGGTTCGTGTGTAATATATTAGAAGATCGAACCGACGATATTGTGACCCACCGAATCCGTTATCTGTAAATAAAGAGTATCAAGACCTCCAACCCTTCAGGTGTTAGTTCCAGAATCGTCTAAGGTAAGGGCCACTTTCTGGAGAAGGTCCGAACGTCTGTCAACGAAAGAGTGAGAGGAGTGTAACCGTCTCTCGGTCTCTTTCGAGATTAGAGAGAAGAAGAAGAATATTTTTGTACTTAACGTAGTGACCTCGGATGGAAATACGGGAGTAGATTTAAATTAATGGAGGGTTTCTGGGGTGGAGGTTTAAGGTAGTGAAACCCCGTAATCCCAAAGTTGTATAGTTAAAATCCTCCCCCTGTATTTATGAGACAAGTATGTTGTGTTGTTACGTTTCTTCGTTTCTCTAGAGTCTTGTCCGGACTTGATATTACCGACTACTCTCGTAGAGATCCCTTGACCTTTTCCTTATAAAAGATATATCTTGGTTACGAATAACTTACAGTCAGTCCAATTCCTCCTCTATAAAAAATACTATATATAAAAGAAGAATACTGTATAACCCACCCTAAGACTAAGTTGACGTACATCATACACCACACATGGTTTCTTCCCTTCACTACCTCACTGATCTGACTTATTTCGAACGGAAGAAAAAAAAAAATTTCTGTTTATGTCAACACCGAGTCTCCAATTTCGCAGACGGACGTTACGTCCTCTGGACCCAAGTTAGGGACCCAGTCCTTCTAGGGGACCTCTTCTTTTACCGTTGGGTGAGGTCATAGGAACGGACCTCTTAGGGTGCCTGTCTCCTCGGACCACCCAATGTCAGGTGCCCCAACGTTTCTCAACCTGTGCTGACTCGCTGAAGTGATGATGTGACGATGATGATACCAACGAAAATCAGTGTATGTGTATGTGTATCTGTCTGTGCGACTGGAACGTCTGTCATCACGGTACCCCCTTTCCGACTCTAGAGTTCGAATTCTTAATACTGTGACTTACCTTTAAATAGGAGATGTAACTTGTCAGGGTAAAGTCCGATTGCACAGTAACTTTTGGGTCCTTTGAGGAGTCTATATTGACTCCTTAAAATGACTGTAACCTCACCTGAGTCAATTATTCTGTAATACTAAAGGAGAGACAAAAAAACAGTAAGGAATAGAACAAAACCGACACTTTCATCACCTTTGATGAGTCTGAGAAAAACGGAGAACAGTAGTGAACCTCTTGACTGGTGTAAACAAGGACTTAACTGTCTCTCCTTCTTGGTCGAAGGAAAGGTCTGATCGGAGGTAGGACCCGTCGTCTTTACCTTCTCCTTCACGATGACCTACCGGTCTACCAGACGCTTTGGTGTCGATCCGAAGGTTGGACCAGTATACCCAGGTTCCCTCGGAGTCTTCTCGGGATCTTACACACACACAAAGACACACACAGACACACACAGACACACAACCCCTACCCCCGTCTTCTTACAAAAAGTACCCAAGGTCCCACCGTGTGTGTACTGAGTCTAACGTCCGAAGAACCACTCTAAAACGAAGATCCTATCCCTCTCATATGTTCACTTTACACATCTGGTTACGGACTTCAGGTCGGATACCACAGAGACACTTTCGATCATACGGATCCCTTACGAGAGGGTGGGTGCTATGGAATCCCGAGGTTTCAGAGGACCATAACCTGTACTAGTATTCCTTCTCTAAATCAAAGTCGGTAGGTCTGTCCTATCATTTTGGAGTTTTATCTTTGATTAAAATCAATATCTCTTTTTCATTTCTTTTAAAGAACCTCTCCTAGAACGACACTAAATACAGTTTCTCATGTGAGAGATATAAGAGGTCATTCTCAAAATATATATCAAAGACCGGAAAGACCAAAATCCTTCACAATATCAAAGTAAGAAAATGAACGTCGACGGACCAAAAGGGTCATCGTGAATAACTTCTCTGACCGTAAAGAGGTAATAATAAGAACAGAGGAAACAGTTTCTATTCCACGAGTATCCACCAAAATAGGGGACCCGAAAGATTTAACAAGGTGACCACATATAAAAACGAAGACTCAACCATGGTACGAGAAAACTACTGACATCGAAACATCACGTCAGACTTCAGTCTTTCAGTCTGACTAAGGAGGTCGAGACAAAGGGAAAGAGTCCTAACGAAACCAATAAGTCCCAGAAAACACAAAGGTGTGTTTGACTTTATAAAACAAGATCAAGATATTTTTTATGGTAACCATCAAACTGTCCCTAACGTAACTGAGACGTCTAACGAAACCCTTCATATCAGTAAAAGTGTTATAGTCAAGAAGGTTAGGTTCTTAAACTATATAGAGAGGTAGACAAACGTAGTAGGAACTAAAGGAAGTAATCACATAATATCAAAAGACCTATGTTCAGAAAACAGAAAAACAACGACGAAAATCAATAACGACAATCAGTAACTCAACACAGACTGAGAAACGCTTGGGTACCTGAAATTGAGTGTTCAGAGGAGATAGGTACCTTAAGAGGTCCGTTCTTATGACCTCACCCATCGGTAAGGGAAGAGGTCCCCTAGAAGGTCTGGGTCCCTAGCTTGGGTCCAGAGGGTGTTACGTACGTCTAAGAAATGACAGACTGAGTGGTCCTTTCCATCCATCCAAATAAGGATCCATAAAATAAGAAAAACAACACCACCACTTACCCTAACAAAGGAATTAAAGAGAAAGACTAAAAAGTAACAATCACATATCGTTACGTTCCCTAAAGACACACAATTAAAATATAGGAAACAGAATTGATATACTTCTCGAGATCATTAAAAGACCATCGTAGAAACCCCATTACCTTTATTTTTGTTTTTTTTTGTTTACCCTGTATTAATTTAAACTTTTGTAAATGTGTCGTTTCCCTTGTTATTTGTTCTAATTTTCTGTTAGGAGACTTACCCTCTTTTATTAACGTTTACTTCGTTGACTGTTTCCTAATTAGAGGTTTTATATTTTCGTCGAATATGTCGACCTATAGTCTTTTTGTCAGATTATTTTTTTTTTTGACCCGTTTTCTAGATTTGTCTGTAAAAAGATTTCTTCTGTTTGTCTACCGGTTATTGGTGTATTTTTTATAAGTTATAGTGAGTAATAATCTCTTTACGTTTAGTTTTGATGTTACTTCCTTGTGGAGTGTGGTTAGTCTTACCGGTAGTGGACAACTAAGAATTACATTGAGGTGTCACTATCCTCTTTTCTGAGGTACACTAAATCTATGGTACTTTAAAAACGTGGAACAAAATGCAGGGACCTATACCAGGTCACAGGGGACCGAATATCAGATGTCCTTGAACTTATCTTAAACATAAGACGACAACTCACTTTTGACATATTTAGAATTCTAAACACAACTTAACCAAGTATCTCGAAAAGTCCATATGACATAGGAAGACGAAAAGACAGATAAGTAAGATCTTAATTATCTCTCAAACTGTAACTTTGAGGTTGATTTTTAGAATTAAATAGGTGAATTTTTATTAACATTGTATATCACCTTGATTTACATTGAAAAAAGTCATAAAAGGTTCAGAGGACATTACACAATAGTATGAAAGTATTGAATTAAATTTTTGAAAAAATTTCTTAATAATTTACTTTTTCTTACCGGTAATATTTTTATATGTATATATTTGTTATTTACGAATTCTCCTACACCTCTTTTCCCTTAGGATGACGTGCAACCACCCTTACATTTAACCATATCGGTGATACCTCCTATCATACCTCCAAGGAAATGTTTGATCCTTGTTTTAATGGTATACTGGGTGATAGGGTGGCGACCCGTATATGGGACTCTTTTGGTGAAAGTCTTTGTATGTACGTGGGGTTACAAGTAACGTCGTGATAAATATTATCGGTCCTGTACCTTCGTTGGATCTACAAGTGCCTGTCTACTTACCTATTTCTTCAAAACCATATATATATATATTACCTTATGATGAGTCGGTATGTTTAACTTAAACTCAGTCAAGATCACTCCACGTACTAGGATCTCGGACAATGTGTCTCACTTCATTCAGTCTTTCTCTTTTCGTTTATAGTAGATAATTACGTATATATACCTTGGATCTTTTTATCATGACTTCTTACATAAATGTCTTTTCTCTACCTCTGTGTCTATATCTCTTACCAGACCACCCGTGTCGTTCCCTTCCTCTCCCACTCTGTTTGACTCTTTCGTCGTAACTGTAAGTTGGACGACATATTGTGTCCCTCCGTTCGGACCACAAGATACTCATGGAATTTCCACACCCTACTCCGTCTTCCCTCCGGGTTCTTCCTCCCCTATATAAATATTAATACTGACTAAACACAACTACATGCCGTCTCTAGTGGTCTTCTGACATTACGTTAATAGGAGGTTACCTTTCTTTGTGTGTGTGTGTGGGGTCTCTTTTTAACCCCGGTTTTCATTTCGTTGGTTTCAGGTGCTTTTTTTTCAAAGGAAAACCATGTAATTTCGAACACCTAATTCCTGTCAGTCATATTAACTTATATCTATAAATTCTTCCTTTCAAGATCAATCTTCCCGGAGTTTAAGGGTTAACCAGTACTCGTCAAATAGGACATTTGAGCGTCTGACACACCTACAAACGCCCGTATGAGAGACGACCCACATTGGACTTCCCTTTTGTTCAAGACCTTCCTTGATATCGTGAATTGGGGCTAACAAAAATCAATTTAGGAAGTCTTTCAGAAAAATGAAGTTTTGTTCTCAACACTAGTGACAACACTTCACGATTAATCCTTGGTGAAACCAACGAGGTTTCAGGTCAAACACCTTTTGATACTAACCTCGACACTGATCTTTACAAATGTCTCTGTTGTGACGGGAAGTCTCCAGGACGGGTCGTCTAAAGTTAAAACCTTCGTGCCGTAGTCAAGACATAAAGGTTGAAATTTAAGGTCTCTTTATACCTTTACTTCAACTAAAATTGATACAATTTTCCATTGTCACATTTTAATAGTAACAACCTTTGGTACCACCTAAACCCACAAATTAAACAAGTCGACAAAAGGAAAGAAAAAATTATAACTCACACACATCCACCGAGTCCACCATTTCTAGACGGAAGCTACGTCCTCTGCACCCAAACTACGGACCCACCCCTTCTAGGGGACCTCTTCCCTTACCGATGAGTGAGGTCATAAGAACGGACCTCTTAGGGGTACCTGTCTCCTCGGACCACCCAATGTCAGGTACCCCAGCGTTTCTCAGCGTGTGTTGACTCACTGATTGTGATTATAACGAGTTTATTGATCAATATAATCTAGAGATGAAAAAATTCATCTCTAACATATAATTAGAAGTGACATAAACTACCACACGACGATTTTCACCTTTTTCATCGAGAAACTCTTCTTTTCGGGACCAAAGATACTGTATTTGTGTGTTACCACTTAAAGTTCGTTGATTACATTCTAAAGACTTCATCTCATCCCTTTTTTACGTGTTAACGATCGTGTGAGAAAGGTGGTATGTTAAGATTTATTGGAGTTCCCGTACGTATTATTTGTGCATCGTTTTCTAATCTTTGACTGTTCAAAACGGTAAATAATCGAAACAAAATAATATTAAATATATAAACATGTAAGTATATTAAATTAAAAACTATTACCTATATGAACCGTTGACTGAGTGTTTTCAGGACTTAGCAATTGTCAACCGAAAACCCTTGATCATGTTCGGTGATCTCACGTGATGATTAACAACGGGACAGGAAACGTACTAGTAACGGTGGATCGTCCACAATATGTACCTCTTCCGTTACCGTGGGGTAAGGTCATGAGAACGGACCTTTTAGGGTACCTACCTCCTCGGACCATCCGACGTCAGGTACCCCAGCGACTTAGCCTGCGCTGACTCGCTGAAGTGAAAGTGCAAAGTGAAGGTACGTAACCTCTTCCTTTACCGTTGGGTGAGGTCACAAGAACGGACCTCTTAGGGTCCCTGACCCCTCGGACCACCCAACGACAGATACCCCAACGTGTCTCAACCTGTGCTGACTTCACTGTCGTCGTCATCGTCGTCCATAATTTGTATACGAACTACTTAATTGACCAAGTAATCAATCACTCATTGATAGACTCAAATCTTCAGAAGGTTTACGTTTATATCATTCTAAGTCCAGACAAATTTTAGTTCATTCGCCACCTACTACTGGGGGTGTTTATTCCGTCAAGTCAAGTCAAGTCAAGTCAGTAAGTTAGGACAAACTAAGAAACACTGGGGTACCTGACGTCGTGCGGTCCGGAGGGACAGGTAGTGGTTGAGGGTCTCAAATGAGTTTAAGTACAGGTGACTCAGCCACTACGGTAGGTTGGTAGAGTAGGAGATACTAGGCGAAGAGGAGGGAGGAAGTTAAAAAGGGTCGTACTTCTAGAAAAGTTTGTTCAGTGAAGAAGTGTAGTCCACCGATTTCATAACCTCGAAATCGAAGTTGTAGTGAGGAAGGTTACTTATAAGTTCTGACTAAAAAATTTCCTACTTGACCAACCTAGAGGAACGTCAGGTTCCCTGAGAGTTCTCAGAATAGGTTGTGGTGTCAAGTTTTCGTAGTTAAGAAGCCGTGAGTCGAAAGAAATATGAGGTTGAGAG
This sequence comes from Capra ibex, assembly GCA_006410555.1. NCBI lineage: Eukaryota > Metazoa > Chordata > Mammalia > Artiodactyla > Bovidae > Capra > Capra ibex. Next base: position 102,776,029 of record SJYO01020080.1, on the reverse strand, counting down.
TGTAGGTATGCAATGGTAACCTTTTTGGTATGGGAACTGATCTACCTGGAGACAACTGTTTCATTACAGACGAAAATTATACGACAGATCCAACCAGTATTGAAAAGAAGGTTCCTTATACACAGAAAATTAAGGTACCAAAACGTCAGTGGACGTCACTAAAACCTCGACTTTTTTTATTACAGATTGTGACAAAGGTGACAAAGGGTAGATAAACGGTACTTCACTACCCTGACCTACGGTACTAGAATCAAAAGACTTACAACTCGAAATTCGGTCGAAAAAGTGAGAGGAGAAAGTGAAAGTAGGTCCTCAGAAATCAAGAAGAAATGAAAGACGATATTCCCACAGTAGACGTATAGACTCCAATAACTATAAAAAGAGCCGTTAGAACTAGGGTCGAACACGAAGTAGGTCGGGTCGCAAGGAGTACTACATGAGACGTATATTCAATTTATTCGTTCTACTGTTATATGTCGGAACTGCATGAGAAAGGATAAACCTTGGTCAGACAACAAGGTATAACTCAAGATTGACAAAGAAGGACTAGATGTCACCAGACCATAAGGACAGAGAAACTCTCAAAAGGTGTCAAACACCACTAGATGTGTCAGTTTCCGAAACCGTATCAGTTATTTCGTCTTTATCTACTAAAAGAGCTTAAGAGAACGAAAAAACTACTATGTCACCTACAACCGTTAAACTAGAGACCAAGGAGACGGAAAAGAATTAGGTCGAACTTATAGATCTTCAAGTACCAAGTGAATAACAATTTCGGACGGAACCTCTTAAAACTCGTAATGAAATGATCATACACTTTACCCACGTTAACACACCATCAAACTCGTAAGAAAACGTAACGGAAAGAAACGCTAACCTTACTTTTGACTGGAAAAGGTCAGGATACCGGTGACGACTTAAAAGGTTTAAACGACCGTATAACTCACGTCGTGAAAGTGGCGTAGTAGAAATTCCTAAACTTTATCGAGGTGGACTTAAGGTAGTGTAGGTGATCGAAACAAGCATCACTACGAAGGATTCCGGGTGAACTGAAACGTAAAGTCCTACAGACCGAGATCCACTCACTAGTGTGGTAGTACTAATAAACCCAGGACTTCTAGAAAAAACATGTCAAGGAGACACATAAGAACGATGGAGAAGAATTATAGAAGACGAAGACAATCCAGGTATGGTAAAGACAGGAAATGGCTCGGGTAGAAATGTACTTTACAAGGGAACCATAGAGATTAAAAGAACTTCTCTAGAGATCAAAAAGGTAAGATAACAAAAGGAGATAAAGAAACGTGACCAGTGACTCCTTCCGAAAGAATAGAGAGGAACGATAAGAAACCTTGAGACGTAAATATACCCATATCGAAAGGAAAAGAGGAAACGAAAAGTGAAGAGAAGAAAGTGTCGATAAACATTCTGGAGAAGTCTGTCGGTAAAATGAAAAAACGTAAAGATAAAAACCCCTACCAGAACGAGGGACAGAGGACATGTTACATTGCTAGGAGGTAGGTATCAAGTAGTCCGTGAGACAGATAGTCTAGATCAGGAAATTTAGATAAAGAGTGAAGGTGACATATTAACATTCTCTAAACTAAATCTAGTATCGACTTACCAGATCACCAAAAACGATGAAAGAAGTTAAATTCAGACTTAAACCGTTATTCCTAAAGTACTAGACTCGGTGTCAGTCGAGGACCAAAATAAAAACGACTGACATATCTCGAAGAGATAGAAACCGACGTTTCTTCTATTAGTTATACTAAAACTACAACCGGTAGATAGACCACTACAGGTAAACATCTTAGAAGGGAACACAACAACCTCCTCCCACAAACAATACTGGTCACACAAGAGAACCGTTTTGAGACAATCAGAAACGGGACGAAGTAAGACATGAGGTTTCGGTTTAAACGGATAATGAGGTCCACAAAGAACTGAAAGATGAAAACGTAAGGTCAGGGGATATTACTTTTCCTGTAGAAAAAACCCACAATGAAGGTATTCCAGAACATACAGAAGTATCTTGGTAAGTTGAAGTCGAAGAAGTCGTAATGACCAGTCCCGTATCTGAACCTAATGGCACTATAACTTACCAAAAGGAACCTTTACCTGCCTCTAGTAGAACAGCAAAAACTCTGACGTACGTTCATAACGTAAAGCCTGAGAAAAACTGATACTCCCGATGAGGTAAAGAAGATTCCCTAAGGACGGGTGTCATCATCTATATTACCAATAGACTCAATTTAAGTGGGTAAGGTCAGGTAAAATCAATTGACTAAAGATTTTACAGTTACAAGTGGGAACGATAGAGGACAAACTGGTGAAGGTTAAACGGAACTAAGTACCTGGACTGTAAGGTCCAAGAATACGTTATAACGAGAAATGTCGTAGTCTGGAACGAAGGTAGTGGTCAGAGTAGGTGTTGACCCATAACAAAAACGAAACCGAGGCAGAGAAGTAAGAAAGACGTCAATAAAGAGGTGACTAGAGGTCTTCGTAAAATCCGTGGATGGCTGGATTCCTTAAGTAGAAAGTCACAGGATAAAAAACGGAAAAGTAAGACAAGTACCCCAAGAGTTCCGTTCTTATGACTTCACCAAACGGTAAGGGAAGAGGTCCGTCTTTCCGTACATTCTGTTTTTAAGACAAAAGAACCGAAGTCATTTATTATTTAGTTGATCATTTGAAGATGAAAACGATGATCCATCGTAGGTATATTTGAGTTGTCGACTCAAAATTTGAGTCATTCTATGTTATTGGTCAACACCCTGTCGGTGAATCAGCGAGACTCTTTTCGTAGAAGTGACCAACCCCGGAAGGGACGATTGTCACTACGGTAGGTAAAATTTTCGACTTGGTTCCCAATATCCACTAAACAATAATACGAAGTATTACGGTACATCCGTACCGTATAAACAATCCTCGTATCCAACTTCGGTCGACCGGACTCAAACTCGGAATCGAGAAGTGTTCATAACAGGTACACTACAGGTAGTACCCGACCCGATACTAGATAAGTAACCGTTTGACTCCTGCTGTTACCGTAGGTGAGGTACTCTACATATACTCCTGACTTACCCAATACTATATACTTTCTGAACCTTATTTTATGTGCGTATTTTCTACCGGATATTCCAATCGATAATATAATAATAATACACGTATACATAGTATAATGTGTCTTTTTTTTCTGTTAAAAATTTTTAGATTTTCAACTTGATGTATAACAACGTTGTAAAAGATCAAGATTTTTACAAGTATCATATATGTGTAACCGGTTGAGACTCGGAAGGTTTAACTGGATGTGTACACCTGTTTGGGTCCCTATCCATTTTTACGGGGTAAAATAAGGGCACTGGGGGAGGGGCTAGGGACCTATGATAGTCGGAGGAGAGTTGACGGACGAGTCGAAAGAGTCGAGTGTTCGGAGTGACACCCAGTGACGGTACCTGAAAACAGGTATGTACCGGGTCCTATTCACTGACCTCAACCTAAAGGGTCAGGGTGACGATTAAACACACTTCCTGCGGTCCAGAGTCCGAAGATCAGAGTAATCGGTTTTTCTCATCGTGGAGGACCCTGGATAAGCACGAGACGACCAGAACGGGGAGGAACCAGGGAGAGACTTTCCCCTTTCCTTTCTTTATTGTAAATTTTGAACATAACCGTTTATACTTATCTGACCTCCACTACAAAATCGTGTCCTTTCTAGAATTCCATTATCCCTTTACATAACCCGATTCAAGTCGTAATTACTTCAATTTACTTTACTACGAATATATCACACATCGTGAATTTCTCATAAGTCATTAATTATGAAAGGACCCTGTGTCCTCTGGATTTATTATTTGTCAAATTTTTTTTAAAAAAAATTCGAACTAATTTAATAAATAATAGAGGTCCATTTTGACCCTCCAACCTAATCAACTATGAAGTCCTCTAGGTTGGTCAAGTAAGACTTCCTCTAGTCGGGACCCTAAAGAAACCTTCCTTACTACGATTTCGACTTTGAGGTTATGAAACCGGTAAGTACTGAAAATCAGTTGAGTACCCTTCTCGACTGAGTAACCTTTTCTGAGACTACGACCCTGCCTGACCCCCGTCCTCCTCTTCCCCTACTGTCTTCTACTCTACCGATCTACCGTAGTGACTGAGCTGCCTACACTTAGACTCACTCGAGACCCACAACCACTGCCTGTCCCTCCGGACCTCACGATGCTAAGTACCCCAGTGTTTCTCAGTCTGTACTGACTCGCTGACTTGACTTGACTTCCGTTGAGACGGAGTTTTTTTAGTAGTACATTAGAGGGAATTCGATTTCAAACTAATATGTATTTCGAGTCTTTATTCTTTGTTATTTGTACAAAAGAGTCAAGTATTGACGATTTTAACACTAAATATATAAAAGGGTGGTCTCCCGTGTTATATTTTCGTTACTGACATCTCGAGGTCGACCACATAGTAAATGGTATATATTAATAAAGTAAGACAACCAAAACCTTACCTCAAAGTCGAAGGATCCACCACTGTCAACGGGGGAGGACAAATTGTAGGTAAGATTATATTAGGTGTGAGGTAAGAAGAGTACAAATTCCAAACGGACTCAGACTTTAGATGTTTATTTAAATGGTTTTGACGAAAAGTGTAGACGAATAACTTTGTCTGGAAAAACTTCAAGGTCAAGAAGAAAGGTTATCCGTTTTCTAATATTGAAACTCTACTTAAACTTTAAGTTTGAATGTTATTGTGTGACACAACGGAAATTTGTGACGATTTTAGACCGAAGTTGAGTCGTACCCACAAACCAATTTTTCGTTTCCTATTTATTTCGAAATAGTTAAACAAAACACGACACTTAGATCAAATATACATTTAAGAATCCTGTGACTTTTTTATGTGTAGGAATAGGACAAGATTTATTTTAGATTGGAAGTTTTAAGTTTACATACAAGAAATTTATATTTTGTAGTGTCAAATTTTTTTGATTAAAAGACGAAAGAGTTTTGTACACATATAAATTATATCAAACTTTCCTAAAAATTGTATATATTATTATTCGATATATAATTAGGATAGGAAGTTTTGCTTGTCCATATTTCTAGTAGTAATCTAGAAAATACATATAGAAACACGGTTAACATACTAAAAAAGGTAGAGAAGTTTAGTTTAAAACAATTTTCCAAAAAAGGGGCTCTAATCAGGAATCACAAGTAACCATCCTGACTACAACTTCGACTTTGAGGTCATGAAACCGGTGGACTACACTTCTCGACTGAGTAAACCTTTCTGGGACTACGACCCGTTCTAACTCCCGTCCTCCTCTTCCCCTACTATCTCCTACTCTATCAACCTACCGTAGTGGCTGAGCTACCTGTACCCAAACTTACCTGAGACCCTCAACCACTACCTGTCCCTCCGGACCACACGACGCCAAGTACCCCAGTGTTTCTCAACCTGTGCTGACTCACTGACTTGACTTGAGAGCACAGACTGAGAAACTCTGGGGTACCTGACGTCGTACGGTCCGGAGGGACAGGTAGTGGTTGAGGGTCTCAAAGTGGATCATAACTTTACAAAAAGTTTCACTAAAATACCTGAATAGGTCACTGCAACATTTGATTATTCTTTTGTAGACTTGTGGACTTTGTTAGACTTGTCGATCCGACCACTACTTTTATTTAATATTTCTTAATATTTTAGTTGAGAAGGTAAGATTCCTTACGTTAAACATCAAAAGAGGAGAGAAAGAGTTTTCCTGTCTCATCCCTATTACGGTAAATTTTATTTTCGATAAAGGGTATTAATATTGAAGAGGATCTCTGAAACTTCTTTTTTTCTGACTTTAAGTATCATTATTTTGTTTTTCAGAGTATTTATAGTAATCTACAACTTTACATTTTCTAACTCTCCCCTATTAAAAGATCTAGTCTAAAGAAAAAATTAATATTCATTACAATTGGTTAGGTAAGACTTCCTCTAGTCGGGACCCATAAGAAACCTTCCTTATTACGATTTCGACTTTGAGGTCATGAAACCGGTGGAGTACTCTTCTCAACTGAGTAACCTTTTCTGAGACTACGACCCTCCCTGACCCCCGTCCTCCTCTTCCCCTGCTGTCTTCTACTCTACCGACCTACCNCCCATAAGAAACCTTCCTTATTACGATTTCGACTTTGAGGTTATGAAACCGGTGGAGTACTCTTCTCAACTGAGTAACCTTTTCTGAGACTACGACCCTCCCTGACCCCCGTCCTCCTCTTCCCCTGCTGTCTTCTACTCTACCGACCTACCGTAGTGACTGAGCTACCTGCACTCAGACTCACTTGAGGCCTTCAACCACTACCTGTCCCTCCGGACCTCTCGACGCTAAGTACACCAACGTCTCTCAACCTGTACTGACTCACTGACTTGACTTGACTTACAAGATTTCGTTATAAAACAAAGGGGAAGTTATACTTACTTAAAGTGTGGAACCATCCTAACAACGAAGATGACTCTTTTTTTGGTAGGGACTCATACAAACAGTAAAATCTTTTTAACTTTTAAAACTTGTGAAAAGTAGTATTCTTAAAACATTTGAGTGAATTCTCTCTCGATTCTATATAAGTGTTATATTTCAAAAAGAAAACCCCCTTCGTTGAGTGTTGTAAGTCCTTGACTCATAGATGGACCACTTGCCACGTAAACAAATCAAGAAACCCCATGGTTCCTCCAATGATTTCTCGTAATTCTTTTTATTAAAATAAAACAAATAAAGGAATAAATCCAACGTCACTCAGAAGGGACATCGTGTACACGAATCAACGTCGGACACCCTAGGATCAAAGGACTGGTCCCTAGGTTGGGACCGGGGGACTTAACCCTCGTGTCTTAGAATTGGACACCTGTTAGCCTATTCAGAGATTTCCCGTAAAAACAGTGGAGAAGGAACCGGGGTAAGACAGAAAGAATTTTTAGATCTGACAACAACCACATGGGTAGTCTCTAGTACGGATCTCGAGTCAAGATGACCCGGGAAGGACCTTTCGTAGGTAAAAGTCATTTTTGACCTATCGGTCTTAATGTACTTCGTTCGGGTCAACGGAGTTTCTTTGAATGAGTTATACCCTTCGAACACAGTCCTCCTTTATACGAATTCAATCTAAAGTCCATAGGTCGTTTTGACTGAAAGGAGGGACTGAGACTATTTTCTTTTAAACTTCGTTTCAAATAGACTTAATATATATATATTAACTTTTGGAGGATATTTTTATTTACGGTAGAGAATTTTTACCAATTCATTAAAAGAGTATTTGAAATTATCTTAATTCTAAACAAGACTCCTTGATCAATAGGTGGATCACTTGAAACCACCACCGAATCAGTGGTTCAGTACAGGTTGAGAACGGTGGGGTACCTGACATCGGATAACCCGAGGAGACAGGTATCCTAAAAGGTCCGTTCTTGTGACTCACCCAACGATAAAGGAAGAGGTTCCCTAGGAAGACTGGGTCCCTAACTTACGTACAGAGGAAGTGATGTCCGTCTAAGAAATGACTAACTCGATAATCCCTTCGGGTCACTTGAAATTGGTTTGAAGAAAAATTGGTATTGGATCTTTAGTAAAAGATTGGTGAAGAAAAGGATATACTTTATGGGGATGGTATTCCTGTAGAAACTTAACTGGAAGGACTCGTGATGAAGAATTTGAGAGACACCATTTACTCATAATTAATTAATCGAATAATGAGAATAAAGATTCAATAACGATGACTAAAATATTTTATGTTATTTTTAATCTACGAGGTATTTAACATAAAAATGTAACGTGTTTTACGTTCAGGTCTATAAAATAATAATTTAAGTTGTCTATAGTTTCCGGACAATTACAAGGATATACGAATCAGAGTGAAAAACGTTAATAATGAGGGTTAGGTCATCGCGAGTCGAGTGTCTAATGATACCCAGACGTCTGTTGTGAAAGTCATCTTAAAACGAGTACCAGAAAGAAGAATATCGTTCCAACATTTTTTTAACTATGCAAGAGTATTGATGTAACAAACTTCTTATGATTGTGACGAGTTTTATACAAAGTTTCATAGATTTATCGATACTTACTAAGTTCCAAATTCATTTCAGGGAAAGTAGAACATTTAAAATTTTCTTTTTGGGGTATTGAACGACTTACGACTTTAATAAGTTATACCCTCCTTACCTCAGTCTCTTGCCGAAAACCTTGACTTATAGTTACGGATTGATTCATACAGGGAACATTTGTATAGGTAGACCCTCCGTCTCTCCTTCTCTTTTTTCTCCCAACCTTTAGTAGACCGTTGAGAAATGAAAAATTTCTTTTATAGAAATTTTTTCGACATAAAAGGGATTAGACTAAATACCTTTCAATCAATTTAAATCTTCCTTTTTCTCTTTTTGGAAACCCCTTTGAAGACATAAAAAAAAGGTTGTCCTTTTAGTTAAACGAATGTTTCTCAATAAGTAATCTTCATCGGTTTGATTTGACGTGTAGTCACCTTCATTATCTTGTCAACTCGGATTCATTTCTAATCTCCGTGTCGAGGACTTTTCATATTAAACCCGTCGTCAACCCACTCAATTACCACCAACTGAACGTACGAGACACATACATTAAAGGAGGTCTCTAATTAATTTATGTCAAGAGGTTTGGAGACACTTGTGTCCTGATAAAGATTACATCCTGAGAACGTTACTGTACTTTAATGTGGAGGTTACAAGATTTGTTAAAGTGACCTAAATATAAGTAAAGGCCTACACCGAATCCCTACAGAAACCACTCTTTAGAATGTAGGGTTGACCGAACTACCCTTCAATTTTTTTTTTATTAATTTTCAACTTGCACCACACATATACACACACAGACACACATACACACACATATTCATACATATTATACGCATATATACACGTATATATGTATCTCATATACATTATATGATAATAATAAATAGTACAAACAAGATTTAGAGTTTGAAAGGAACGACATAACTTACTAGTTGTTCTCTCATCCAAAGTTTTGACCCTATCTGGCATTGGTTCCTACTTCTCGTAAACTTCTCTAGATCCTCGGACCACCCGACGGTAGAGACCCCAGCGTGTCTCAGCCTGTACTGACTTCGCTGAATCGTCGTCGTCGTCGTCGTCCTTAATGTTTTTTGTCCATAGTAATGGTCAAAACTGTTTATGGTTACTTTTACATAAAATCTTTCATCAAAAGGTGATTTAAATTAAAAGAATAGGTATCTCATCCTATTAAAGACAGGGACGGACAGACCACACCAACAATATTTTAGGTTACTTATGTAAAACACTCCTCCCTTGATACTTTTGTCATTTAAAACCGGTATAAAAATTGTATAGTCAGGATACTTTTGTCCAGTAAAATTTCATTTTACGAAAGGATTTCACACACGGTAGGTGTTATTGGTGATTGTAAAAAGGTTTACTCAGAGGTAAATGAAAGGTGAGAATCTCCTATGACAAGCGGAAAAGGATATGAGATTCAAAGAGAGACGACCTTATTCCGACATTAACATAAATCGGGACACTTCGTGTCATCTATTCAATAGTTATTAGTCCAATAACTAAGGTCATCTTCGGAATTTAAGTGTTGGATCATATCTATGTAAAAACGACGTTTAATTTTCGTTACGAAAGTGTTAGTACATTCCCTAAATAGATATATACAATCTTCAGAATCCAATGGACTTATCTCCTGTCGGGTTATTGTCTTCGGTTCACCATGTTTAGTTGTCCTTTTTAATTTATGTACTCATTTGAAACTTTGTCTTTCGTGAGTAATGTGTCTCTCTCTCTCTTAGTTAATCCTTGTCTACTAATTTAATACCAATGATAAAACCTACCTTCTTTTGTGACCGTGTAATGTACGTTGGTCTTTTGTATTACTTCTATAATGCTAGTATCGGTACCTCTTTTACTAGAACTCTTTACCCTAATCACTTAGTGTCAGTCAGTCCCTGACTACTATGTAATACTAGTGAGGGTACTTTTCGAACATGAGTCAGTACTGAAACAGTCGTCACGTCAAACCTATGAATTTCTCTTCATTCTTCTCTGTCTCAACACCTGCGTCGCACCCCTCCCCTCCTCTCCCATCCTGTTTGGCTCTTTCATCGCGACTGTATACGTGTGCTAGTGCACATTTTACTTATCGATCACCCTCCGACGACGTATAGTGTTCTTCGAGTCGAGTCACGAGACACTAGTGGGTCTCTTCGCCCTACCCTCTCGCTACGAGTTCCCCCTCCCCTGTATCCATATAAATAACGACTAGATGTAACAACATCTCGTCTTTGGTTGTGTTGTAACATTTCGTTAATAGAAGGTCAATTTTTTATTAAGTTTTTACACTTTTTACTTTGTTTTTATTATCTTCTTTATACTAAATTGAACCCGTTAATTCTTTCGTAGTAGGAGTATCATGACAAGATTCCCTAACCCTTCCACCGGTGGTATATTACCTCTGTTTTCAAAGGGTCATCGGTATTTCTTGAGTCGAAAATCACGATAAGAATCCTGGGGACTATGACATTATCTCTACTTCGTATTATCCCGGTGACGGTTTGACCATTTGGTTCTACCATGGTAATTTTGTCCGACTCACCCGAAATTTTGTCCTCGGTTTTTCTCAATCTCAGGATCCAAGTCTCTTCCTATTCTTGGAGATCAAAAGTAGGTTGTAGCTTGGTGACCCCGGAACCCCTTATAAACCATATAAAATACACAATATTTTCTTTCTCTAACATATTCTCTAATTATTACACCTACAAAATTTTTAATTATCCAAGATAAAAAACTCACCAAATGTTTTTGTAACTCATCTTTCATAATTTTTTTTTTAGAGTTTTATACACGGGTATATGGGGAATTGAGAGGAGGTCAAAGGTCATGATATTCAGTTATAACTATGTAATAATAATTTCAGATCAGATATTATCTAAAGTAAGAAAAGTAGGAACTCCTGAAAGAAGGAATTCTTGGGGTTCAAAGATGACATATAATCGTTTTCAAGTCGTTTTCAGATAAGATATTTATTCTTATAAATATTTTCATAACACAATTTGAAGAATTGTAGGATTCCTTTTTAATTTTAACAAAATTATTTCTTATATTTTTGTTTATATATAAGAACACCACTCTTTTTAGAAATTTACCCCCTAACTTCATTACTTATTCAAATTACACACATCTCACGTAAAGTCATTGACCGTGTTTCATGTATAAGTCACTCCACGAGTACGAGTCAACATAGACTAAGAGAGATTGGAATACCTGATATTGGGTGGTCCGAGGAGACAGGTACTCCTAAGAGGTCCGTTTTTATGACCTTACCCAACGTTACGTGAAGAGGTCCCTTAGAAGGGTAGGGTCCTTGTCTTGAACGAAGTTATGTTCATCAATAGTAGTGATGTTAACTATCAAGAGTATCAACATTTGGAATAAGTTTCTTCCCCTGGTTTACTATACCATAGGGTCTCTTTAATTTTCTTTTCTAACTCATTAGGTGAAGTGCTTTGTGATCTTGTCTGCGAAGTTCTTTTTCGGTCAGTTTTCGTCCAGTATATCTACAACTTTAGTGCACCTCCTTCCTCCACATTGGTGTCCCGTTTATCAGTTCTTAACACAATTTTATTTAGTATCCATGGGTAGTAGGTCATCGTCACTGGAAGTTCAAATTTTATCGAGTAACTTCGATTTTGTTACTACAGTAGTAAGTATAAGTACTAAGACAACTATTACATCGAACGGATAACCTTTGGAAATATCGATGGAGAGTGTGTCACTCTTAATCATTCATTCCTACTCTATCTCGTTATTTCGTAGAGTCTTGACATCAATTCTAACTGAAGATAAGGAAAATAACCTCGGTAAAGTAAAATTACTGTAGTCTCACATTGACGATTTAGTCGAACTCGTGGAGGGTGTGACTTTGAGAATTTGGTCTTGTAACTCACAAAGAGTGACTTTACCGAGACACACGGGTTGATCGTCATTAGATGGTTAATATGAGATGTATGGTGTGTATGTTATAAACGGGACTTGTGCACGTGACTGTATCCATCGATATATTTAAAACTCCTGTATTTAATACTTTAATTTTAATTAAACGAAATCAAAGTTACTGTGGACCCATTCTACCTAATTCGCATTCAATTTTAGTAGAACTAAGGATATCGGATAAGAATGATTTAGGGATTCATTCTATAATTTAGAGTGATGACCAAACCTTCACTCCATATTGTTTAAATGAGTCCCGACAGTAATTATAACCCGAAGGGACCACCCAGTTGACCATTTCTTAGGTGGACGTCACATCCTCTAGACCCAAGTTAGGGTCCAACCCTTCTAGGGGACCTCTTCCCTTACGGTGAGGTCATAAGACCGGACCTCTTAAGGTACCTGACATATCAGGTACCTCAGTGTTTCTCAGCCTGTGCTGACCCGTTGAAAGTGTAATGAAGTAATTATATGTATGTCTAACTTTCACTTTCACAATCAACGAGTCAGTAGAAACTGAGAAAGGTTCGGGTACTTGATATCGGGCGGTCCAAGGAGATAGGTACCTTAAGAGGTTCGTTCTTATGGCCTCACCCAACGGTAAGGGAAGAGGTCCCCTAGAGGGGTTGGATCCCTAGTTTGAACATAGAGGTCGTAACGTTCGTATAAGAAATGACAGACTCGGTGGTCCCTTCGAGTTATATATCTAATACTAAGTCTTTCAGACCGTACTCCGGGTTCTGAGACGTAAAGATTGTTCGAGGTCCACGATGACGTCCAAGTTTCTACTTTGAATTCAATGTTCCTACTCAAATCGTATGTTCGTGACCTCAGTCAGTGTGGAACCTTGTCAATGAATTCGATACACTCGACGTTCGAAGAGTGAATGTTTTTCCCTTGTTATCTTTAATTGGTAGAGACGACAAACGACACTTCTAATTTACTCTATTATTTACGTCTTACCAGTCAAGTTCCAGTCTTTGTTGTTGTCTTTTACGTGGTTTTCGATAGAAAACAACATTGAAAACAGTAAAGATACTGGGGAAACAGTCGGTTTACTATATGTAAAAAGTTTAGAAAAGTAATTAAATGAACCGTTGTATCAATAACTGAAAATGGTTTTCATTCCCGTATTATTGGTTCTCAAATTAAGATGGTCCCTTGTATTTTATTCCTACCTTCCCCTATCGTGAGTAAACCTGTGCTCCATGTTTAACACAATCCAAACTGTTCAAGTCTCACTCGAATTCCAACTTCGGTCTTTTAACTGTCAATGGTACTACCGGAAATACAGAGATTTAGACCGTTATCGGTACATGATAGTTAAAGTAGAGGGTTCGTCGAGAGTTTAGGTTGGTTCATCAGAGGTCCAAATTTCATCGTAGTGGAGGATTGACAAGAGGACGAAGGGTAGAACTGGAAGAGAGTGGGTGAAAGTATAAGGTTAAACTCATTTTTATATTTTCCCGTATAGAGGACATCAAGAGATGTCGGATGTCTCAATACAGGTTGTAGGTCTTGTTCCAGAGTTCAGGGACCCTATTTAAGGGACAAATAGAGGATGACGAAGGATAGGTATGAGACCGGAGGGTGTATTGTAGGAGAGACGGACCGTACGGAAGAGGGTCTAGAAAAGGACCAAAGGAGACCTTATTTACATTCTAGAGTCCAATATCCAGTAAAAAGGTTTTCGGAGAGAACCAGGGGAATCACCCGAGGGTGTCGGGGGAATGGAGAGTGTAGTGTCAGTATAGTGAGGACTGGGTTGGGAGTTCGTCTAGGAGGTTCAGAGACTAGAGAAACGTGGGAAGTGAAGAGGAACGAGTGTGTGTACCGTCAACACGAGAAGGTACACACACACTGAGGGAGTACTTACAGACGGAGGGAATGTCTGACAATCGAGGTCCGGTTGACCCTGATCCGGTAAAAGAACGAGTAGTTCTGACGATTTAACATTGTGATTCTTTTATTTTACAACTTTTATTTTGTTAAATATTATAAGGATCCTTATTTAAAACATTTTAAATACATTCTGAGAATAACCTTCTGAATTTTTTCTTTTGGATTCATTTTTCTCTATAGTTTTAAATTCTTATCTCTTTGTTATATTATTTATGTAGTTAAAAGGGATTTGACTAGATATCTAAACTATATTAAGATTAGTTTTACAACTATGTCACTCAGTTTCTTAAACTACTCTACCAAGATTTTACAAATGTCATTTTTTCTAGGTTTATCGATAGTGTTGTGACGCCTTCTTATAACGTCCCACACACACCACCCCTCACCCCGTCTAATAAGGATAATTTATAGTTCTCAATTAATCATCTTCCGTCACTATTAATTTTATCACACTATAACAGTGTCCCGACCTGTTTAACTAGTACTTCAGACTGTTCTGATTCGAAACCACTCGCACAACACGTTACCTTTGTAAATATGGTAGACCATCCTTAGTCAAGTCAAATTAAGTCAGTGAGTCAGTACAGGCTGGGAAACACTGGGGTACCTGACGTCGTTCGGTCCAAAGGGACAGGTAGTGGTTGAGGACCTCGAATGAGTTTGAGTACAGGTAGCTCAGCCACTACGGTAGGTTGGTAGAGTAGGAGCCAGTAGGGAAGAGGAGGGTGGAAGTTAGAAAGGGTCATAGTCCCAGAAAAGTTACTCAGTCAAGAAACGTAGTCCATCGGTTTCCTAACCTCAAAGTCGAAGTCGTAGTCAGGAAGGTTACTTATAAGTCTTGACTAAAGGAAATCTTACCTGACCAACCTAGGAACGTCAGGTTCCCTGAGTTCTCAGAAGAGATTGTGGTGTCAAGTTTTCGTAGTTAAGAAGTCACGAGTCGAAAGAAATATCAGGTTGAGAGTGTAGGTATGTACTGGTGACCTTTTTTTGTATTGAAATTGATCTACGTGGAAATAACCGTTTCATTACAGAGACGAAAAATTATACAACAGATGCAACAAGTGTCGAAAAGAAGGTTCGCAGAAAATTAAGTACCAACATCAGTGGTAGACGTCTCTAAAAACTCACGTTCTTTTATTTCAGAGAGCGACAAAGGTAACAAAGGAGTAGATAAACGGTACTTCATTACCCTGGTCGACCTCATCCTTATGATGAAACCTTTTTCTTAAACCATAACGTGTATAGTGAGATTCAAGTAACAAATTTCTCAGAAAATGTTCCCGGGGTCCACTAAACATATCCTCTTCCGTTACCGTGGGGTGAGGTCATGAGAACGGACCTTTTAGGGTACCTACCTCCTCGGAGCATCCGACGTCAGGTACCCCAGCGATCCTCAGCCTGTACTGACTCGTTGAAGGGAAAGTGAAAAGTGAAAGTACGTAACCTCTTCCTTTACCGTTGGGTGAGGTCACGAGAACGGACCTCTTAGGGTCCCAGCCCCCTCGGACCACCCGAAGACAGATACCCCAACGTGTCTCAGTCTGTACTGACTTCACTGAATCGTCGTCCACTAAACATATTCTTGTAAGTATCTACTTTCATTGAGGTAGTTATTCTCTTATTCATTTCGTACTTTAAGGGTGAAAACGTATAATGGTTACTGTCACTTACTTGATGTCGACTTTTGGTATTGTACCTACTTAGAATCTTTTTAGTACTCACCCGTTTTTTTCTTCTTTACCGAACTACTGTATTTCATACTTTGTCAAGAGTATTTAAAACTTTCGTATATCTTTTTGATATTTATTTTTAAGTCATATTCTAAATGGAGACCCCTACGCCCCTTTCCTGGTACCCCTCCTCGTGTATCCTTTCAACCTGTCAAAACCGTTACCTCGAATATCAGTCATTTCTTAAGCACGTAAAAGTAAAATTCCATTAAAAGTTCCGGAACTTTTTTCACGTTATTTCCAGTACACCATATTGAGGAATTGGATAAAAAAGAATTCGACACGTTCTTTTTACTTATTCGACGGTTCTAGCTCGAAATCAGTAGGGGTTTCGAGGTGGGAAAGGGTTTCGTGGTACTGGTCGGTCTGTTTGTACCTATGTTTGGTCCGAACTGTACTGTCGGAAAGTGTTCCTACACGTCAGTGCTCTCTTTGGCGGAGTCGTCTCTGACGGCGGAAACGTCTATTGTGCCGGTGTAGAAACGGAGGTGTAAAAGACGTAGTGAACACCCTTTTCCTCTTTGACTTTAAGAGTTCAATTTATTTTTACAAGGTATGAAGGGGTGAGATCGACTCCTTTCGAGTTAAAAGGTACTTACGGTAAAAAAACCATAGTATTTTAGAATCACTCGGTACAAGAGACGAAATAAAAGAAACTTGAAATACATATGAAAAGGTATCTGTAAAATACGTGTTTGGTTCTTGTAATATTCTACGAAGAAGCATTCAATGAGTCTAGTAGTCCCATGTATAAGTAACGATGACCAAGATCCGATAGTCCTTCGGATTGTCTCCTCCGACTACTCAATTGGGAACATTCCAGTTGAGTTAAGTGGTGGTACAAAAGTAAAGCATCGGTATCCAAAGTATTGTTCAAAAGTCAGGGTAAAAAATTTGAAAAAAATAAAACATAACACCATATCGGCCAATGGTTACACTATCAAAGTCCATTTATCGTTACCCAACTCGGGGTAAAAAATTACGTTCGAGAATAAAACTTCTATAAAATCTCGAGGAAGGACACCGTATAATAAGTGTTTTTACTGGTGTTATTAAAAGGGTAGGAACATATATTATAGGGAAACATTACACTGAAATAGTGTATAACGTAGTTCTCGGATGAAGGGGAACGAAACTTAGAACCGACGAGAATACTATTAAACTGGTTCGGTCACGTCACTTTTACTGTGACTTCCTGAAGACCAGAACTCGGAATTCTCAGAATGTGAAGTCAAGGGCGGTAGAACCTTATGACGGGACACTGGTGGTACCCTTCTTCGGTACCGATCGGATGACTCTCCGTCTGTAATCTGGTGGGAAAGGGACAGTTTAGGGTCTACTGACCAGTGTACTTACTGGAGTCTACTCATAGACTCTTGACGGGTTGGCTAAGGTTGGATTTACCGACTCGGTGTATTGATACTTGATTACCCGAAGGGGTCACCCAGTCACCATTTTCTTAGGTGGACGTTACGTCCTCTACACCCAAGTTAGGGACCCAACCCTTCTAGGACACCTCCTCCTTTACCGTTGTGAGAGGTCATAAGAACAGACCTTTTAGGTACCTGTCTCCTCGGACCACCCTATACCAGGTACCGCAGTCTTTCTCGACCTACGTTGGCGTCACTGACTCGTACGTATGTCTCTTGTCAACGACAGAATTCGGTGATTCAAACCTCTCACCAAACAATATATTCGTTATCCATTGACTATGTCAAGGGAATCGAAAAAAAAAAAAAAATTGGAAAAAGACGTACACTACACCCCATACACATACACACGGTGTAAATGCCATCGAGAAGGTAGTCTAAAACCAGTTTAACTTTTTTTACAAACTGTAACATGGACTCCCAGGACCTCTAATTCTATTTGATCTATTAAGTTTCTTAATTTATAAAGTAAATTTTCCTTAGGGTATCAATCCTAGAAATCTTACTCAATAAATTATTACTCTGAATAGTCCATTTAAGAAAAAGTCTTATCTCATACAAACTTAATAAAAATATGAAAGAATAATATTCTGTAAAGAGAAGAAAGTACAGTTGTTAGAGTGCATAGAAAGACAAGGAAGGTGTACTGAAAGGTGTAAAGAGAAGGAAAACCTTAGATAAATAAAAGAGACAGGACACGACAGTAGGAATAACGGGTATTGAAGTCCAAACACTATCTTCCTAATTTACCTGATTACGTATACCGATATTCTGTAGTGGAAGGTATGGAGGTTTGATGTAGAGACTAAAGAGGTCTCAGGGGAGATAGGACGGAACACAAAGAAAAGGATTATTTGAAGTGACAAGAGAAACGAGAGTCTTTATGTCGGGCACGGACGACACTATATCTATACTCTTTGGTGTGACGATTCGTCGAGTCCGACATGAACTGTCTAATCTCTAAAAAAAAAAGAATAAACCGACACAGTCCCGTCGTCGTAATAAATAAAAAGAGAGGCTGTCGTCACTGTCGATAATGACACGGTCAAGGTGTGGGTCTCTCATTTACTTGCGTGACTTTTCCGTACCCCGGAGGATCAGTGTGAGTGGTGTCGGAGGACTCGAGACGACCCGACGTCGAAGGACTTTTACCTCAGAGTCTCTCGTCGTCGGGTCTCAGAGCCCCCTGTCACTCTTTTTGTACCAACCCTTCCTCCCCCTCTCTCGTCCCTCTTTGTTCTCTCTTCCACCTCTATCTATTCTGTCTCCCTTTTATCTCTCGAAACATCAACTATTCTTAATTGGTCCCCTATGACCGTTTATGTGAGAACCGTGGAGACGTAGAGACGATAACGGACGGTTGGTCTCGAGAAGAATAATTTTGTGTGTGTTCCTCCTTGTTATCTTCTTAGTCTCAAAGGGTCTTTACTTCACTCGTCACATTAGTTCGACGAATATAAGTATTTGGATGATCTATCGGGGAAGTTGAACAAAAGGGAAAATAAAGGAAAAGTTATGTTAACTGTGTACGTCCTCTTATATATCTTCTATATACGTTTAATGTTTAATATTATCATATGACTGATGACCCTTTGGGTGAAGTTCGGTACTCTGTCTTATAATGGTTATTGAATAAAGGAGACACACAAAGAAAGGTAGGGTAAGAGAAGGGAGAAAGGGTCTTTAGTGGTGAAACGACTTAAAACACTAGAATTAAGGGACAGACGATGTCTATGTGTATATACGTAAGAGTGGATATACGTACATACGAATATTTTATAACAAATTAGAACCAGTAAAACCAGTAAATACTTGAAATATTTTTCCATTGTATCCTGAACTAAATAACTAGAATGTAACAAAAGTTCCAAGTGGATGTAACCGTAGTAGTCAAAATAAATAAAGTAACAAAAGTCACGACATATTATAATATATATATATATGTGTAATTAAAAGGAAAAAAGTACTTTATACTCAACAGATGTTCACAAACGATAATACTTATTACAACTATGTTTGTAAAAATATGTACCACTCACACACGTTCTCCCAGGGATTCCTTTTATGGGTCTTTATATTCTATATGTTTACACATGTTTCATACATTCTTATATAAATGCTTAAAATTTTAATAAATGAGTATTTACATTTGTAACCTTGTGTAAATACAAGATGTCATTTCTTTATTATTATCTGTTCCATGAGTACTTCTTCTCATAGGTGAATTCTATATTTCTGATTAATAATTCGGTAGTATTAATCCTGTCACACCATGACCACGTCCCTATCTAATCTCTAGTTAATCTTTCTTAATTACCGGGGTTTGTCTTTGGTGTTGTGTATCATGTCCTCCGTGACATCTAGAACCCCCTTTCACCCTGTCCTGTTATTTACTTTTTAATCAATCTTATTAATCAACAGTGAAACTCTTTCTTTTTTTAATTAATCTACATATGACGTATAAGGTGTATTTTTAGATAAAGTCTTTTTTTAGATAAAAGTCTTTTACCTGAATGACATGTTCCATTTCGAAATTATGTGAAATCTTCTTTTGTAGAAAGACTAAACCCCCGTTCCTTCCTAAATCAGTTATTTTAAAATTTTACGATCGACATTTTCTTTTTTTATATTCAAATTGATGTAATTTTAAAATTTTAAGACAAGTAATTCTCTTAGTACTTTTTTCATTTTCGTTTTCTGTGTTTGACCTTCTTTTACAAACACCGTAGACATTGATTCATATCTAATAGTACATCTTATATATTTCTTTAATACGTTTTATTACTTTTATACTATTTTGTTGTTATTTTTATACTATTTTGTTGAGTAATCTTTTTACCTATTTTTCAAACCAGTCCATCGTATACTTTTATATTAGATAAAGTAATTGTTAGTCCTTTTATTTTCATTTCTGATGTCATCTTAAACTATAGCAAGGATAATTTAACGGTTTTTAATATTCCTTGTTAACGAAACCTCTACTAAAAAGTAAACATTTTTGTTTATAGTAAAACATCTGGGATGGTGACCGGGAAGGTCAGAATCCGTACCTATGTCTTACCGGTCGTTCAGACCCTTGTGTCCGTTTATGGATTATCAACCAAATAACAAAAATGAGATACGACGATGACGACGATTCATTGAAGTCAACACAGACTGAGACACACTGGGGTATCTACCGTCGGGTGGTCTGAGGGTGCAGGGACCCTAAGAGGTCCGTTCTTGTGACCTCACCCAACGGTAAAGGAAGAGGTCACGTACTTTCACTTTTCACTTTCACTTCAGTGAGTCAGCACAGGCTGAGAATCGCTGGGGTGCCTGACGTCGGAAGGTCCGAGGAGGCGGGTACCCTAAAAGGTCCGTTCTCATGACCTCACCCCACGGTAACGGAAGAGAATAATGAGATATCATGTCTATTTTATGAGATATCATGTCTATTTTATTATCGTGTGTATAAAAACCTGAAATCTCGATGGGACTTACGTCAGATCTCTTAAGAAGTCAAGATTAATTTATACCTCTACACATTTTAGGAAGGAAAGGGTCGAGAGAGAAACGAATCCAAGAACTTTTTGTACAAAAAACCCTTGACGTTGAGGGATCGTTTCGACTACTTTGTCACTTTAGATATATCAGAGAGAGAGTATTTTTTAAGTACCTACTAAATTCCCCCAACTGACGGAACGACTTCAGGAAGATACGTGTAGATTACCAGACACAAAGGACCTAATTCTTGACCTAATCATTGATTCTTGACGAGATTTAGTAAGAGAAATATCACAATCTCGAATTCCGTGACTGTATAACCGAGGGTAGGTACTTGATATGAAGTCCAAAACTAAGATCTGGTAACAAGGAAGAAGATCCAAATCCTCAGTCGGAAAACTCTGACGACTTGTAGTTGTTTGGAATAGGGAAAGTTCCTGTCTCTTTGTGACTAAGGTCTTGATCGAGGTACCCACGAGTCCGGATGTCCGGGGTCGAGTCACCCGTGCTAGTGTGTTCTCCCATCACAGTCCATGCGAAGACACCACATAATCTCTCAGGTCGTCCATTTTGTTGTAAGGACTTCTTACAACTGTACTTATTATATTTTTGGAGTGTGGACTTAGGTCCAAAAGGTCTCACTCAATGGGGTTTAGGTCGTTAAGATTCCTTCATTTTACTTCAGTAGGGTAGGGAGGTAGAGGTCATTCTTTCCTGTCCAAGTTAAAGATGTGACGTCAATATAAGTATCGAGTAATAGTTTGTAAGTATTAACGATCCTACCCTACCACCCTACCGTAGTGACGGAGTACCTGTACTCAAGCTCGTTGAGACCCTCTGTCACTTCCTGTCCCTTCGGACCATACGACGTCAAGTACCCCAACGTTTCTCAGTCTGTACTGACTCACTGATTTGTCGTTGTTACTATCTACACTTTTATACTTTAATGACTCCCGAACCAAACAGAACGTATATATTAATAATTAACGTTTTGTGATATCCTTTATATTACGTAGTAGAATCCTCCTCCTGTTTCTCTGAGATTCTCATAACAAGAGTTCAGTCTGTCCGACGCGGTAAATAATGGTAAATGAATGACACATTGGAACTCATTCAGAGTTGAAGTCGTAGGAACGTACATTTTCTTTCTGCTATTATCATGGACAGAGTATCCCCGTGATACTCTTATTCTACTCTATTATGAACATTTTTCGTATCCAGTTACAGACCGTGTACCTTACGTTAAATTTGTCACTCGAAAAGAATTTTAATTGTCGGGTAAGAAATAGTAAATCTAGGTATGGGGAAAAAAGTTTTTTTAAAAAATTTGACACCATAAACAAAATTAAACAGGAATTGTCTCTTCGCCTTTCCTATAGTAAAAGTTAAGAGAATTTCTTCACAAAGTACCTGTGACTAGTCAAGAATCCTGTTTTTACATGAGCTACGGTCATTTGTCATCCATCCAACCGTAACACTACTGGGTGGATGCCCTGGTACTTTCATCTCTGTGACTCAGTTATCATTTCCTTCTCGAGAGTCTCTACCTCCTTTACTTCTCGTTTTATTAAGTTTATGCACCTAACATAAATTTTCGTCTCTGTATAAAATTTATAAAGAATTCACCATTTTCCCCCCTCTGTTGACCTTTTCTACTTGTTCGATTGGAATTTTTTGACAAATTTCTAAAGAAGCTGAAATAAAGGTCCCCCTATAACAATTCGAAGGGGTACATGTAACTTTCTACTGAATGGAGATTAAAAAATTTACTTTACTTCAATTATTTTGAATTCTTGAAAAAGTAAATTACCTGGGTTGTTAGAGTTTAGGATATCTTGTGGACTCAGGTCGAGATCGCGATTGGATATCAAACTAATGTCCCAAATGATCGTCTTCTCGTACCGGGTGTTCGACTCAAAAGTGCGTATAAGGTACTAGTGAGAAGTACTAGAAGTGTAGGAGTACGTAAAGACTAGGACTCTAAGTGCCCGTAGACAGTCGACTGAGAGGTCGTGAGGTCAAGGGCGTAAGAGAATGTAGTGAGACACTCTGACTGAGAGGTTGCACCTTTTAACGTGTTATAAGAATTATGGGTGGTCCTGCTTGTGTGAACTATCATACATTTTAGGTTGAAGAAGTAGGGAGAAGTGTTTTAGTGATGGGTCCTAGATGGGCGAAAAATTTTAATAAGAGTCGGAGGTAAGATTGACTAACAGGAGTCAGGGAGGAGACCGGATAAAATAGGTTTCTACTTATATAGACGTATTTGAGTACGTAAGGAAGAAGGGGCATTTTTGCGCCTAAAGAAAAATCTACCCTAAGGACTATTTTTAGAGAGAACAGATACTCTTGAAAATTCCCCTATTTATTTCTTTGTACACCGTACAATCATTTATAAATAAGATGGTAAAATAAAAAATCAAATTATAAAATTTACAAGAACACGATTATTTTTATATTCATTTCGTTAAAAAACCGTACTTCTTATACTGAGTCTTCGGTTTGATAAACCAATGATTATAGTCGGGATGATGAATGTGACACAATAAGAGAGACTTGGAGTCGACAGAGTTGACAATTTACTCCCATTATTATCATAGATGAATTATCCTAATAAACCTCCTAATTTACTTTATTAGGTACATTTCGTGAAAAATTTTCCCGTACCATGTATAGTTCGAAAGTTATTTACAAACAACATAACAAGAACAGTGATAATTAAATAGTCTTCTTATCTTGACCAACAAAAGATTCTAAATTCAAATTTAAACTCACTAAGTGTTTTACCCTCAATGGTTTAATACTTTCATAGTAAAACTAGACTTAAATTCACACACGGAAAGGAAGTCACCTGACGGGACCACCGAGTCAACCATTTCTTAGGCGGACGTCACGTCCTTTGGTGGACATTATGTCATCTGAACTCAAGTCAGGGATCCAACCCTTCTAGGGGATTTCTTCCTTTACCCCCTAAAGAAATAGATTCTCTGGGTATAACAAACAGTACCCTAAATAATAAATTAAATCAAAGAAATTCGTATTTATTTTAAATAGAATCCACGACGAATACCTGACAAAACTCGTATGGATATTTAATTCGACCTTGAACGGTCCACCGAGTCAAAATTTCTTACACGAACGGTTACGTCCTCTACACTCAAACTAGGGACCCAGTCTTTCAAGGGGACCTCTTCCTTTACCGTTGGGTGAGGTCATAAGAACGGATCTATTGGGGTACCTGTCTCCTCGGACCACCCGATGTCAGGTATACCAGTGTTCTCAACCTGTATTGAATCACTGATTTGGTGGTGAATGAAGTGAAGTTTTAAAAACTTTAACATAGACCTCTCGTCGTATTTTGTTACTAACTAAAAATAGTATGTCAAGGGATTCGTTAACTTGGACGGTTACAAGAAGGAGATAAAGACGGGTATCGTATTCACACCTCAGTGGGTAGTAAAGGGTCCCTAACTTAGGTTACCTATAGATGCAGACAGGGTGAACTGGTGAGGACACAATCTGTGAAGGTGGGAGGTAGATGGAAAAAGAAACAAAAGGTCTGTGTAAGGGACGACCAAACGAAGGACAAATAAACCGGGTCATGAAGAATCAGAAAACACCCGTGGAGAGGGGAAGAAGTCGATCACGACAACGGGTCTATGGATGGAAAGAGTGAGGGGTATGAACGAGATGTACTGGAGTAAGAGAGTCCTAAAGTTGTTTAACTACTGAGCTATAGGTAGAAATGACGGTGACGGACTATGATTCGGGAGTAGTAAAGGTTGGATCGAACCTTTAACAGAGTTCTTTATCAGGGGAACCACGGAAAAAGGGTGAAGTGTACCGGTGGTCTTACTGGAAGGGTTTCACATTTAGACTAGAACAGTGAGAACTCGATTTCGAGAAATTCCCAAAGGGAATGAACGTATTCTAGGATTTTAGAAATTGAATAGATAGGGAAGGCTTAAAAGTAGATTAGGTGTAATCCTTCCGTGGGACATTCAAAAACAACAAGTTCGTTTCTTGTACCAAGATTTCCAAAACGGTCCCGACGTGTAGAATAAGTTTAGTGAAAGGTAATATTTACCAATTGACGTCGGAGGTTTTAGTTAATCTTCTCAAAGAGTCGAGGTTATTTATGTATAATGACCTAGAGAACTTGACTTTAAAAATTCTTGTTCAGTTAATGTATGTTACGTACGTACAATCATATGTGTGTATGTGTGTGTGTGTGTGATATATAACACGAAATTTTTTATCTACATATCTCAAAATTATTATCGTTTTCGTATAATACATTTATATGTTTGTTCATATGAACTTCAATCAATACGTTCCTTTGTCTCATTATTACTTTGACGAATACGGTATTAAACTATTATAACAGATGTTCAAATCTTAAATCTAGATAATATTTAAAGTCTAAAGGTATAATATCATAACGATTTTTAGTTACAAACGATATTTGACAATTCATAGACAACTTTCAAGTATGTAGAGTCTCAGAACTCAGTTACATATCCTTGTTACTAATCCCTACACATCCTTAATTTCTATTTAACAATTTATTTCTCTCCACTATCGTTCTCGACGACCTAGTTCTCGTCGTCAAAAATTAAAACAGGACTGGTTCCAGGATGAAGAATATCTACCACTCTGACTTTGTTAATTAATCGGAAAATTCTACGATGTAAAGAGTAGAAGTCTTCCTTCTCAAATTAGTGTGTCTAGAGACTCCGGAAACGGTCGAAGCTTCAAACTTATAAATCGATACCGTATGCGTGTCTTGTCTTTTCGGGAGGGAACTTGTTCGAAGGTCTTTCTAGGTTACGTGACACTGAGAGTTAGTGTTTGTCAACTATCTGGGGAATCAACAGGTCTGAAATACTCCGAGGGGTCCGATGTAGAGACGTTCGGAGGTCGAAGTCAACAATTTTAGAAGTCGAAGGAGTGATTGAATTGGTACGACCTGTAAAAGTATATTACATCGGACTCAACAAGATCCGAACTTGGTTATTTTTAAATTCTCTCTAAAGTTGTATTGGGGGGGATGAGGGGTAAAAGTCCAGGTTCATTACTATCGAGGAATCGGAAGGTCACTGTGTGTGATTTGTGAAGTATTCCTTTCCCGACCGACTCACTGATTACACACGAAAATCGGAGTCAAAGAACAAAATCCCTATATTGTCGACATACGTCATTTTAAAGTCCCATTTTGACCGACATAATCTGTTAGATTCTGTAGGTGTGGTAGTATCAGTCTCGTCGACCTATACAAAAGATGTCACCTCTAAATTACATGACCCATCTTAATCTTCACTTAACCTAACCGAAGTGGTAAAACACGGTGTAAGACGAAATACTACTCGACGTTCGGTCTCAGACCCCGAGTGTCGTATTGGTTATTTTATATTACTCTTTTTTTGTTCAGACGTAAGATGTCGCATAGCTGGTTTTTCGGTAGGGTCGTAATTTGTTGAGACGACTATAAATCTTTACAGACAGAGTCTGACGAGAGAACAATTGAAAGGGAATCTTTCTTTTGGGGACTGTATATAATGATAACATGAGGACAGTTTATGTACATTCTAGGACGTTTCTTCTACCTTTTTCTTATGTCACACACGAATAGACGTAATAAATTCGGTTTTTTGTCCGTTACACGAAGTGTATTAAGTTTGGTTTAATCGGTGTAACAGATTCAGTCATCAAGTTTTGAGTATCTCTTTTAGGCTGTTAGATTAAGATCAAACGAAACTAAACTTCAGAACACAAAGAGTCTTCTGTACGTTCGGAACCTTGACTCAGTCTTTTTTCACAGTTCTACACTGTATGACTTTTTTTTTTTTTTAAGTGGGTGTATCACACTCCGGTCCTTTACACTCTAACCGGGGTGTCGGAAGACCTTGAATTCGAGGTTTACAGTGAATGGGATACTGCTACGTCCTCTACCGGCAAGGGTTCTTCCGTATACAATTTTATCTAGGGTTCAAAACTTTTTTCACAGAGACACCTCCTTTTCTATCTAAAGTATATCATGTAGTCTAAAAAAGAAGATTCGTATTGTTCCTTATTTTTGTTTACGTGCACAAAAGTGTCGCAGAGGGAAAGGAGTGACAATTCCGGCTAAAACAAAAACCTCGGAGTCAACGACCCCGGAATAACATGTTTCTATTGACTAAATGTGACATTTCCTGTCTCCAAAGGTTGTTTATCCCTTTTCTATGTAGACCTTTCACTGTCCGGTCTTGACCGACCGGGACTCTCTCCTCCTTCCCTAACTCCGTTACCAGTACGTCCTGAGACCTTACTAATTTCCTTCTGTCTCAAAAATTCTTCAAAAGAACAGTGACTTTGGGGAAGTCGTGAATTTTATATGACAAGATTTTCTAAATTCAACGACAAACTGAAAATAACCTAGAGACTAAATGACAAAAAGACTTTCACTACTTTGGCTTGGAATTAGTGGATGTTGTCAAATAAAATTACTTAGTGTGTTTTACTACGAATCAGAACCCCGACCCTACTTCTTCCTACTCACCTTATTTAGGTCGAAAGATTTAGAAAAGTTTACGAACGAACCTTTTTGAGGGAAGGTCAAGACATTCACCATCGATTCATCGGTCTTGACTGTCGTTCTCCCTCGGGTTTCATGTGTTCTTTTAGTTCAGACATGACTTGTTCATTTCCGACGATTTCGGGTGTCCGGTTTCCCTCCTCTCGGGATCCTTAGAGACCTCAGTCCCCACGCGTCGTCCTTTCGTTGGTATAATTGAGACGCAGAGTTTTGAGTAAGTCCGACCTCGGAGTTAGAAACCGGGACCCCTCCGTTCGTACATCTGAAACCACACTTAATGATTAAATCCTTTACATGTACAAGTCCGATGTGTATTCAGTACAAAACGTTCACGTTTTTTACACTCTCACTTGAAAGAGAGATATTTGAGTTACAATTAATTGTCATTTGAGAAACCAATATTAGTAGATCTAATTATAACGGGTAATCTTTATATTACATTTGGTATATACAGTAAATTTTACTGTATATATTTTTTTATTTTACTGTACATGAAAAGATCATCAGTATAATTTTATTCAAAAATTTTTCATTTTACTTGTAACTATTATATTGCATAAGTTTTTAATAGTAAAGATGTACTTTATTTATATTTTATAACATCTTTATCAAACGTAAGAAAAAAATATGACTCGGACATTTTGGGTCGCGTATAACATGTGAATTTCGTGTAGAAGTAAGTCTGATCAGTTCAAAGTTCCCGACTTATCGACGTGCACTGATAGTTAGTCATATGACCTGTCTCGTTCAAATCTTAAGATTCGTACAGTCTAAACTTAGACATAGTGTATTAGATTCTATTACTATAAAAATGGTTTATCCATTTGTGCATTTTACTTTACTACGAAAAAAATAATCACGACCGTTCTAAGAGATAAATTACTATTTTCTTCTTTTGTTAGTGACATATAAATGGAAGAAATCTGATATAGGTCGTACTTTATATTAACCACCGTTATTTTGTAACTTCTTCTAAAGACCTAGTTTACAGTAGACGGTTTGTTCTGTTTATACATCAATCCTTCTACGAGAAAACCCGATTATTTTTATTTAAATTTTTTTCAATATCAACGGAAACGATTTCAACATACTCTGTATTGTTGTACGATAATTTAATTATCTCTACTTTTAATCTCTTTTACGTTTGAATCTTTAAATACTAACTCACATTGAATATTTCATTATAAAATTTACATTTTGAATACAAGGTAAGACATCGATTATACTTGTTGTATTTTAGACTTACTTTGGAAAGATCCGTTTCTTTTAAAAGACGAAAATAAAACTAATCGATAAGTAAGAAGTATAAAATTTACGAAAATAAGATAAAATAAAAAAAGATCAACTCCCCTAACCATCATAAGTTTGTAAAATCGAAGACTGTCCTAAATAAATTTTAAAAGGGTTTAGTTTGTAAAAATCTTTAAATCAGAATCAAAAGGGATGAAATAGGATAAGGTTTCAAGTTTTATAAAAGGTCTGAGACCTTTTGTGTAAACTTTCTCTTTGTCCTAAAAAGATCATAAACAAATAACCGAAAATGAATTTACGATTTTATTTGAACCGTTTTTAAGGAATCACACTTCATACTACTTTACTCTACATCTTTAAGAACTTAGGTTATGTACGAGACACGACTCATCAGACTTTTACTTTTGATTAAATTAGAAATTTTGGAAGGAATCTAAGTAGAAGAAGAAGAGATGAAGAGAGTGTGAGCCAGAGAGTGAGAGTATGCGCGTGTGTACGTGTGTGTGTGTGTGTGCACGCACGCGTGTGTGTGTGTGTGTGTGTGTGTGTGTGTGTATGTGACGGTAAGTCATAAAGAGGTGATTCCGGAAGAATGGTAATGTTGTGAGTAGTTTTGGAAAGTCTGCATGTCCAGAGTGTTGATGTGAAAGATATGGAAAAACGGGCTTAAGAATGAGTAAGACTTCGACTAAGAGTTTTTGATGAAGAGAGACTTCGTACGACTAAAGGGGTCAGTTTTGGCTGACATGAAAGAAGACACGGGAAAGTCGTAAGACATGGGAGGGAACATCGTATACAAAGGATTGTATCAAATAGTCAAAGACAAACTGACGAAAGAGGTAATCTGACCCTTCGGTAGCTCCTAGCGTTACTATGGAACCAGTTAAGACACAACGAAAGTAGGGAGGGTCCCGATCGAATAACGAGCTATATAAAAAGAGTTAACCCTTTTTTAATTAACGGAAACTTTCGGTTTAGATAATTTTATCTCACTTAATACTTTTTCACTTTTGCAATCAGTGAGTTAACACAGACTTAGAACGCTGGGACACCTGACATCGGATGGTCCGAGGAGATGGGTACCTTAAGAGGTCCGTTCTTGTGACCAACGGTAAGGGAAGAGGTCCCCTAAAAGGTGTTGATGCCTAGTTTGGGTCCAGAGGGTGTAACGTTCGTCTAAGAAATGGTAGACTCGATGGTCCCTTAATTAAAATATATATATATAGAGGGATTTTTGGAATGTATAGTGTCCATTCTTAATGAATTCATTTTTAATTCTTTTCGAAAAGAATTGAGGTGATAAATGAAACCCGGATTAACTCGTACCGGTCTCAGGGAGAAGAGGGAAGGGGTGTGACCGAGGAACTAAGATGAGTAGATTATAAACCCTTCGCCATCCGACCCCTTCATCCTCGGTACATTGAGTCAACCCACGGATGAATATTTGGATCAATAAGAGAGTGACTACGATGTTGGAGAACCTGGTCACTCGTAAGTCCATCTAGTCGAACCTGGTAGGTATCGAAAGAACACGGAGAGTACAAAGAAGTAGAAATTCTACTTATGTTTTTAAAATATGGATTAAAGATTCCACCAGCCTTTTTAATTCACTTAATTATGAACATTTCGAGAACGTCGTAACGGATTGTAGATCATTCGTGAAAATTCTTAAGTAATGATTTCTTTTACTTTATAAACTTTATTATATATTTCAATATACTAAACTTCTTTGACGGGGTAACAGCCTCTTCCGTTACCGTTGGGTGAGGTCATGAGAACGGACCTTTTAGGGTACCTGCCTCCTCGGACCACCCGACTTCAGATATCCCAGCGATTCCCAGCCCGTGTTGTCTCACTGAAGTGAAAGTGAAAAGTGAAAGTACGGAACCTCTTCCTTTACCGTTGGGTGAGGTCACAAGAACGGACCTCTTAGGGTCTCTGCCCCCTCGGACTACCCGACGGAAGATACCCCAGCGTGTCTCAGCCTGTGCTGACTTCACTGAATCGTCGTCGTCGTGGTCGGGGTAACAGTCCTTGAGAATTCACAATGTTGACACGTTATAAACCCGTTTCTCTAATGAAGAGGAAGATTCAAATAAGAAAAAGGATTTTAATATATTTTGTGGTAATAACTAGATAAAAACTCCGGAGAAGTTCTCAGATAGTTAACGTATAAACTTTCGAAAACGTTTCTCTACATAAAGACACAAGACCTCCTCACTTTGGTATATCGACACTAGACACTAGTAGACCTTCTCTCCTAATGTCACCGTGTTGTAGAACCCGTCTTTTAGGGAGCGGAGACGTCAAAAAGACGTTTTTAGTCCAATTAGTGAGTTGGTCTTGTAAAGTTATTAGTCTCACGGGGTAAGGGACGTACGTCCAATTGATTACACGATAACTTAATATAAAAGACCTCGTCGGTCTACTTTGACCGTCCGACTCTTACCGTACGTCTCATGCTCCTAAATAAACATATATGTTTTGTCTAAACACAAGGAAAGTCTGAACGATATTCGAATCCTTGACGATTTAGTCTCAAGACCCTCATTGAGGTTTGGGTCTATTAAAGAGTCTTCACCGACCTAGACGGTGACGTGGTCGGAGGTCTACCGCCAAGGTGTACAGTAAAAGGAGTTTGAAACACAAGTTTAGTACCGGAACCTCCACTCTGACCAAATTTTCGGGTTTGTTAATTTTAAAAAGTAATATCATACTCCCCCTTTTTTAGATTCTGTCCACACTTGACCTTCCTGTCTTTCAATTTGTAGAAAGTCGGTTTATGTGATCAGAATTTTATGTTCAAAATCTCTGGTCGTGGCAGGTTGTCTTGAAATACACTACCACCTTCATAAGATAATGATAGGACGGGTCATCTCGTCAGTACCCAGTATACTAGATAACTCGTTAACTTGACCTCTGATGACCTTGTCTCCCTGACTTTAAAAATAAAAAGACACCGATCATTAATACCCCGTCATATAAATGTCTGTCCATGATCTTAAATTTTGAAGTGTGGTAAGCCAAAAATCTACCAAATAACGGGATGTATTCCTTACTAATTAAACCTCGTTGTCTGGACGTTGAGTTTACCATCTTAATACTTAGGAAGTACTTTTGACTCTAAAATTTTATGACCCTAAGTTAAGAATTTTATGGTCTATCATACTCTGTCTTTTTATGGTTATACAAGTTGATCATGTTCCTACACCATCGAAATAGATAATAGAGACTATACGTGCTCACAAACCGATCCTTACCGGGTCTGAATGAAAGTCTCTCTATTAGTTGAACTTTTGAAGGTTCTCATCTTTCCTTTTGATGGTTCAAGTCGAGAGTTCAAGTAGTCTTCCAATATCTATGTTTTAAGACAAACCCGGATTCATAATTCCGTAGGTCACTGAGTTGTACTTAATGGACCCTTTTTCATACACAAGATACGTTGATGATTGATTTATTCGTGATTTTATCGGTGAAATTACCCCCTGACACTAAATACACCGTATAATGAAGGTTTCTCCGGAAAATTTTTGTAACAAAGTAGTTGAGACTGTCGTAAGGACGTACCATCGACCGTCTACGTTAATACGGGAAAAAGGTCTCTGTCCTCTTCTTTACTTTCCGTACGGGTCACAGTTAGTTACACTGTCCCTATAGTGACCCTTGTCCCACACATACGTCCCCGTTTGATTTACACATACGGACCCGTTTGATTTACACACGAAAAGTCAACTCTTGGCCCGATTATATTAACGAATTTGGTTCTAGATCCTCACAAATTCTCTCCAACCGTGAGTCTTTATCCTAAGTAATAAAACCGTTAAGGGTTGAGGAAACCTTTTTACTTTCATCAATTGTGTTATTACACAAACGAATAGACGTTACTAAACAGGTAATCTTTAGATCGCTCGGGGAAGAGACGACGTTAGGTCTCAAGAAATCTTCTGTCTATCGTGAGACCCGAACGACTGGGACGTCCCTCGGAACTAGAACTTCGTCGTGTACTCGACCCAAAACTTCCTACTTATCTTCGGAGAGGTACCCCGTGGTTGTATGTTTTGGTACGAGGAAACAGACGGGCCCCTCGTGACCCGGTCCCAAGTGGTTCGGTGTCCCCTTTGACCGTCGAAGGACTTCAAAGTCAATATGAATTCTCGTTCATCAAACTTTATAAAACTTATAAAATTCGTACGTCTATATAAATCTTCACTTTTAGTTTTGAACGTACGTAAAAATTATATATATTTTCTGAAGTTTCTTTCGAACGAGTCCCTTCCGTCGAGATCTGTTGTATTCTTACTTGTAAAGGAAAGGAGACGGGATCCAATACGAAACCACACTCTTCATGGTCTCTCCCATTTTCTACTTATTAAAGTCTTATATATTACTTTTATATGGTGGATGTTTAATCTACTCGAATCAGATGAATGAATTAGAGAGACTCGGAGTCAAAGGAGTAAACATTAAACGGATGAAGGATCTGAACGAAAAGTACTAATCTACATTTTCTACATTTCCCCAGATGAACCATGGGTTGTGACTAACAAAGAGTTCTTTACCAGTGACATGGACTTGACTTTACTTTCTTTGACAACTACGTTACCTAACTCCTGACCTCCGGGTTCCGTGTCTTTATAAATAAGTTTGTGCCTCTTTTCATCTTTACAAAATGGGTCGTCCTAACTTGTTATTTTACCGATAACTCTCATGTTTAAACACATTGAAAAATCATACCATTAAATCGTTGTCGATAGTTTTACAGTTTATAGGTATGATAAACTAAGTCGTTGTGGATTAAACTCTTAAATAGGACGTCTATACGAACGTGTACACACCTTACGGTATTCCTACTCTCATAAGTAACGTCTACTTACTTACCCCCCTTTTTTTTTGGTAACTCCTACTGACTCGTGTCTGACCACTTTATTTAGTGTCATATGTCGACTGGGAACTAGTTTCATCCCCTCATGTCTGAGGGGCACGAGCTTTTAGACCCATATTGAGTGTCAACCGGGAGACATATGCTCTAAGAGGAGAAAGACGTTAAGGATGAATAGATACCACGACTGAGACGTCTAAGGGGGTTGACACCTAGTACATCCTGACACCATAAACGATAACTTTTTTTTAGACGTGTATTCACCTGGGTGTGTCAAGTTTGGACACAACAAGTTTCCAGTTGATGTTAGACATTTCGACTTATGATACGTTGACAATCTTTCCGACTCCTTTGACAGATCCTTGACAATACCGACGAAAGATTTTAAGTAACACTTCGATTTTGTCGTTCCACATTTTGTCAGGTAGACCGTACACATTATTTAGAACGACACAGGAGTGGTGTGAGGAAAAGAAAAGACAGGAACGGTCTATGGATCTGATGTAAAGGAACAGTAGTGCGCACTGTATACTGTTTCCAGACTGGTCAACTTATACCTATTGTCATTATATTCATTAAAGGTTGGGACCAGAGATTTTAGGGGATCTAGAGGATACAAGGGACAGAAAGACGGTAACAATCAAAGGTGCCTTGTAGACCGTCTCCAGGGTTTATGATCCCTCACCGTCTCGGTGATCAAATTTCCTTCGACCCCTACTAATGACCGGGGACCTCTTCTGACGTTTCCGGTGTCACCTAAACTTGTGTTCGTTATTTATTTGAAATCACATGGTTCAACAACTCTAGACCCGAAGGGATTATCGAGTCGGATATTTCTTAGACGGACGTTACGTCCTCTGTGACCCAAACTAAGGACCCAACCCTTCTAGGTGACTTCTTCCCTATCCGATGGGTGAGGTCATAAGAACCCGAAGGAACACAGGGTCGATCATTTCTTAGACGGACGTTACACCCTCTGGACCTAAGCTAGGGACCCAAGTCTTCTAGGGGTCCTCTTCCCTTTCCGATGGGTTAGGTCATAAGATCGGACCTCTTAAGGTATCTGACATATCAGGTACCCCAACGTTTCCCAGCCTGTACTAACTCACTGAAAGTGCAGTGGAGTGTAACTCTAGACCCCCATCAGACAATTTCAAAACCGGACAAGGTTCTAAACACACCTTTTCCTGCTTCACATCTTATAAATGAACGTATAATATATATACACACACACACACGTATGTGTATGATAACATTTAACATATATGACATTTAACATATATATGGTAGTATATACAATATATACCCCGAAGGGACCATTGAGTCTACCATTTCTTAAGTGTCCGTTACGTCTGGACCCAAGCTAGGGACCCAGTCTTTCTAGGGGGCCTCTTCCTTTACCGTTGGGTGAGATCATAAGAACGGACCTCTTAAGGTGTCTGTGTCCTCGGATAACCCGATATATCAGGTACCCCAGTGTTCTCAGTTTGCGTTGAATCACTGATTTGGTGGTAACAATGGTACAATATATATATGTTAGTCAACGGAGACCCCTCTGGTCCCTAATCTTGAACCACCGTCCTTCCCCCCACCGAACCTCTTCCGAAAAAACGTAAATGAATCACTTCCTACTGAGAGAAACGGGACCGAAAATAGATCTCTATGTCTCTACTGACGACGAATCGCGTCACGTAGGTCCTAAAAACGGTAGTTATGTATGTGTGTCTTTCACTAATATAAACCAGTCACCTCCTTTGACACCCCTTTAATCCCAGGACCATTCTGTTAAGTCCCGATTTTCCTACTCTGACCCTGAGACTGGTAGGAGTCGGGTTCCTACTTCCCTAAATTTCGGACACCTCGTCGACATTAGGTAATCGTGTAGTCGACCCCTCGTGGCACGTCCTAAGTTATGAGGACCGGGAGTAAAGTAGAAAGTGAGTAGGAGGGGTCCTGTGTCTCTCACTGGTTAGATTCAACCTCTTTTCTTTAACTCTCACACGTAGAGTCGGAGGAGAGAGAGGTACAACTTTAGTCGGACAAACGAGTTTCACCTACGGGGATCGAGGAGCGCTTGTATCCCTTCCAAAAGACAGGTCGACCTAGACACCGACCAAACTATTCAGAAAGATTAAGACCCCGATTTCTACTCGTTCGGTCGAATGTTTGACTCGGAGTAATAAAATCGATCGAAAACTGGAGGTAGAAAGAATAACAACATAGATACAGAGTTGATCAATATTTTAGTCTACCCGTTGAGATGGAGTCGTTGTTGTTTTTAAAATTATTTATGATAGTTGATTTTTGAGTCTACCCGTTTTCTCTACTATGACTTATTGAAGAAATTCTAAAGTTGTATGGGAAAACATGGAAAACTTACACTCGGTGTACTTACGTAATGGATCAGTTTTTTATTTAACTTCATTAAGTGGGGTTTTTTTCTACAGAGTCCATCTAACCAAACTTCCCGGGAGTCACAACCGGACCTACTTCCCTTTGGTAATAGTTCGGTGTCAACGGTCTGACTCGTGTTGTATTGTTGTTACACTTACTGCCACCAATAGTGTCTTACCTTTCTTTCTTTGTTTGGGTCCTCTGTAGGTGAGTAAGTTGTTATAAATGACTCTTATTCGGTCCGTATACCGTTCCTCTTCGTCGTCTCGAACGTCCATTTTATCTCTCCGTTTTTATTGTTAAATTTTTTTGGCGTCTTCCTTGGGTATAAAAACGTGAATCCTCATACCGACTTATTTTTTACTAACTTCTCCTCGACTGGACCGTCTCCATTCTCCTCAGTCTTTTCGAGTCCTGATTAACTTCAGAACCAAGGGACTCAGACTCCACAGACACTTTGTGAACCTTTATGTACGAACCCCTGTCCACCCGGTTCCTCTTTACTGAGTTTTAGTAGTCGTCTCTCCTTTCCTAAACAGTTCGTATCCGCCCTAGAAACTTCCTCATTCATGATATCCTTTCTCTTCTTTTAGTTCTTGTCTGGGACCCCACCCTTCTCCCCCATGATAGTACCCTTTCCTGTTACTCACTCGTTAGTACTCTGTTCGTCCTACTCCCAGTCCCGGTGTCTTTTGATTCCCCTTCACACCATATTCTTCCTCCACGACAAGGGACCTGTTCTGATAGTCTGAACCCATTTTTATGTGGGTCAAATTACCCTCGAAGTCAAGTCAAGTCAACGAGTCAGCACAGGCTGAGAAACGTTGGGGTGCTTAGCTCGTGCGGTCCGGAGGGACAGGTAGTGGTAGATTCGTTATTAAAAAGTTTTGTCAAAGAATCGTGACGTAAACCCTATACGAAACGAGGTAATAAAAGATGAACGGACTTTGAGTTATTTGTCTCTTCGTTTTTATCTTTCCCCGAAGGGACCACCAAATCGTCATTTCTTAGACGGACGTCACGTCGACACCCAAGTTAGGGATCCAGTCCTTCTAGGGAACCTCTTCCTTTACCGTTGGACGAAGTCATAAGGACGGACCTTTTAGAGTACCTCTCCCCTCAGATCTCCCGATGTCAGGTACTCCAGTGTTTTCTCAGTCTGTCTTGACTAGTTGACTTTTGTTGTTTTTTATCTTTTAGTTTTCACTTGGACACAAAAACGTAGACCAACTGACTCCTCTACTTATTGGTTCCTCGGTGACTGAGAAGTCGGGTTATAGTTACTGATTCTTTTCTTAAAGTTCCTGACTCCTCTTAGGAAACTTAAAGTATTAATCCTTCACCAACAGTTAGGAAAAGTTAACTAAGGTTAGTTCTTTACCTATGTCCCTCATTTCCTTTTTCACTCACTACCTTACATCTTCGTCACCCAAATCTTGGAAGTAAACCCTCCAACACAGTTCGTGAAAGTCCTCAGGTTATTGACCGAGATCCTACTCTACTTCCTTTTTGTTTTCCTATTTCCGATTCTTTCTTCCTTCGTCCCCTCGTCTAGTCCTGTTTCTTACCACTTCCGAATTCAAATCCCTCCATTCCTTCACCACACACACACACGCACACGCACACACACACGCACACACACACACGCGCACACACACACGCGCACACGCACACGCACACACACACACATGCGTGCGTGTACGCACACACGATCAGTGAGTCAACATAGACTGAGAAACTCTACGAGATCTAACATCGGACTTGGTCCGAGGAGACAGGTACCTTAAGAGGTCCGTTCTTATGATCACCCATCGGTAAGGGAAGAAGTCCCTTAGAAGGGTTCGGTCCCTAACTTGACCCAGAGATCGTGACGTCTTCAAACTCGTTGGTCCCTTCGGGGTTCCTTCGTGCTATTCGTCGTTTTTCTATTACTTAATTAAATTTTTCTTATACCTTTCTTTAGAAAGAGAGTTTGAGGTTTAAACACCTCGTCGGTCCAAGTCAAGTCAAGTCAACGAGTCAGCACAGGCTGAGAAACGTTGGGGTACTTAGTATCGTGCGGTCCGGAGGGACAGGTAGTGGTTGAGGGCCTCAAGTGAGTCTGAGTGCAGGTAGCTCAGTCACTACGGTAGGTCGGTAGAGTAGGAGACAGCAGGGGAAGAAGAGGACGGGGGTTAGGAAGGGTCGTAGTCTCAGAAAAGGTAACTCAGTTGAGAAGTGTACTCCACCGGTTTCATGACCTCAAAGTCGAAATCGTAGTAAGGAAGGTTTCTTTAGGGTCCCGACTAGAAGAAGTCTTACCTGAATCCTCTATCAATACGTGTCACTTTTCGTAAGAAGACAAGGAGGTCTACCATAAGACGACCCGGGAAAATACACCGTCCCTGAGGAGTCACTTTGTCCGAGATGGAGTACGTCCGACAAATAATTCTTTATGTATCACGGTGTCCGTCAGTCTCCCTCTTCGACGGACTCTCCAGTGGACAGAAGTCAAGTCAAGTCAAGTCAGCGAGTCAACACAGACAGACGTTTGACTAGAGACAGTTAAGGACCCGGAACGTCTCCCTCACCACCACTACCCTACACCCTTGTTCCCACGACCAGAGGTGGCACCGAGACGGGAGGCCAAGACGGACTCGTTAAAACTAAAGTAAACAAAATGTGTAACTCTTCCCAAAAGTCTAAAAGAAACTTACTTCGTAAGGAGACGAAATAAACTTCGTCTGGGACTGGATTATAACAGGGGATCTTTCAAGTTCCTTGTACACTTTACAGTTCCAAAGTGAGTCTCCGTGGTGACTTGAATTTTTAAGATCTGGTCTCGAGAAGGAGAAAAATAATTTCATACAAGAATTAAAACGAAATTTGTTCAAAGTTTACTATACAGTCTCAATTTCTGGGAAGAAAGGGGGAAGGGGTCTTCACTGGTTATGGGACTTCAATCTCTCACAAGAAAAGAAGGTACTGACACAAGAATATGAAGTAAATGTCCATAGGTGTCGTTACTAATGATAATAAACACGTAGAAATTCAAAATGTCTTTAAATCGATATTTATCGGAAAACATACCATAAGAAACCATCAAATCACCATTTCTTAGACGGACGTTACGTCCTTCGCATCCAACAGAGGGACCCAGTCCTTCTAGGGACCTCTTTCTTTTCCCGTAGGGTGAGGTCATAACAACGGACCCTTTAGGGTACCTGTTCCCTCGGACCACTCGATGTCAGGTTCCCCAGTGTTTTCTCAACCTGTACCGAATTTAACTGATTTGTGTGTTGTGGTTGGAAAATATAGGACGAAAAATGTAAATCTTAAAAAAAATTGTTGAATGGATATAATTATGTTCACCTAGAACGGGTACACGACTTTGACGTCATATCGGAAGACATCCTACTTATATAGTACTAACAAAAAAGGGAAGAGATTGTTCTCTAGTCCCGTTAGTCCAACAAAGGATAAAAAGTGATACAGATCTTTATTACGTCATCTATAAGGACGTGAATTCGGAAACGTATATTACACACACTTCAAGAGATCTTCACCTTTTATGATTTCCATCTAACAACCTACGGCTTAGAAGTTGAAATGATCTGACTTCAATGAAATTTCACCAGTGTGGTTAAATGTGAGATACCTTCTCATATCCTCGTAAGAGGGTGTAAGATTGGTTACGAATCGTAATTATTTAAAGGTTAAAAATGGTCAGTCCCGACGAATTATAATGACAAAAGAAACGTAAAGGGTAATGATTACTTTATTCATATAAAACACACACAAAACCAGAAAACACTATAGAGAAATTACTCAAAAACCTAGTATAGAAAATGGGTCATACTGAAAAAGAACAAATAATTAAGAAGTATGTTATGTCAATGATAAGTCAAAACCAATAAATGTAAAGTTTGTATAAGACGATAAGAGAATGGAAGAATTTGGAAAATTGTAAAAAATTTGAAACAGTGACCACAGAAAAAGTACGGTAACAAAAAGTAAAATTACATCATTTTAAATAAGGTAAAAAGTGAAGCTAAGTCGAAAACCATTGAAGAAATTTTTTAGAAAGGAATAGGACTACAGTATTTATGTAAAAGAGGATTTCAAAATATTAACCGACAGATGGGATTTTAAAATTGTCGGACTCCTTTCCAATCCCAAACTTATATTTATTTCGTTCAATGTTTCAAAATCTCTGGTGGACTAAATTTAGTGTATTCCTTTTATACATTTTACTTACATTTATAAAAAGGAACATTACTATTAGTACTTAATAATTATAGTGACTCTTTAACACTCTGAGAGTATGGTGTTTTGGTACTACTGAAAAGTTCATCAACTTTAAGGTCTTCAATCTTTATGTGATAACACTTTAAATATGTACGTTTTTACTGTCTATATTTGTAACCATAAAGTAACCTCCATCCACTACAGATACACACACGTACGTACGATTCAACGAAATCAGGACAGGTCGAGACACACTGGGATACCTGACATCGGGGGGTCCGAAGGGACAAGTAACCTAAAAGATCCGTTCTTATGACGTCACCCAACGGTCCCCTAGAAGGGTTGGGTCCCTAGTTTAGGCATAGAGAATGCCGTCCACCTAAGAAATGATGATCGCGATGGACCCTTCGGGTCCATTGCAGATGTTTGGGTCCGTTTGAATTCACCTCTTAAATCTTGTCTTGTAAATATATTAAGATTTATAAATCCAACCGTCGTACCTCAACACCTTTCATGTGACTTGAGTCTTAGTCTTCTGGAACAGGATTCTGGTCAAGACGGTGTTTAGTTAGTACTGGTTCAGTGTATTCAAAAGTCTCGGAGTCAAAGACTTTGTACCTCCACTATGGACAAGTGGAGTACCTTTTTACCACTCTGATTTTACCTTTATTGTTGTTAGAAACTTTTCCCTTACGTATAAATAACATTAAATTCGTCCCGACTTCAAGTCCCAGATAGAAGGAGTGATTATCTGACGATAATGGTGAACAGTTAATTAGTATTGTCATTCATTATTAAAAAAAAATTTTTTCGTGGAAGTATGTATCTGAGAGTATAAAAGAAACGTTGTTGACAAACTCCATTCATGACACTTGTAGGGTGTAAATGCCTCCACTTTAGTTCCGAGTCTTAATGTACTGAAAATGTCAATGTTTGGAACATTCATAGGTCTGAACATGAGTATAGAATCGAAGATTAACACTTAGGTAACAAAACAACTATTGTTATTACTATTTTGATTGTCACATGAAACTTGTAAATGATACTCGATCCGTGATAAGATTCACGAAATGTTCAAAAAGAGTAAACGTTGAGTCTTAATAGGATGGTTCATCAATCCTTATAGGATAAAATGTTTGTCTATTAACTTCGTGTCTCTTTGGTTGGTAGAATGGGTTATAGTGAATCGACCATTCCTCGTGGGCTTGGTTCATTATACCGGGGTCCCTGATCGAAGAATTGATTTTATCAGGTAGAAGGTGGGTGGACACCCAAGTCCAATGGGTGAGGTGATGACCTACACAGGAGTAATCGACGTTTATGTATTTCTGGTGGATGTAAAAGGTTTAGTAACGATGTCGTAGATCTGTGGTTACCTGTCTCAGAGGATACAAAGACTTGTTCTAAGAAGTGTGTACTTGAAATGAGACAATGGAAACACTGGGAAATGATTCGATTGATATGGAAAGTCGAATTGGTCTTGTCAGGGTCCATCATCGACAACAGGACTAAATTAATTATGAGTGTAGGGAGTAAGTGTGTGTTCTCAATATCGAACTTTTTAGTTTACTATACCAAAAGATAACGATTGAGATCTGTCTGAGAACCGGAAATAAAGGAATATGTATCGAACCTAACCGACGACCAGGGGATATCCGGACGGAAAACGACACTCTTAACCATATCTTAAATTTCCGAGTTCTCTGTCAAAAGATACTGTCAATTGGACCCCATAGGAGATTACGTGTAATTACTTCAGAGGGAATACATGTCAGCCCTTCCAGGGGACCTCCTCCTTTACCGTTGGGTGAGGTCATAAAAACGGATCTCTTAGGGTACCTGTCTCCTCGGACCGTCCGATGTCAGGTACCCCACCGTTTTTCAGCCTGTGCTGACTCGCTGATTATAAATATTATAACGACACTCAACGGGTGAAGGGTAGTGGGGGTGATCGTCACCATAATTGTACTGTTCCCCTGAAGGACCGAAGTATAGTCGTTCCCTTCTTTTTTACTGTCCACCTGTACTCTTCCCGAACCAAGAAGTAGAGTGGCTCTCATAAATAAGGAGTTATGGACCCACTCCTGACGTTTTCCTTTCTGTTCGGACACGTAGTTCTTACTAAGGGAGAGGTAGACCTTAACTATAAGTAGAACCGGTTAGAATTATAATATCTCGTTTTCTTTGACGAAAGACTGGAAGTAATATATATCCTTATAGTGTCAGCGTGTCTCAAAGAAAAACGGAATGTTAAAAGACTCAAAGGTAATAGAAAAAGTCAGGAATCGAAACTTAACACGTACGTCGAAGGGGTAGTATTCCGGAGTCGTCCCTCGTTGACCGAACCCCTTCGACCTGTCCCTTCCCGACTTAGTCGTTCCTGGTCAGTGTCGTCCGTACGAACTCCCCTAAACCCCCTTCATCTCCCCTACTCGACTTTAGTCGTCTTTTATCTACGGTTTGTCGAACTAAATTTTAATTTTACTACACAAAAAGTGTGTCACGAAAGTGGAATTTTTACTACGTAATTTTTTTGTTAAAGTTTGAAGGAAGTTGTATTGATGAAGTTTGAAACAGGGTTCCCCCTTTAGGTACGAACGGTTCCCGTCTACAATTCCTTCTTCTCATTATAAATGTCGTGAAGATTGTTGAAAAAAAGTAAGTAAACCATTTCACCCATACTGGCTAGGGACAAAATATTTCTTTTTATACTCTCCAATTGAAGAGGTTCCAGAGTCACGATCTTCACCGTCTCTGTCCTAAGTCGGGTTCCACATTAACGTCTTGACGTCACCTGACTTATAAACACAGAGCAGTTTTAAGTATACAACTTTAGATTGGGGATTCTACTACCAGAATCCTCCACCCCGGAAACCCTCCACTAATCCAGTACTCCTATCTTGCGAGTATGTCCCCTAATTACAGGAATATTTTCTTTTGACTCTCCCGAGAGTAAGAAAGACGGTGTATTCCTGTGTCGTCCTTCTGTCGGTAGATACTTAGTCCTTCAATCGAGGGCGGTCTGAGGTTTATACGACTACTGAACTAGAACTTGAAAGGTCGAAGATTTTGACACTCTTTATTCACAAACAACAAATTCGGTGAGTCCTATACCATAAAAACAATGTCCACTGTTTTTCCTGATTCTGTTTAGGAATACGAAAAGAGACATAGTGGGATCTTCGTCAATCAAGTTCGACTTCCATCCTTAGAGATTGTCACCTTAAAATTCTGTTCGGAGTACACTCTTTTTTTGAAAAAACACTCTACTTTGTTCTCCACACACCTATAATACGTTTCTCATCCGTATATAAGTCACCATACGACCATTTAGTAGAGAGACCCCTCTCTTTTTTTCGGATTTTCGGACCTAAACGTCGTCAACTACCAAAGATTTATGAGGGTGGTACTGGGTAAAGTTCGACGGTTACAAACTAGTTGACCGAATATTCTAAGACCTATAATTTATTTATTAGTCGAGAGTCTCTTGTCTGTTCGGACAAGATCATGAGGTGACGCAAGAAAATGAAGTCGACACACAATTGAGTAGTAAACCCATGAGAAGAACTCGTGTACTGGATGCATTTGTATATTTCGAAGAGTGTGATACCTTCCATATCCTCTGGTCTTAGATAATGTATTGGAGGGGGGTTTTTGAACGGAAAATCTGTATCTTAATAAAACTTGACTAATAAAACTCTTTCTCACCTGTTTCCTCTACGAGACTTTTGTCTGGTCTTTAATGGGAAAACATTCCACTTCCTCCTTTCACTTACTTGACCGAATTCTGATTTATAATTTGATTCTAGTACTGTAGATCGGGGTAATAACGTACCGTTTATCTTCCC
The DNA here is from genome assembly GCA_006410555.1 of Capra ibex. Lineage (NCBI taxonomy): Eukaryota > Metazoa > Chordata > Mammalia > Artiodactyla > Bovidae > Capra > Capra ibex. The sequence goes on along the minus strand of SJYO01020080.1, from coordinate 102,732,257 downwards.
CTTTTCCACCTTATCACTGTCTAAAGGAGAAGAACCCGAGGTTTTAGTGACGCCTGTCACTGACGTCGGTACTTTAGTCTTCTACTAACGAAGAACGTTCCTTTCGCTACTGTTTGGACCTGTCACACAACTTTTCGTCTCTGTAACGGGACGACTGTTTCCAACCATCTCAGTTCCGATACCAGAGAGGTCACCAGTGCATGTCACCACTCTCGACCTGACATTTCTTCGTCTTACGGTTTCTTAACTACGGAACCTTGACGCCACGTGTTCTTCTGAGGACTTTCAGGGAACCTGACGTTCCTCTGGTTTGGTCAGTTAGCATTTCCTCTAATTGGGACTTATAAGTGATCTTCCTGAACAATCCATCAATCTTATCCTTTGTCCTCAGGTCTTACCACCACCGATTTTCTGTTCCTTCTCTTTTCGGACGCTTTTATCTTGTTTCCTTCCAGGCTCCTGGCCTCACTCCTGGAGCCCATCTTGTTTGTGAGGACCGATCGGGCGAAATATATCCCGTCCGGGTCCCCTTTTTTTTTGTATGTTTTTCTCCTCGGTTTCCCGGCCCCCAGAGAGAGAGTCCGTGCGACCCCGAGAGAAGAGAAGTGCAGAAACCCAGCTATACGGGAGTGGGTGGAGGTCCTACCTAAAGGGACGATAAAAGATTTATTTTATCTCGACATTGTGTCTCGACATTGTGACTAAACAGACAAGCTCTGGACTCTCGATATTGTACCAGACAGGTTCTGGGTTCTCGATACTGTGTGGGTCCCGAAATTACAGGCAGTGAGGTTTAGAAACAACTGTACTGTGTCTTGACTCCTCCTATGTAAGCGGACTGTCTGACTACGACTTCAACTTCGAGGTCCTAAAACCAGTAGACTGCGTTTGTCTACCGAGTAACCTACTCTGAGACTACGACCTCTTCTAGCTCCCGTCTTCCTCTTCTCCCACAGTCTCCTACACTACCGACCTGTCGTAGTGGCTACGTTACTTGTACTTGAAACCGTTTGAGACCCTCTACCACCCCCTGTCCCTCCGGACCGCACGACGTCAGGTACCCCAGCGTTTGTCGACCTATGTTGACCTGTTGTTGTTGTCGCTCCCTTTAAATGTATGTCCTTTGGAGGTAAACATTCCCACAGAGGACGAACTATGGTCCTTCTCTTTTTATTCAGATTTAGTATACTTTAAATAGTTATTTTTTCCGTTTCTGAATTTGGACGTGTTGTCAAAATGGGAACAAGTGGTCTGTAAAGGTCCAGTGGAAGGATTTTGAACGGAGGGGATATGTGAAAAGAAATAGAATCGACTCCTACCATAACTTCGGACTTAAGATTCGGTAGAGAAACCTAACGAGTAAGAGATCTAAAGAGAGTCCGGATATACTTTATTTGAAGACACACTGAAAGAGAACAATGAGACAGAAAACAATGTTCCCGGGATTCCGTTTTTGGATCTGTCCATCTTTCTTTCTAAAAGGAGGGGGCAATCCCAATGTTATACAATCTAGGACCCGAAAAGGAGGTGACTTCCGGAAAAGTGGAGGCGACGAATCTTACAGTCAGGGAAGTCTCCGACCATTCTGACTTTTCTTGGCGGAGTGTGTTTCAGGGAAAGGTCTCTCCGGGTGTAGGTTTCTGTTTTACTAAACCACAAAATCTCAGGTCCGGTAGAGTCAGGTTACCGTCTCCTGAGACTTCTCGGTAAGATCGAAGTCTTGAACGGTTCGTCAATCTTTTTTAACAGTTCGGACGTAGTATCGAATCGAAGAGGGAACCGGGGGAGACCAAAGGAAGGAGAAGGTAAGTATTCTATAACTAGAGTTCGAGTGAATTGGTAGGACGAGTGATTTGAGATGGAGACTCACGAGATCCTCGAGTTATCAGTCTTTCTTACCACATCTCCCCTCAAGGGACCACCGGGTCACTAATCACCAGGACGAAGGTGACGTCCCCCGCGTCGAAACCAGGGACCAACCCCTCGATTCTGGGACATACGGTACACTGTGTTTGTTTGTCGTTGTTGTCATTTTCTTTGGCTTAAACACTCTGTAGGAGTAAGTTGTGTGGAGGTGGACTCCGTCTTGAGATATTTAGTCTGGTACAGGTCAATCGGAATATGTCATTCAGTGGATGTATCTTGACTCAGGACAAGACTCTCGTACAAGAATTCATATATTTCAATGAATCCATGAGTTGATGAACCTCTTCCTTTACCTTTGGGTGAGGTCATAAGAACGGACCTATTAGGGTACCTGTCTCCTCGGACCACCCGATGCCAGGTACTCCAGCGTTCCTCAGTTTATACTGACTCGTGTGTCGTGAATGTATGGGTTGATGGTGTCGGTCGACATATCATGACATGGTATTATCTAAATAATATGATAAGTGGGTTTATTATATTTGTTTGTTCGTGTTTTCTAGTTTGTAAAAATTAGAATGTCATATCATGGGATTTTTCGTGTCATCATGGTCTATGCAGTGACGACAAAAATGCGAACGAATGTAGGACCCGAACTGTATTTCTATGACATGATGATGCTATGAGAGATGTCATAATAATTCATATGTTTTCGTGTTAGAGACCGTCTCCTACATGTGTGCACTTGATTGAATGTACTAACCTGTGTGTTTCCGTGTATGTGTAGAAACTTTCGAGTGTTGAACCTCCAAGCAGACATCCTCTGAATCACATTGATTTTTGCCTACACTCTCCTCGTCGACCCTCTGGGGATTGTGTTCTGTCCGAATTTATCGTAGTCCTCTGTTCGGTCTATTTACGTGTCGAAGAAGTTCCAGGAATGAGGAAGACTAACAAGAGTCGGGAGACACGGTGAATACAAATGGGACGGAAGCCCGACACATTCGATGATTACTCCTCGAAGAATTACTGGAATCTCTTCTTGGTCCTTTGCGTCAACCTACCTTGGAATATATTAATGAGCACTCTCTGGTCGTTACTATTTACACGTCAGAACGGATTCAAATTACCAAATCTTCCTTATTTCGTTTGTCCTTTCCTTGCCTTTCTAGGTAAAATTCAACATACGTGAGTATGATATTCAGAAGTGCTCCTTAGAGAAAAAGAGGGAGGGAAAAAGGGAGGAAGAGACAAACAGAGAGGACACGGGTCGAGGAACAGAGGGAGAGGGAGATAGGAACTAGTTAATAAACCTCTATTCCGATGGTAGATCTTCCTTACTTTAGTCCAGTAAACATCTCTATAACTACTTGGATCTCAGACAGTATGTCTCACTACATTCAATCTTTTCTCTTTTTATAGTATATAATTGTGTATATATACCCTAGATCTGTTTTTACCATGTCTCCTTAGGTAAACGTCCCGTCGTTATCTCTGTGTCTACGTCTCTTGTCTTCTCACCTGTACCTCCCAACCCTGACCCCATATTTGCGCCTCTACCCCTAACTGTATGTGTTATAACACGCATTTCGTCTAGCGATCACCCTAGGACGACATGTCGTGACTCGAGTCGAGTCACGAGACGTCACTGGATCTCCCCACTATACCCCCTCCTCTATTCCCTCCGAGTTCTCCCTCCACTGATATACATATGTATACCGACTAAGTGAAGTAACATGTCGTCTTTCGTTGTGTTGTAACAATTCGTTAGTATTGTGTTATTACTTATTTGTTGGTGGTTTTTTTTTTTTTTTCTGACGGTTGTTAAGTTGACAGACTCATCGTTTTGTTGGTAGTGTCTCGGGACCATGAAGTGAGACTCCTCTTTAGACACTGTCTACGAACCCTTATTTCACCGGTTGTCGTTTATGTCCTGTCTCGTCGTCACTCTTCATCGTGGACTGTTCGTTTCTACCTGTGAAGTAATGTAGTAGGTGAGTGAGCGGTCCCGGGTGTCTCATATAGTCGGTCCACGGTCCGTGCGACGACGCTCGACCCTTGTGTTACCTGGCACCTGTCTCGACCAAGGACGGGAGGACTTCAGATCACTCTTCTGTCTGTCATTGGGTTGTAGTATCTGTATTTATAATTAAATGTCGACCCGATTCTATATCACCCTCTTGTAGTCGACCTCGGAATTCTACGATCTTGATCTATGATCATTACACCCCAGAGGACCCCACCCTGACTTACAAAGGTGTTTCGATTGTTGGGGATTTTCGTAGGGACGGCGTCCGGATCTCGGGTACACGTATAACCACGACGACTCTGAGTCTTATGTCACTTCTAAAAAGTCTTTTCTCGTTTTAAAAAGTTCTTTTTATAGTTTTTATTTCATTTTTATTTTAAAATTATTTTATACTGGACACATAACGAGAAATTCAACGCCACATGTATACAATACTTCACTTGGTCTACTAGGTGAATTCACACGTTTTTTGAAAAATATAAAAAAGAGTAGGAAACTTTTTAACATCAAACTATGAGAAAAGAGTATCGTTATAATGGACTCGAAGGATCCACCGCGATTACCATTTCTTAGACTGACATCACGTCCTCTACCCCAAGTCAGGGACTCAACCCTTCTAACGGACCTCTTCCTTTACCGATGGGTGAGGTCATACGAACGGACCTCTTAAGGTGCCTGTCTCCTCGGACCACCCGATGTCTGGTACATCAGTATTTCTCAGTCTGTACTGACTCACTGATTGTGAAAGTGAAATATTATATGTGTTATGTAACATGTTGTCGTGAACGTACAGTAAATGTTTATTTATCCGTTTATATTCCATGTGTAGGAGTTATCAAATTGACTACTTGTATAGTTTCAAACCTTTAGTCACAAAATTTAATGAACCGTTCATGGACTACGAGTTATTATTGTTCATTATAAATGACTCCTAAATAATTACGATTTCGTGTAATCGACCAATATACTTAATAAAGTAAATCAAGAGTATTATTGAAAAACTCCAACCATGATCATGACGGAGTAAACTGTTTTGTTTCCGTAGTTCCTAATTCAGTCTACGACTTCTAGAGGGTCGTCCGATTTCCATCTGGTCTCTAAATTTGGGTTCATAAAACTAACGTCTTACCCCGAGAATGGTATAATACGACAGAGTATGTACGGTCAAGGATAGTACATACACAACTATAAATTTTCTTATTATAAAACCCCGAAAAACCTTTCCAGTGAATACTCCTCATAAAACAAGACTCTATCACTCACTCACTCACTTTAGCGAGTCACACAGACTGAGAAACGCTGGGGTACCTGACATCGGATGGTCCGAGGAGACAGGTACCCTAAAAGGTCCGTTATCGGGACCTTACCTAACGGTAAAGGAAGAGGTCCCCTAGAAGGATTGGGTCCCTAGCTTGGACCCAGAGGGCGTAACATCTGTCTGCGAAATGATAGACTCGGTGCTCCCTTCATTGTGTGTTATTTATATTTTGTAATCATTTATGTCTTTTATAATAGTTTATTGTTCAAAATTCAGTCAAAAATTTCTAACGGAGAGTGCCTTGTACAAAGTGGTACTAGAACTTGACTCATCCTGTTCCTTTATCTTATCGAAATCTCGGGGGTCAGTGGGTGTTGGGGGATTTTATCGAAACCTTTGGATAGGAAACTTACCCATCGGTAAGGGAAGAAGTCCCCTAGGAGGACTGGGTCCCTAGCTTAGACCAGAGGACGTGATGTCCGTCTAAGAAATGGTAGACTCGATGGTCCCTTGAAACTATAGATTCACCTACCGATGAGTTGTAGGGTTTTACGATCAGGTACAACACCAGGCGGTGCGACCGAGGACAGTAAGGATTTTTCCACAGACACTACGGTGATTCTGGAAAGACCTTGATCCGTTTACCTACTGGACTCTACCAGGTTTTGGTCCGTAGTCAGCCCTCCTTCCTCACTAACCCTCTACCCACCCGTATAGTCAACGAAGAGGGGTACCATCAGTCCCTATGGAAGAACCCGAGTTTCAGGTCTTGGACTCTACGAAAGGGAAATGAGGTATCGGTGAGAGGAGAAGAGTTCAAAATAGTGTAATCCTTCACGTGGTTACGGTCACAAGTAGGATGGGTATCTGAAAGTGTACTGAGTAACAGAAACGATTGGTTCTCACACTCTCTGTAGTCATGTTAGACACGAGATTAGAGTACTGTAGGTTCTCCAGTGACGGTGGTCGTCGAAAATGTAATAAACTTATCGATCCAAAAAACAATTCTTTATTTTAACCTGTAGACCAACCTTAAGTTAGTACGGTGTTTATTTACAGGGTCATCAGTCGAAGGAATCTTGTGACTCACTACTACACACTACTAGACACTTCTTCTTCTTTCCTTCAGTCTTCCTAAAAACTCACGGTACAGGTAGGGTGACACACTTTTTCGGTTCGACGTAAGTTCCACCGTTTCTGAATTAGGTTTAAGACAGATTGTCTCGACAGATCCCAATAAGAACCCGAAGGGACCACCGAGTCACCATTTCTTGGATGGACGATTACGTCCTCCCAAGTAGGGGACCTCTTCCTTTATCGTTGGGTGAGGTCATAAGAACGAACCCTTTAGGGTACCTGTCTCCTCGGACCACCCGATGTCAGGTACTCCAGTGTTTTCTCAGTCTGAGCTGAATCGTTGATTTGTTGTTGTTTCCATTAATGGTTAGAGCGTAAACCTCACGAGGTCCAATGTTGATTTGACAGTGTTTTGTTGGGGAAGTATAGACCTGATACGTAGGACTTCCGTTCTGACGTTTTCACCGGACCTACAATCCAGTTCTGGCGGTCGGAAACCCTGTACTGCAAGGACAATAAAGACGTAAAAGACATAAAAGTGACGGGTAAGGTTCGACTGTAGAGAGATGAAGAGGAGGTGGAAAGAGTCAGTGTTACTGATCTTAAAAAGGCCTTGAAGATAATATCTGTTTTACTAGAACCTATAAGTACTTTTTATGTCGTTTCTTGACCGTTTCCCTTTTTGACTGGAGTTCTTTCATTTCTGTAGAAGATAATAAATCAAACCAAGAGAAGAAAGACTAGAGACATACCGAATGAGGGTTTAAGTAAGTCTAGATCCGAGGTTGAAGTGGAAAAGTTACTCCCGAAGGGACATTTCGTATAGATTTATGTGAAGAGAACGGCAGAAGAGTACAACAATTGGACCGAAGTATCACGTACAAAAGAGGACTGTAATCTAATATTTATGAATATGACTTAGCATGGAACAGATCGAGGGGGAATCCTAAATTCCCGGTACTCTCACTCCCGAAACAGAACAAGTGATAACATAGACATAGTGAATTTTGCTCATGAATCGTATACTTATCACAGGTTATTTATCAACAACTTACTGATTTACTTATTTCTTTTACAAACAAGTTACTGATTTAGTTCCTTTACGTTCAGTCTTCGTGTTTCTTTATCCTCTATGGTAGAAAGTCAACAATTTTCCGGACAGTATCTTTTCTGTTTTCCATTGTCCACAATGGAAAGATAAGGTGTCCTACACCTTATCTTTTTCCTTGTGAACGTGTAACAAATACCCTTTCATTTAACCACGTCGGTCGTTCCTTTTGTCATACCGCCAAAGAGTTTTTTTCACTTTTCATCCCGATGTAATACTAGACCGTTAGGGTGGAGACTCTTATATAGGGGGGTTCAACTTTAATGTTAGAACATCTCTATTGACGTTAGGATACAAGTGACAGAGTAATAAATGTTATTGGTTCTGTACCTTTATTGACCATAGGTGACTACCTATTAACCTAATTGTACGTTATCTTAATAAGTCGGTACGTTTTCGTCCTTTGAGACGGTACACGTTGTTGTGCCTACCTTGAACTCTTGTAGTACGATTCACTTTATTCTATCTCTTTCCGTTTTGATATAGTAGAGTGAATGAACCTCAGATTTTTCTTGAGATCTTTGTCTCTCGTCTAACTAACAACGGTCTCCACTCTCTTCTCCCTACCTTTTTACCAACTTCCACCAGTTTTCTATCTTTAAGGGTCAATATTTTATTTATTTAGGACTCCTATATTACATGTCGTACCACTGATATCAATTATTGTAACATAACATATAAGTTTTCAACGATTCTTGAATTTTCAAGAGTTCTGTTTTTTAGACATTAATGTACTTAACTACTTCCAATTGATTTGAATAACACTATTAGTAAAACGTAAACTGGTATGTATCTATATATACGTACGCACGCACGTACGATTCAGGGAGGTCAACACAGGTTTAGAAACACTGGGACACCTGACATTGGGGGGTCCGAGGAGACAGGTACCGTAAAGGGTCCGTTCTTACAACCTCACTCAACGGTAAAGGAAGAGGTCCCCTAACTTGAGGACAGAGAATCTAGAGGACGTAACCGTCTACTCAAGAAATGGTGACCGTGGTGGGTCCTTCGGGATATCTATAGATACATCGATATATTTTAGTAATACAATTTGATTGTATTAGAATATGCAATTAAATAGAGTTATCTTGACCTTTTTCAATTTGCCTTATGACTCAGAAGTCCGGTTTTAAGATGTTTCTTTCAACTTGTTTCCACCTTCTTTTATCTATTTTACTTAATTTTTACAATCCAAAGAAACAATTGTTATCTAGAGAATTCCTTCCAAACGCTATTTTCATAGATTCAGATAGGTTTCTCTGAGTAGGGTACGTGACGGTTTGAACTCTAAGGGACTCTGGTAGAGTACACATTCTTAGTTTTGACCAGTACTATCTCTTTGTATCTAGTACTTAGGGACTAGAGATGTCTCACTTCTTTATTAACTATCATAAGATATTCACAAAGGGGCTTGGGGTCCACGACTAAATAACACTGTGAACGAAGAGAGTAACACCGATCTTGTTAAAATCTGTAAGAAAAGGACAGAAAAGAAATAGGAGGGGGTTTCACATCATCGTGATTCACGTGTATAATAGAGTACCAGATTACTAAGAAAGACTAGTTCGACAAGGACAATCGTCTTCTCAAAACGGAAGACCTGAGACGTCGGTCTTATCAGTTCATTTTTCTTTCTGACCTTTCTTGTCTTTATCAAATGTTTATTTATACACTCTTAATTCTGAGACTTGGTGTTTGCCAGTTTTGCTAGAAGTCTTTTTCAACCTGTCACTCTTTTTTTAGTCTGTTACTACAAAATTATGATGTGTATGTTTCAATAAAAAATTTCAGTATATTAATGACAATATTCCAGTATATTAAAATATTCCAATATATTAATGACAATACAATGACGATATTCCTGAAGGAATTTTATAGAGTTTTTATGTGTCATGATAGCTGTGGTAACTATTATCGAAGTCACACTGGATACACGGACTGTTAAGAGAAATAACTTTGTTATCTGTTCTGTCTAACGAACCATCAAATTGAACGGGATTTTATTGAAAGAAATGGTTTACTATCACAGTAAACAGTGCGTCCTTCACTTCCGAACCGTTTGAAAAGTGACCCCAAAGGAAACTGAAAAGTGTGATGTCAGTTGACTAAGTATTTAATATCCTTCATATTTAAATTGACACGACTGTTGAAAAACTTTTAGATGATCCAGACGTTCTGAAAAGATCGGTTTACCAGACGACTGGAAAGGTTGAGTTACATCTTTTTGTATTACACAATTTAGTTACTTTGTATTTATTTACTCTAACTAACTAAGTAAGTAGTATCAAAATTTGGTATAAACACTAAAAAGTGATATTTTGTGGAGGAAGGAAATTGAAGATTCCATGGGTGAAGACAGGACGTTGAAAGATACTTGGGTGTTCTGTGTCGTAGTAGGAAGGAGGAGTACGGGTTGACTAGATTTGAAATGTCACAGAAGGAAGGAGCAAAGAGAAGATAGACGGGGAGCCAATGATAAGCTAGAATTTTGAATCGACAAGGAGACGAAAGTGAGAGATGGAACATGTGTCGTCGGATTAGTAGAGAAACGAAAACAGTTGTAACGTGAGAAGGTGACTGATGTTTATGTCACCCGTAATGAGTCGGACCTTAAATTCACTAAGACATCGGTCTGAGACGGGAACAGGGTGGGATACAAAGTAACTAGAAGGTATGAAGTTGTTGAATCTTTACTGAAAGAAAGAGTCTTATAAGAGATGAGGAGAGAGATGGGTACGAACCTTACTGAGAGGTTGGAGGTTTGTGATGTATATAGTGATAGTCTCAGTTAGTCGATAGAAAGGAGTTTTAGTAAGGATAGTGGGAAACAACAACAAACCAGTGAGTCAGTACAGGCTGAGAAACACTGTGGTACCTAACGTCGTGTGGTCCGAAGGGATAGGAAGTGGTAGAGGGTCTCGAACGAGTTTGAGTACAGGTAACGTAGTCATTACAGTAGGTTGGTAGAGTAGGAGGTAGTAGGGGAAGAGAAGGACGGAAGTTAGAAAGGGTCGTAGTCCCAGAAAAGATTACTCAATCGAGAAGTGTAGTCCACCGGTTTCATAACCTCGAAGTCGAAGTCGTAGTCAGAAAGGTTACTTATAAGTCCCAATTAAAGGAAATCCTAACTGACCCAACTAGAGGAACGACAGGTTCCCTGAGAGTTCTCAGAAGAAGTTGTGGTGTCAAGTTTTCATTTAAGAAGCCACGAATCGGATAGTGGGATTGTTCTTTATTACAGTGGGGGAGACTTGCAGATACCATAAACTGGGTGAGGAAACTATCGATCGACAGAACACCATATAAATAAGTGAATAAGTATACGACGTAAAGGGGGTCTAAATGATTATTTGAGGAACTCTAATAAGGATAAATCTTAGTTTTGCCTACCTTTAGTCAAGTAAACACAACTTCCTTACTTACTGTCTCTTTCAAGAAAAAAGTTTTTGTTCAAAATTGAAGGATAACTATAATTTAAGTCTTTTATGAATCATCTGTAAAAACATAAGGATTTATCAGACATTGTTTAATTACAGACATTTCTATAATACATTATCTTATATCCGGGGTGAGTCAATTTTAATGATTTCCTATATCACCTAGGTGTCTTGTTAAACTGTTTATCAAGACCTTTACAGTTGGCTTATCTATATTTAGTTGTATTAAGATCAAAATCAGAGAGTCTTCCAACAAAACTCTAGTAGTCGACGAGCATTATATATCTTTTTATGACAAGAGTGTGTAGAAATTCACTTTTATAAAAAAGAAGAGATGTGAAAATAGACATAACTCGTACTTGTTTTCTTCGAACCGTATACCATTAAGAATTTTTAAAATATACAAATGTTACACCATACTTTCGTGTCATGTGACGACGAATATATCTACGGTTGTCGAGAGGATAAAAGGTCAAAATATGGTATAATAACCTTCTTTGGGTCCCTCGGTAGTTCGGGTCACGACAAAGGTTCGTGCAGTTCCGGATTGGTAGGGTCTTTATGTACACGAAAATAACCATAAGGTTCTCTACTAATATATCGTGTCCTTAAATAAGGTCGGAGAAGTTTAGGACTTCAGTCTTTAAAGTAGGTTCGGGGATTTGACGTAAGACTCTCATTTTGAGTAAAGGAGTAGGATATTGAAAATCTTTGTTTCCGGTTCATGAGGAAAATTAGACATGGTGTTTCTTTTTCCTGGGTCACCTCGGTGCGGTTACCGAAGACACTGTGGGACCACGACCTGGATAAAGACGTTAAGACATTTAGACGGGAAAGGTCATGACCAGGAGTAGAGGGGGGTACGTCGAGTTAACGTCTAACAAGTCCGGAGTCGGGAAGAGACAGGTGTTCCGGTGAGACCTCGGACAGGTCACCATACGTTAAACTATTTGATGAGTCATGAGTCTCATTTCAGGATACCTGGAGTCAAGACGGAGACTGGTCATTATATAAATGACCCTGGGACCCGGGTGGTACATCAAAGAGACATATACTTAAATATAGATATGCTTGTGTTGATCCTAATATATTATAGAATCAGAGAAGTTGGTAATTCACAGATCCTGTAAGAGGATGGTTGAGGTTCTACTATAGAAGGTTTATAAGGTCGATATATATATGAGATGGTTCGTGAGTCTAAGGAGGTAGGTAAGTAAGTAAGTGTTTGATAAATAAATCGTCGTCATACGTGATCCGAGATACCATCCGAAACCCCTGTGTAACCAGTTATTTTTTTCCGTACCTGGGACGAAACACTTCATATGTCAGATCACCTGTAGTTTACTACCTTCTTAATATTAATTATTCGTTCTTTTATGTATATTTTAAAGTCAACCATGATTTTCATGAGACTTTGTATTCTCTCCCGTTCTCTCTCTCTCCCCTACGTTACACTCTTTTAGTGTCCTGTTCGGGAGAGACTTCTCTACCGTAAAGTTCTAAGGTCCTTATCCTTCATCGGACTGTAGGTTTCTCGTCTTCTGGTTAAATCTGTTGTATACGATTCTTGTTGTACACATCTTCAGGACTGCACTCTTTTCAAGACAATCTAGACGTCGTCACCTTCACTCTTCTTCGTCTTTGTACCGTAAATAAAGGAGAGATATAAGTGGGTTTGTATTGTATCTTGGATTTATTCACCAAGGTTTTGAACGGACACGTAATCTGAGTAGACCACTAGAAGGTTTTAAAGGTCACGAGTCCGATGTGGGGTTTGGTCATTTTAGTGGTTGAGGTCCCTGTCTTATGTTCGTAGTCTTAAGAAACTTCGAAGGTCACTAAGGTTTAAAGTCTGTTTAAACTTTTAGTGGCTCATTTCGTGATTTAGTTAAAATCACGAGTTCAAGTAAATGAATAGACAATTTACTACCTCAAGTTGTATCCCTTTAGTCCAGAAAAAGAACGAGACTTAATCTACTAGAGAGAGATTAACGTCTAGGTGTCCAGTAGAAGTGGGTGGGAGAAGGTGTTTAGAAAGAGAGGGAAGGGTGATAGGACCCTGGGAGTATAAGAGGGTCGGCCCGGACTTTGGGACCTTAGAATCTAAGAAGAGAAGTGTGAGAAGGATATTTAGTTCGTCTAAGATAACTGGGTTTCTTAGGTGCTCCGGGAGAAGGGAAGAGTGGATCACTTGGTGAAGGACGTTAGAGTAGGAGGTTAGGACGGGTCTAGAAAGACTTGAGATAGGACGACGGATAGGTTCGGTGGGGGTGGAAACTTTTGGGAGAGTTCACGGTGGAGGAGGTCCTTCGGAGGGATTGTTCGAATTTATAGATACTGTTGATTAGACATTTCAAAATTCTTTGAGTATCAGATATATTAAATCTTGACTTTGTATATGATTGTATATAATATACAACCATAATAGAGGGGGTTTCTATAATTTATTTACTCCTTCTTTGTATATAAGGCAATTAGCGACCTTATGTAATTCGTAAGTTTATGATAGATCTTCATCGTTACCATCGTGACCAGAATTCCAGTACGTCGCCACTACCATAACCACCACCCTAATCTTCATATTGTTCCGTCACTCTCGGTGCGTCATATTTTCCGGATACCGTCAGTCCGTGAAAGATGTGTAGTAGAGTGAACTTGTAACTTTGTTGGATGTTTTATCAAGATTAGATGGGTGGAATGTTTATTCTTTCAACCTCGAATCCTTCAAGTTTCTTGAATGATTTCTATCTACCGTCCAGAAAGACCAGGACTTAAAAAAAAGGGGTAATAAGGTACGATGGAGACATTGAGGTACAATTTGGAAAGTTTTTAACCTGAGTAAAACGTTAAGAAAACGTAGACTGTATCTGACTCATTAAAGAACTAAGTATACTTATTAACGTACGTCACCTCTTCAGAGTCATTCCTTCTGTCTGATGCTCGTAAAGTAACAGTGTCTGATTCATCCCAGGGGGTTGTAATCGTGTATTCGTTGTTTACACACGATTTTATATGAGACCGGTAAATAATTTTTGTAGCAAAGATGAATTTCAACAGATCATTCCATTCACATAGTCATCTACGAGGAACAAGGTGGTCGTTCCCTGAACCCCTAGATGGGACCCATGACTCGACGGGTACCGGTCGGACCTTACAGGTCTCCTTGTTTACGATTAACACTAAGTTATTGAGTGTACGAAATCTTCAATCAGATATTTTATGAACTTGGTAAGTTTCAGTTAGGTTGTAAAGTACACTCTTAAGTTTTAGGTTGGTTGTCCTTTTTGGTTCTTCCGAGGTATAAAAAGAGGTAGAGAACGGAATTAAAAATTTTTCGTTTGTGACATTAACCGACAACTATTTTTAGTTATACAGTCATTGTGGTATTGTCTTAAAGACTTGTCCACGAGCGTCCGTCAGGACAACCTTTTGTTTAACGATATTACTGTCTCTATTAATAGTCGTGGAAACACCCCCCACCTTGAGTTTGGGGAAACTTCTTTATCACGACGAATCTTTACGTCTATTTTTGTCTATTCTCTCACTCTTCCCTTTATTCAATTTAAGACCATGATTCTTTTAATTTGTCTGTTCCCACAAATTTAGGATACGACGATTGTTCCAGTGAATTTTTTTAATAAATAAAGTTCTATCTAAGTCAAGTCAAGTCACCGAGTCAGCACAGGTTGAGAAACGCTGAGGTACTTAGTGTTGTGGGGTCCGGAGGGACAGGTAGTGGTTGAGGGCCTCAAGTGAGTCTGAGTGCAGGTAGCTCAGTCACTGCGGTAGGTCGGTAGAATAGGAGCCAACAGGGGAAGAGGAGGACAGGGGTTAGGGAGGGTCGTAGTTTCAGAAGAGGTTACTCAGTTGAGAAGCGTACTCCACCGGTTTCATGACCTCGGAGTCGAAACCGTAGTAAGGAAGGTTTCGTTAGGGACCCAACTAGAGGAAGTCTTACCTGACCAACCTAGAGGAACGTCAGGTTCCCTGAGAGTTCTCAGAAGAGGTTGTGGTGTCAAGTTTTCGTAGTTAAGAAGCCACGAGTCGGAAGAAGTGTCAGGTTGAGAGTGTAGGTATGTACTAGTGTCCTTTTTGGTATCGGAACTGATCTGCCTAATGAAAGGTAATAAGTGCTCTTATCTTTCTTAGAGTGTCTTCTCTAGTGAGTTCTTTCAGTTTCTAGATCTTCAACGAGGACAAATGAAGTCTTTGTAATAAATTAAAAGAAAGAACACGAAGCGAAGTGAAGGGATTCGTACTAAATCCGATCATAATATTAGTCAAACTGAAAGGTCTCGGGAATGGTTCACGATCCTCCTTCAATTAGATCTTTAAACGATCAACCCTCTATCACACTTTTTTTTATGATTTTTAATGAGAAGAACTTACTCCTTTTTACCGTCCAGTACATAGAGGGGAGGACGGGGTCTAGAGAGTTTTACCTCCCCCCTTTTTCACATAAAATTTTCTTTTGATTTAGACATACCTTATTTTCACTATTTTACGTGAAGGTATTAAAGTTCCTTCAAGAGTCAAGACTGTGTTTTCTTCGATCTTCTTCAGTGTGTTCTAGGACTAAGAATCGTACGTATACACAATAATTTGTGTTTAAATGAATAATGTTTCTGACTAGGTGTGTGTTCCGTCGTTTTTCCAGTGGAATGAACAAAAGATTGGGTCTCAGGACTCTCGTTTTCTTTAAAAGAGAAGGTTATTGGTTTCGTCAAGTGTGTAAACGCTTTTATTTTGGTAAAAATCTTCCACTTATTGAAGTGTTAAGAAGAAAAAAAGTTAGATTCTAAGAGATTGATTTGTCTACCTCAACTCTAGAGAATTCTTACTGACTCACAGTCACGTACATATTTGTCGTTTCTCCGGTCACAAAATACAGTCGTCGATTTTCAGTCGGTAAGATCTAGTTCCAAACGTTCACGTTTACGGAAGTAAGAGGAAGTAAAAGGGAAACCGAATTCCCTCTAAATTTGAATCATCGGTCGACCATTGTATATGTTGTTGGTGTTATATATATATATACATTACTGTGAATTTTGTGTGCACACTTTTGAACTTAGTTCATAGTAATTTCCATCTCAGTCGACTTAATAATAGAAAAAGGGATTACATTGACGCCAAACGTTTTGTCAATATCATTCTTCGTGAGAAAGAGTCGAAGATCTTCTTTATATGCCTGTTGACTCGAATGTTATTCTCGTATAGTTCTGTAATTGGGGAATCATTTACTTTAACGGGGTACTCATACCACAAATTCCCCCGTATACATACACACACTTACGTGAGAGATACCACCGAATATATACTGTGTCAATAAATGTGACCTTTTGTTTTTATACACTGGTCTATCTTTCACAGGAATGGAAAAGTTCATATCGTAACGGAACCACTCCTAACTACAACACAACCGAATAAAGAGAGAACATAAATATAAGTATTTGAACTAGTCACTATAATTAGTCTTCTCAACTACCCGACTTCTGGTCAAAAGGTGTTAGTATATGTCAAGGTGAAAGTTATAGTCAACCACGACATCGTATAGCATTTTAATTAGGGTAATGCTCCGGATTTTATTTCTTATTTATTCACATGACCTCCTTGCATTAGATTTAATAAATAATGAGGTACAAAAGTTTATATACTAAACCTTGAATATATTCACCGTTCTCTTTCCTAGTAATGGACCGAATCTTTTAACAAATGGGAAGGTGACCGTGGTTAAGTGATCTAAAAACAACAAGTCAGTGATTCAGTACGGACTGAGAAACACTCAGCCATTCTAACCTGAGAAAGTTATAAACTCACCTGTGAAGTATGGAGAGGAAGAAAGGAAGGATTACCTGGGTGTCTAAAACCTCTCTTCTCGATGGGTGGAGAAAAAAAGGTAGGTTAACGAAGTTCTTTTGGAACCGAGACACTGTCTATGACTCATTAGATTAGTCAGTCCTCTACCTTAACGGGACCTCTTTCAAAGACCAGGTGTTTAGTCGTGTATAGATTCTCTCGGGGTAGTCTGATCATCCGTCGTGAATACATGATACCAATCTCCTGTTCAGAATAAGAGAGAGTGGGAGTCCTGTACTAGTTCCGTTATATAAAGAGGTGTAAAACGACCGTCCATAGAACAGTGGAATTCCCATGTGTCAGTCTTGTGAGTCCTACCACCCTGACTCTATATCTGTCTTGGATCCAGGACTTATTGAAGTGACACGGGACCTAGTTGGATAGAGCCTCGGATTAGACACACACACAAGTCCGCGAGTCAGTACAGGTTGAGAAACTCTGGGGTACCTGACATCGAGTGGTCCGAAGAGACAAGTACCCTAAAGGGTCTGTTCTTATGATCACCCCCAACGGTAAAGGATGAGGTCCCCTAGAAAGGGTGGGTCCCTAACTTGGGCACAGAGGACGTAACCGACTTCCTCAAAAATGGGAACACGGTGAACCCTTCGGGATGGGATTAAGATCTGAAGAATAATACACTGTATTGTGTAAAAGATTAAAAAAAGTTTGATAAATTTTACTTCAAATAGGAATGGACGTCGGTTTGTGTAAAATTGCTGTGTTATAAGGAAATCGTTTCTCAACCTGAGTTCACTGTCAGAAACTGAAAATTCAAATGTTTGAGAAGTCTACGAGTGCCATTAGACTATTTACACTTAAGAGAATTATAATACCTAAATAATTGTTTTTTTCGTTTCTTTGAAGTCTCCACATATGTAAGGAGTCAAATTTTAATCTTGACTACATAAACAAAGTCCTGTTTAGGTGTCAAATGAGAAATTTTTTTAGTTTACGACCCCCAAAACGGTAAGAAGAGACTTAGCTCAGTAGATTAACGGAAAGTAAATAGATTATTGTGTATTTTACTTACTCGTATAAACCCACGTATAAAACACGGTCTGTAAATATCTAAATTTTATTTTTATGTCAAGCGTCAGGATGTCCTCGACTTCAAACACTTTACTTCTAGGTATTCGTTTGTTAATATTATGTTGTACTGTACACGATACTGTCGACCATTCCTAAGACGAGATATACTCATATCTCTCCTCTGTAAGGTTTCGGGAAACTTACTACGTTTCGAAATCTACTTAGAATTTTCCAGTGTATTCTAAACAGGTCTACTCGACTTAGTCCCTTACTCAACCCTAGGTCCGACGTGTACACCCATCGTCGTGCACTCATTGTCGTCTCTGTTGATTTACAAGGGATCCTAAAACTAAGTGGTCACGCATCTTATCAGTAGTCCTTCACCGACGAGTGGGTCTCTGACACAAAGACCGACAGAACTCAAACCTACCCAAGAGTGGCTACCTAATATTCGTTTTCACTACACACGGTGTCTTCACAACTTCTTCATCCGCTCGAAAGAGGGAAGAGAAATCGGTAGATAGTCTACCTGCACCTCCCCTTTTTTGTCATGATGTCAATCTGTCTCAGTGCTGTGACTTCTTCGGACTCAGGGACTCCGTCGTCCACGCCCTTTCGGTAGGTGTTCGGTCCTTTTGGACGTGGTCTGGTAATACACCCACTTTTCACTTGAAGAGAACACGTGAGTGACTTTACACTCACGAAGACACAATTGTCAGTGATCCTGCTGGATTGTTATATGGTATATATATATGTTTCCTTGAAGTCTTTAGACTACCTAAAGCCTTTAGTCGTCACCTCATTCTTCTCTTATTCACCTTCTCTCCCTCTCTCTCTCTTTCTCTCTCTTTGATCTGATGTCCCCGGTCCAATCTTTCTCCGAGGAGACAGGACGATTCCTCAAGAATAAAACTTGGGTTACCATTATACTTTGACAACATTCTAAAATCCGTCCTGTCATTTTGTCAGTCTAAAAGTACATTCTCGGTAGCGGAACCGCTATTTCACTCTTACTTTCGTCTAAAGACAGTTCTTATAAAAATAGAATGAATAAGGACGAAGCGATAAACCAGGTGAGGGGGTATTATCACTCTTTATAAATTACGATTGAAAGCAATCTTTCTTTTTTTTATTCACTACCTAAACATTGGTGGTGTTCGTGAACTGGATAGTGTCTCGTCACCCGTCGGAAGGTGCACGTCACAGTTTACTGACATTATTTTGATCAGTCCTTTCTCCTCCCTTCAGTGTGGTATATGTGACGTGTCCCGAATCCTACGGACGCATTCTTATAGTGAAAAGGTCGTGAGATCACTTTAGAATCCCTCTTAAATAAGAGATTTACAATGAACCGTTCATAGTACTTACTATGATACTGGAGAAGTCGAAAGACGAATCACCCTTTATATCTTCCCTTTGTTCTATGATACACGTGGACTTATCTCTCTTTGATATAACAACTATTACAGACTTTAAGGGTTTCCCACTCAGTAAAATAAAAACGGTACACGAAAGTCACGTTATTGTCCCTCATTTGTACTTCACAGGTAGTAAGAAAGGATTCGTCCCTTTTGTTCTTAAACAGTATTTTTGTTCACGAGTCCTGGACCCAAAGACACCAATTTAAGTATGTCACTTAGTTTGGATTTACCGGCAAGGACCGGGAGACACGGTAGTGACCAAGGTCGGAAACTCTTCTCCGTGTGACGTCCTTGAATTCTTTAGTCGGTTTACTGACTAGAGTAGTCCCTGTGATTCGTCCGGAGACTTCCCGGTGGTACCGAGTTTCTGAGACATTGTCGGAACAGTTTGGAAAAAATTTTGACGTGACGTCGAATTTAGAAGAGGAGGGGTCGGAGGACAGGAAGCAAGAGAGGTGTCCTCAACCAACCCCGACGTGGTTCCGGACTGTCGACCGGGTCGTAGGAGTCAGAGGAAGGGGGGAAAAGGAGTATTCTTAAAAGGGATTATATAGAAAACGTCTTGATTAAAGAAAGATCGTAGACGGAGAACCTTCTGAGTTTAATTGTGTGATCTGTTTTCTGGGACTGGGAAGAAGAGGGGATGGGGTTCCCAACTCTCCTCAGTAGAATCGGATCCTATTCCTAGTCACCTCCTCGACTTCGAAGGGATACTTGAACCAATTTGTGTAGGTGGGTAGACACACGTCATCGTCGTTGATCTTTTAGGAATTACAACCTCCGGTCTGATGAATGAGTGTCTCGAAGTGTTAAAATCGAAATCGATTTAGTGAGTGTCGAAATCGACATACAACTGTGTTTACACCTCAGAACTCACTTACATGAGGATGGGTCATAATATTCTCTCATCCACTGTCTATTTCTCCCTGACGATTATCCTTCTTTTACGATTACTTTTCCCTAGTAAAAATGTGGGGGTGTTTCTACGTGCTATCTGTCAATAGTCGGTGAACATACGTCTTCTTCCTTTCTCCTCTGATAGATGGTACTAAATATCTATGTTTGGTCGTGAGAGAAACCATTCAGTACTTCGACTGGGGTGAACGGGGTCCTCTTTTCTTCCGTCGGAGAGGGTCGTTTCGTTATAGTGGTAGTGTACACGTGTGTCGGGACCAGGGTCCAAATAGGAGTGTTCATACTGTGAAACGACTCAAGACAGTGGACCGACCGACCACCGTAATGGAAGAAGTTCGTCTTTGAGATCAGGTTTACATAGGGGACTCAGATGTTCAGACTCGAAGAGTCATTGATCACACTGTCGTCACCCTTGGACAAGAGTTCACTCGGGACCGGAGCGAGGTCGTCGTATGTTTGGGGGTTCAGTCTCGACCTGTTGTCAGGAGTAGGGATTTCATGAGTGTCAGGTTGTTTCTCGTAGGGTTCAGGGTCGTCCCTATGGACCCGAGACTACGCCGGACATGATTCAAGGGATTAGAAACTTATGAATATCAAACTTGGTGTGGGAAAACCCGGGTTAAAATATATTTCTGTATATAACAAGTCGTAACGATACATCTGAAACCGAAACAGTGGTGATCTGTTCCTCTGTCAAATCCCGTCTTCGACACGACAAAGAGTAGAGAAAAAAAAGTAGAACTTTACGGTTTGTGAAATCCGTCAATGTCGGGTTGAAAGAGGTTCAAGTGTTTGCGGGAACCTAAGTTCTTCTTTTCCTAGGAGACTCAAATACATAAGTCAGTCCCTGGTCGTAAAATTTTACAGTGTACACTCCTCGTAGTGTGGTTTACGATACTACAAGGGTAGGAATGTCTCGAACAAACACCATATTAAGAGTATCGTCTACGGACTGTATGTCACCTGTACCACTATAAACACCCTCTTTTTGTCTCCCTTCCTCTTTTTTCTCGGAGTGCTCGTGAGTTTTACTCTTCGTAAATCTTTACACTCGGAGTAGAGAGACTTGAGTGAGAGGTGAGAAGTGTGACTTTTATAACTTTTTTTTTTTTTTGGGAGGGAAGAAGGAAGGAAGACGAAAGTACGATATCTGTTCTGTCCGTGACGAGATCCTGAACATCCTCAATATTTTTACTTGTTTTATACCAGGACTGGTATGTTATAATTTTATAAAATTAGGATAGAAAACGGGTCAGGACACTAGGATTAAAGACCATTCTTCTTCCATGTTGTCCAAAAAGGATTCACAGAAGAATATAATTCGGACGTAAAGTATTTGTCAAGGGGACGTAGAATGACTGTCAGTAAGATGTACTACGACTTTACAGGAGGATTTCCCACAAAAGATTGTCTTTATACCTACCCCTAAATGAAACTGTGTATTACCAATATAGATATATATTACTTTACCTAATGTCTTACCAAAACTTTTGTAGTGTACAACTTTGGAGAAACCGATGCAAGTCTGGTTGTCAACACAAGTGTGAGACAGTGGGTGTACCGTATGTGTCGTCCGAGGGAAGTCTCAGAACAAGACATACCCATCATGAAGAGACCTCATTGTATTTCGTTGTTCGAGTTGATATGTGTACGTAGACTATTAGTCTATTGATGTGTCCATATAAAGAAAAAAATTAAATTTAAATAAATCAAATTAACCTCCGATTAATGAAATGTTATAACATAACCAAAACGGTATGGAGTTGTACTTAGACGGGACCCACATGTGTACAAGGGGTAGGACTTGGAGGGAGGGTGGAAGGAGGGGTATGGTAGGGAGACCCAGTAGGGTCACGTCGTCGGGGTTCGTAGGACATAGGACGTAACTTGGACCTGACCGCTAGACAAAGAATATACTATAATGTGTATAAAGTTACGGTAAGAGGGTTTAGTAGGGTGGGAGCGGGAGAGGGTGTCTCAGGTTTTCTGACAAGATCTGTAGGCACAGAGAAAACGACAGAGTGTATGTCGCAATTGTAATGGTAGAAAGATTTAAGGTATATATACACAATCATATGACATAACCACAAAAAGAAAGACCGAATGAAGTGAGACATACGAGGTCAAAGTAGGTGGAGTAATCTTGACTAAGTTTACATAAGAAAAGTTACCGACTCATTATGAGGTAACACATAGACATGGTGTCGAAAGAATAGGTAAGTAGACGACTACCTGTAGATCCAACGAATGTACGGGACCGATAATATTTGTCACGACACTCCTTGTGACCCCATGTGCACAGAGAAAGTCAAGACCAAAGGAACCACACATACGGGTCGTCACCCTAATTCTTAGTTATATCACTTTTACTGATATGATGGATTTCGTTAGATATCTAAGTTACGTTAGGGATAGTTCGATGGTTACCATAAAAAGTGTCTCGATCTTGTTTATTAAAGTGTTAAAGATACCTTTATGTTTTTTGGAGCTTATCAGTTTCGTTAGAAGTCTTTCTTCCCTTGTCCTCCTTAGTTGGACGGACTGAAGTCCGGGGTGATGTTTCGGTGTCAGTAGTTCTGTCATACCATGACCGTGTCTCTGTCTTTATATCTAGTCACCTTGTTTTATCTTTCGGGTCTCTATTTACGTGTGTGGATACCTGTGGAATAGAAACTGTTTCCTCCGTTCTTATATGTTACCTCTTTTCTGTTAGAGAAATTGTTTACCACGACCCTTTTGACCAGTTGGTGAACATTTTCTTACTTTGATCTTGTGAAAGATTGTGGTATGTGTTTTTATTTGAGTTTTACCTAATTTCTAGATTTGCATTCTGGTCTTTAATATTTTGAGGATCTCCTCTTGTATCCGTTTTGGTAGAGGCTGTATTCAGTGTCGTCCTAGGAGATACTGGGTGGAGGGTCTTATAACCTTTATTTTCGTTTTTATTTGTTTACCCTGGATTAATTTTAATTTTCGAAGACGTGTTGTTTCCTTTGAGATTCGTTCCACTTTTCTGTCGGAAGTTTTACCCTCTTTTATTATCGTTTACTTAGTTGACTGTTTGTTGATTAGAGTTTTTATATGTTCGTTGAGGATGTCGAGTTAAGGTTTTTTTATTTACTGGGTTAGTTTTTTACCCGTTTTCTTGATTCGTCTGTAAAGAGGTTTCTTCTGTATGTCTACCGATTGTTTGTGTACTTTTCTACGAGTTGTAGTGATAGTCTCTTTACGTTTAGTTTTGGTGTTACTTCATGGTAAAGTGCGGTCAGTCTTACCGACGATAGGTTTTCAGATGTTCGTTATTTACGACCTCTCCTACACCTCTTTTCCCTTGGGAGAATCTAACAACCACCCTTACGTTTGATCGTGTCGGTGATACTTCTTTTCACACCGTTAAGGAATTTTTTGACCTTTATCTTGACGGAATGTGTCCATATAAAGTTACGGTGTTCTATAACCTCTCTTAAATCCTCGGATTTATTTTACGTCAATTATGTACTTCCGATCTCTTCTTAGCTCAAAATATAAAGAAAGTGAGATACGTGACTCACCGAAGATTTTTATTAGATCTATTTTCTTCATAACAGGGGATGTTCTTTTCTACTTAGAAATTCCACATATTATATAAAGTTGAACTATTCCCATAGTCTATAACAACTGACTGTTGAGTATATGTAGAGGGGAAATAGGGTTATTTTGGGACTAAACAAGTCGATTGGTAAGGAAGGGTACGAGTCCCACTCGACTGGAGAGACAGTCAAGGTACCCACAAAGGTAAGTTGTACACAAGTCAACGAGTCAACACAGGTCGAAAAACACTGAAATACCTAACATCGGACGGTCTAAGGAGACCGGTACCTTAAATGGGTCGTTCTTATGACCTAACGGTAAAGGAGGAGACCCCCTAGAAAGGTTGGGTCCCTAGTCTGGTTGTAAAAGACGTGACGTCCGTCTACGAGATGACGACTCGGTGGTACTTTTGACACAATCATCGAGTCAGTACAGACTCAGAAACGTTAGGGTACCTGTTAGGGGAGTCCTAGGAGACAGGTACCCTAAGAGGTCCGTTCTTATGACCTCACTCACCCATCTGTAAAGGAAGAGATCTCCTCGAAGGACTGGGTCCCTAACTTGGACCTGTAACGGACGTAACGTCGCCCTATGAACAGGTAGACTCGGTGACCATGATCTTCCGTACACTGAGATAAAGTCAGTCATTCTACACTTGCCTTCGAACGATCCTCCGGAGGATCTTTTCGAAACAGTAGGATTCTCTCTCCGTCTTCTCTCTACACAACAGAAGAAGGAGTCTGATAATAACCCGGACCAATCCTGTCATCTTTGACGGTACAGGTGGAGTGGGAGTGAGACTGTAACTTCAGTCGTGATCCTTATCGTCTCATTTCCTTTCTTGGACCCAGGAACTTTTGTTATCGTCCGACGACTCAGTTGGTCGAGACTTCTAATGAGAGGAGATCTGAAGTCGATACATTCTATTATTTACTGGTGTGACGAATTCACACAAACTCAGTCCTAAAGACACTGATGTGTCGACTTATGTACGATTGTCTGTATTAAAAATTCACTTATATTTTCAAGGGTCCTTGGAGTACTTTCGTAATTCCTTCCGGAATGTCTTTTCCAAGAATTCCTACGTATCCCAAACGGTTCATCTCTTCTCCCACATCTGTAAAAATCCCTCTTTGGGTACCTTTAGTTGTTCGTCCCAGGATTAGTCCTGGGACCTCGTCGACCCCACCGGGTGATTCCGTGGACTCTGGTTCCCGGGGTCGTGTTGACTCTTTGTCTCCAACAAGTTCTTCCTCTCTACCAACGGTTCTTCTAGGACTCCTTTCCGTCCCATTGGGGGAAACTCCCTCCGTCTAAACGAGACAAAACCTCGTTCCCTTTCTCGTAAAGGCTTGTCTCTTTTCTCTTTACTCTATGTCACCCGTTGACGTCTCTTTCAATTGTAGTCTTCATCACATATAAATACACTTTTTCTTAAATCGTTTCCTTAAACTCATCTCCTTAAAGTTCTACTGTCCTTATTTTATTTCGGGTTTCTTCTTTCTTACAAGAAATGGTTAGAATTCTGAAAAATGTCGTCCTCTGAGAAATTCCGTCCCTTACATTCTACAATAAAATTAGTGAGTCTAATTTTGTTTATACATACTTGATCCCCAGATTTACGCCTCTACTTCTTCCTTTGCTACACTAGTTATAAAATTCCGTCAGTTTAGTCGCCTATGGTAAATTGATATTCTATGATAAGTGTTTATAATCTGTAATGTACCGTAGAGGTGTTAAAAATTGACAAATAAACCATAAATAGGTGGAGATGGTAGAATA
This sequence comes from Capra ibex, assembly GCA_006410555.1. NCBI lineage: Eukaryota > Metazoa > Chordata > Mammalia > Artiodactyla > Bovidae > Capra > Capra ibex. The sequence goes on along the minus strand of SJYO01020080.1, from coordinate 102,706,909 downwards.
GTCAAATTTACATATATTTGTGACTTACGAGACACCATACTAAAGATTTCCATTTGTCCGGTTTTACATGTGACTACCCGTCGGGAAGGTCCCGGTGATTTAGGGACTGGGTCCTTCCGCCGGAAGAACCTCGGGTCCAAGAAACAAAGACGTGGCGTGGTTATGACGAGTGCACCCACTGTGGTCCGGTGACGATCCTGTCACTACTATAATCCCGTCACCATAATGTGAACAGTCCTTCTAGGGGACCTCTTCCTTTACCGTTAGGTGGGGTCGTGAGAACGGACGTTTTAGGGTACCTGCCTCCTCGGACTATCCGATGTCAGGTACCCCAGCGTTTCTCAGCCTGTACTGACTCGCTGAAGTGAGTGAGTGAACGGTAGAATAGTTTCAGAAACAGTCTTGTGACTAAATCTCTCTACTACACCCAAACTCAAAGTTTACGATTCACGTAAGGGATTGTAAAAGGAGATCGTCAAATTAAAATGTGACGATCTAATCAGTCCCTATCCTGGTTTTCATTTTTATGTGTCACGTAAGACAATAAATCCCGAAGACAAGAGAGAGACGGGAGGATGGTTGGAGGATTTAAGTTTCCTGATTTTCTTTCACACCCACAACGATTTTCCCTGTATTAAATAACGAAACACGACCGAGTAATAGTTGAACAAAACAACTTCTTTTCGTAGGGTATCCTAAAGTCTTGTCTAGACAGACCCCGTAGACGGTCGTTGTCATAGGGTACTATAGGGTTCCACCCTTTCACCAGAGGTGCTTCGACAAGGTGGAACCCTGGAACCCTACGGAGTAAGTAAGTTTCAAGATAGAGGAGTGTCCAATCTCTGTATACCCTTTACTGTCTTGGGGTTGGTACTCTAGAAGATGGTACCATCCGACAAGTTGCGTGTGAAGGAAGGAACCACATATAGTTTGTGTGAGTACGTGTGTTGTATGTGTGTGTGTGTGTACGTTCGTGTGTTTGTGTATTGTGTGTGTAAAGTGTCGTGAGACCTAAGGATGGTGTCGTGATATCCATTGAAAAGAGATCTTTGATAGAGTCTGTGGTCGAATATGTCTCGATTGTACGAAGGTACTTTAGTCGAAACGTTCCAATGTCTTGTTTATACTGTTATCTCTATAGTTTGATCTATGTATGACTGATTTTGTTTAATTAAAGAATGAAATATTACAAATGTGTTTTTGTCAGAGAAAAAAGGGGAGTCTGGTGTTCACCTTTAAAGTGTTTCATAATATCAATCACTTTCTCCTTCCCCGAGAGGTTATGTATCTCTAACAGAGGGTTTTAGGGGAAAAACAGTGTTATCCCATTACTTCACTCTTTTTGTTTTATATTTTCTTTTGTTTTTCTTTGTTTTGATCCTCGATGTACTTTATCTATATGAAACCGCACAGTCTTGGGAGATCTTCCAGACAACTTTTTGACAAAACGACCTAAAACGGGGGTTAAAAACTGGATTATTCAGACCCGGCCCCGGGTGTATATTCGTAAAGATTACTCAAAAGTCTATTACGACTACGACGACCAGGACCCTGGGATGACGCTGTTTGTGACAGGACATTCTGTTGTCAAAGATGGCCATACTAACTGTAGTGTCAGTATCTTGAGATAGTTATAGGTACAGTGGAGTCCAAGTACGTGTATCCAAAGTGGTTCGAACTTCTCAGTTCTCCATATTAGTTAAAATAGAAGTCAGAGACTTGTTTGTAAATTGAGTTAATTGGATTGTAATACTTTCGGATGAAACGGGCGAGGTGTATTTATTCCGTAAACGTCCTGGAAGGGGTGCGTAAGGTTGTTGGTAAATTTTGGTCTCATTGACACCTGAAAGTTGTGGTGGATGGGACTACGACCCCGTCCACAAAAAACCACTCGGAATAGTGAGAGCGACCCTGTAACGTTGGGTCGATGAACCGTATTACGTGAAAGGGTTACAACGAGGGTGACAGAAAGGGTACGATCCCCATTTCTTGAGTTGAGGGTTACGTCCTCTTCTTTCTCTGTACCCAATTTAGGGACCCGACTAGGGGACTTCCTCCCGTACCGTTGGGTGAGGTCATAAGAACGGACCTCTTAGGGTGTCTGTCTCCTCAGACCACCCGATGTCAAGTATCCCACTGTTTCTCAGCCTGTACTGACTTCACTAAATAGGGGTCAAAGGGTAGGACCCGAAAAACGATACCTGTCATATGACAAAGACCCCGGAGTTCCATTTTTTCTTTTGAAATTATGGAAGGAAGGGGATGAAGAGGGATGAGGACTGAAGTACCCTGTCAATTTATAGTCGTCTTCTGAAACTACTCATCAGTTGATACCGGTCTTAAACTCTCGTGATCGAAAGTTTTTACCACAGGAACGGTTAATAACACCCTTTGTAACCGGTATCAACATTTAAAACTCATATACAAAGGATTGTATGTTTGACTTCCAGGAGTCCGGATAAAACGTACCTATGTCACTACTAATCGTTACTGCCAATCATATTTCAATCTAGGGAGTAAGAGACAGAATGAAGATATTTGAAAGATTCCATGATAGTGGACCGTGTCTCATCTGTAAATTGACTTATTGTCGTTGGAGTCATCCTAATTTAAACACTATGTCCTTTTTCTTGTACCCAAAATACCAGGACCCAAACTTCAAGTCGGGACCACCAATGGTCGTTCAGTGTCGTACAGAGGTTTATAACCAAAGTCGTAGACATTGAATTTTTTTTTACTATTATAGAGAGGGACATTGTGTGTGTGTGTGTTTATATGGGTACAAACACTATGGGACACCGGAGTACCTCGGTTTGATGGTTCCGAACTCAGGGTCGACACCGTAGATCATCTACACACTGTAACCCGTTCAATAAATTAAACCCCACGGAGTCAAAGGGGTAGATTTTTTACCACTAACACTCTCAATTTACTCAATTATATACAAATTCATGAATACTCTCGTATCAAAGGTGACGTTTACGGTAAACAGCAACGATAATAACAGTAAACAACATAAAAAAAATGATATACAATTCGTTCTCTCAAGCTCTTTTTGTAGATAAAGACGCAATAACTGATACAGTTTCGGAAACTGACACACCTAGTGTTATTTGACACCTTTTAAGACTTTCTCTACCCTTATTGTCTGGTGAACTGGACGAAGAACTCTTTGGACATATGTCCAGTCCTTCTTTGTCGATCTTGACCTGTACCTTGTTGTCAGACCAAGGTTTATCCTTTGTCCCATGTAGTTCCGACATATAACAGTGGGACGAATAATTTGAAGATACGTCTTATGTAGTACTCTTTACGACCCGAGCTTCTTCGTGTTCGACGTTAGTTCTAACGGCCCTCTTTATAGTTATTGGAGTCTATACGTCTACTGTGGTGGGAATACTGTCTTTCACTTCTTGATTTCTCGGAGAACTACTTTCACTTTCTCCTCTCACTTTTTCAACCGAATTTCGAGTTGTAAGTCTTTTACTTCTAGTACCGTAGGCCAGGGTAGTGAAGTACCGTTTATCTACCCCTTTGTCACCTTTGTCACAGTCTGAAATAAAACCCCCCGAGGTTTTAGTGACGTCTACCACTGACGTCGGTACTTTAATTTTCTGTGAGGAACCTTCCTTTCAATACTGGTCAGATCTGTCGTATAAGTTTTCGTCTCTGTAATGAAACAGTTGTTTCCAGATAGATCATTTCCAATACCAAAAAGGTCACCAGTGCATACTTACACTCTCGACCTGACACTTATTTCGACTCACGGTTTCTTAACTACGAGGAACCTGAAGTTCCTCTAGGTTGGTCAGGTAGGATTTCCTCTAGTCAGGACCCACAAGTAACCATCCTGACTACGATTTCGACTTTGAGGTTATGAAACCGGTGAAGTACGCTTCTCCACTGAGTAACCTTTTCTGAGACTACGACCCTCCCTAACCCCCGTCCTCCTTTTCCCCTGCTGTCTCCTTCTCTACCGACCCACCGTAGTGGCTGAGTTACCTATACCCAAACCCACCTGAGACTCTCAACCACTACCTGTCCCTCCGGACCACACGACATCAAGTACTCCAGTGTTTCTCAGCCTGTGCTGACTCACTGACTTGACTGACTAAAATATTATTTAGGATTGTGTACAAACAAGAAGTACAGGGATGAACGACTGGTATACTAAAATTAAGTTAAATCTGATGTATATTATCGAGGTATTTGACAAATTTAGTATTTAAGTAAAAGAACTACACGAACAAGTAATCGGAAATCGTGGACTCTGTTCTGGTAAACTCCGTTGTGTTAAACGAGAGTCCCGAAAAAGACATCGAAGGACGACTAAGTCCTCGTTTCGTCTTATGTATCCTCCAATAAAAGAATTTTAGTTGAAAGTCTTCGGATGTATCTCGTTAAACGGAAACTAAAAAAGGTGAAAAAGTTTGAAAGAGACCGATTGTGAAATGTCGTACCTTTTGGAACGGGACTAGAGACCACAGGAATTTTGGTTGGAAAAAAAAAAATTTGGTTTCCCCTTTCGTTCAAAGGAAGGAATCCGAGAATTGGTATTAAAGGAAAGGACGTCTGGGGAAATCTAATTTGGTCTCGGTGAGACTGAAAGTATCCTGTGCGTAAGTGTCTGGGGGGTCTAGGTGTCGGTCGGGAGTGACAAGACTGTCCTATTGAAAGAGAGAAATTGAAAGATTGTCCTTAAGTTGTCCTAAATGACTCGTGCTTTATGTTTTAGTCTCTCCCTAACCTTCTTGATTCTTGCCGTTATATTGTCATTGATTTTAAGACAGACCCTCTTCCTAGACCTACAGTGATATCCGACCAAGACCCTTCTTTCCACAACCAAACTTAACCTCATTGACTTTACGGACTACCGTTTTCAGTCGGAACTGGACTTAGAACTTCCTGAAAACGTCGACCTTCCTTTCAATCACTATTGGTGAAGAAGGAGAAAAATATCTATCCTTTTCATTCCGATCTTTACTTCAGTGAACGGGTTCATTACGTAAATCGATGACTTTTTTTTCTTTCTTTCTTTCTTCCTTTTAGTATTCCTAAATTTTTGAGTTTAGGTGTTCTCTCGTAGGTTACGAAACAAGTATTTCGTACGGTGTAAACTTATTCCCTTTTCGGAGTCTGTCCCGAAGGTCCGTCCCTCTTCCCATGCTTCACCGTCAGTTGTAGAGGATACCCGGACCTCCAGTTCCTCCGTCCCGACCTGGCTTCGTCTCATTTTACCTAGTCATCCCTTGTCGGTGTGGTACAGGTTGTTGGGTCAGAATAGGACTCCTTGGAGATTCGTCACGGTCCTATTTTACTTACGGAACACTAAAAACTTCTTTCTATCCCAATCACTAACTGATACTTGATGTAAAGGAAATTTAGAACTTTTTGTCCTACAACTCACTTGAGTTACCCTGGATAATTTGACCATTTATAGAAAAATCTCCTTGTATCCAGTCATCGAATTATACAACGACAATAAATCAGCGAGTCAGCACAGGCTAAGAAACGTTGGGGTACTTAACATCGGACGGTCCGAGGAGACGGGTACCCCAAGAGGTCCGTTCTGATACCTCACCCGACGGTAGAGGGAGAGGTCCCCTAGAAGGGTTGAGTCCCTACCCGACACAGAGAACAAAGTGTCCACCCAAGAAATGGTGACTCGGTGGCCCCTTCGGTTTATCAAATTATGTGAAATTACTTAAGTTTTAGATTTAAAACATCGAATTAAAAAGGGAAGTCGGGTGATTTGTTCTAAAGGTACACGTAAATCTTTGACAAAGAATATAACATTCCGGTACTTTAGTTTCCATCTTAAGATTCTCCAAATTTGATAAAACAAGGATTCAAGTCTAGGGTGGGGAGTTTACGGATCGTAATCCTTACAGGATGTTTCATTCCCTCGACGGTCACTACATATTACCTTAACAATTACGATAGTCTCTTGTTCTTCGTTAAAAAGAAAATACTTGTTACTCTTCCCCTATGTCCCGGGATTCACTCGTCGTGATTCACGTGTAAGACGACGGTTAGTTATAAACTGGTAATTGTCAGAAGATTCGAAAATCAGGTTAAATTTACTTATGGTAGTACCGAATATGCAATTTGGTTAATACCTAAAATTAGGAAGTTAAAACTTTATTACTCTTGACATCTTACAGTACTCTGTGTTAATGGTTGGTGACAATAGTCACTTCGTTTTTATAACAATTTTACAATGGTGATTAAAAATTTTCGTAGGATCCTGGGAACTTGTCAATCTTGACCTGTACCTTGTTGTCTGACCAAGGTTTATCCTTTTCCTTATGTAGTTCCTACATATAACAGTGGGACGAATAAATTGAATATACGTCTCATGTAGTACTCTTTGTGACCCGACCTTCTTCGTGTTCCACCCTACTTCTAACGACCCTCTTTATAGTTATTGGAGTCTATACGTCTACTGTGGTGGGAGTACTGTCTTTCACTTCTTCTTGATTTGTCGAAGAACTACTTTCACTTTCTCCTCTCACTGTTTCAACCGAATTTCGAGTTGTAAGTCTTTTACTTCTAGTACCGTAGGCCAGGGTAGTGAAGTACCCTTTATCTACCCCTTTGTCACCTTTGTCACAGTCTGAAATAAAAAGACCCGAGGTTTTAGTGACGTCTACCACTGACGTCGGTACTTCAATTTTCTACGTACGAGGAACCTTCCTTTCAATACTGGTCAGATCTGTCGTATAATTTTCCGTCTCTGTAATGAAACGGTTGTTTCCAGGTAGATCAGTTCCGATACCAAAAAGGTCATCAGTACATACCTACACTTTCAACCTGATATTTCTTTGGACTCGCGGTTTCTTAACTATGGAAACTTGACACCACAACCTCTTCTGAGAACTCTCAGGGAACCTGACGTTCCTCTAGGTTGGTCAGGTAGGATTTCCTCTAGTCAGGACTTATAAGTAACTTTCCTGACTACGACTTCAACTTTGAGGTTGTGAAATCGGTGGACTACGCTTCTCGACTGAGTAAAGGACTACGAGTCCTTCTGACTCCCGTCCTCCTCTTCCCTTTCTGTCTCCTGCTCTACCAACCTACCGTAGTGGCTGAGTTACCTGAACTGGAAATCGTTTGAGGTCCTCTATCACTTCCTATTCGTTCGGACCGTACGATGTCAGGTACCCCAATGTTTCTCAGTCTGTGTTGACCCGTTGACTTGTTGTTATATGTCTATTTTACTTAGTTGTAGATAACATAAAAGATTTTCTATTGTCTATGTATAGTCACCTTACAGTCGTCTTTCCATTGTACGACCGACCCGAATTCATAATGTCCTTTAGGTCACGGAATCTTTTATAAATACTAAGAACTGTGTCTCCTTTTACCGCGTAATATGTCTATCAACTACCCTCATTCTCGTGATGAGTCAGGTCATCCCCTGACCAGTTTAAGTAACTATTCGTAGTCTATGTCCTGGTTCGTTAGAATCTACAAAGTAATGTTCATATAGACAGACTTTCTACCTCTACTGATTTCATGTCAAATGAGAGTTCACAAGTAGATTCTGGTTTTTTTTTTTTTTTTGGAAATTTTCAAGTTACACCCCTGAAGGGAACACCAGGTCATCAATTCTCAGACGGACGGTTACGTTCCCTGTGTCTAAGCTAGAGACCAGGTCCGTCTAGGGTATACGACACCCTGTTGAGTGAGACACACGGTGTTGAAGGCTTTGAGTATGTGAGATCTCAGACCCGAGACGTTGTTCTCGTCGGTGGTGTCACTCTTCGGGAGTATGATCTCACCGGGGACGAACGACGTTGATCTCTTTTGGGCGTACGTTGTCCTCGGAGTTCTGGGTCTTATCGGTTTTCTTTGTCAAGTTTCAACTAAAGTTGGTATCAAAACAACGAAAAGAGGGTGTAACTAATAGTGACAAGGAGACTGTCCTGAGATCGTTCTTGGTACCAGAGGTATGAGACTACTACTCCCGAATATACCAGAATGAGACTTTAAAGTAAGAAAACCTGAAGGACCTTTTATCTTAGAGAGACTGATTACAACTTTCGTATTTCTTACACTCCTACGTAGACCTAGAGTGTCTATGTAGGAGAGAGATCCTGTTAGTAACTTTCTTAAATACAATTTCGTAGAAGTCGTAGAGAATTTTTTCTATCTCCGGATAGTCGACAATGTACTTATACATTGGTTCAGTATCCAACCAATGTTGAAGTCCACATAACCGATGCATTTAGAAGTAAAGGAGTAGATACTCTACTTCTATGACTTGAATGTTAGAGACTGAAGAAGGGTCATTTACTTAAAGTTTAAGTAAGCATCGATGACCCTCTAAGTAAGTGAACCATAGCGGAAAGGGGAATGGTAAATTTTTTCAAATAGTCTTACAGGGTAGAACAAAGAGACAACATCTAAGTTTACTAAAATAATGTAGTAACTCTCTTTGACGGATACTTAATAAAATGGATATTGTAAATATAGTAGGGACTTTTTCTTGTGACTCTATAGTGGTTACGATAGGTATACCTGATAAAACCCCCTAATAATCACTTTCGAAAAAACTCATTCACTTTCGCGTTCCTACGACAATACTCCCCGATAAGTCAAACCCCCTTCAAGTGCAGAAACTTTAAATCGAAGGAGGAGACGTATTACTCCACCGATCTTTTTTATTGGAGATTCTAGAGGAATTTAAGGTTGTTAATATTAAGATACAGTTGTTGTTTTTTTAATTCGTTGTGATTTTATTTTCAGAAAAGTAACTAAATATGTCAAGTTCTATTGAGTTCCTATGATTTTAAAGATCATTACCCTATCAATATACACGTACAAAGGTATTAAAAATATTAGGAATATGTAACGTGACAAAGTCTTGAACGAAAGTTATTGAAAACATATTTTTAAAATACTTTCTTCCTGTCTTTAGTCCGTCAAGTTGTCTTAGGGTGTGTTTGGAATTCGAATTTGACGGAATCCTTATCGTTAATTCTCTGTACGATAGAGTCGATTACAAGTTCACGATAAAAAGAAAAATAATTTGGTATGGACTAAACTTTATAACCATCAAAGTCTACATGTCGTTTCATTAAACATATATATGAGAAAAAAAAAGTTAAGAAAACGTCCTATCGTATAATTTTCTATAACTTATATCGAGGGACACGATACGTCATTTACACGATTATAAAATACTCAAATTGGTATTGAATTTTCATGAAGTACCTCGACAAATTCATAATTTCAATTGGACCCTTAAAAGTACAAGGTTTCATTTTCAATGTAAATACACAACACTCATGTTTCATACAACTTAAAATTATCCAGTGGTTTTAAATTAGTTTTGAAAATGTTTTGTCATATAGGTAGTATCTATTTGAAATTAACCATTTACTCAGTACCAGTGAGTTTAAGTCCCGACACTTCTTTAGGAAGGGAGATTATTTCCAAACAATAAAATTTTGGACACAACAAAAAGATTTGATATTTAACGGGATATTAAATTACGATCCTTAATGTAACAAAGGTTGAAGAGTCTAATGTAGGGTGTAGGAGTAACTAATAAATAATCTGTTCAGTCCTCTTTCGAACCAGGTCACTACTACCTCCTCCCGTCACTGACCGTGGGTCCCGAAATGTAGATCACCATAGTGAAAGAAAACTGATAAAGAGAATTTGGACTAACACTCAAAAAAGAGGAGTTTACTCTCAAACACACACGAAATTCTGGGAGCTACCTTTCTTGGATTGACAAGAGACTTACCTGGTCGTGTAGTCAGAGGACTTTCGTTAATGAGACGAATCGGATTTTGATGAATCGAGTCTATAGAGTGTCAACCTAGGTCAATTCCGTATCCCAAAGAGTACCAGAGTTTAGTACTGACATATAACAATAATAGTCATGTAGTACAACAATCGTATATTTTACACGTGACTAGGACAAGGGACTTTGAGTCCTCACATTTTCCGAAGTCTTGAAGGTTTTATTCCCTTCACTTTATATTTTCATATAAGAAAATACTTAATATTGTTATGGAGTCGGTAAAAGTACACAAGTTTAAAGGATAGGTAATAGTCCGTCTCTATTCTCACCATATCTTTTGATAAAGTATTTGGTTTAGTCAAAATTTTGATGGTCACAGAATGTGAAATGAAGTTTTCTACTCTTAAGTCTGACCTATTAGAGACAGTGCAAAATTATTTGAAAGACTTTCCTTACTATACCATTTAACGTGTCTTTCTCGTTATGGAGCCCTCAAATTTCCAATTTATAAAAAGGTGTAGATTAGACATGGAGGTTTTTTTTTTTCTTCTATGAATCGTTTATTATGATTATTAACAATTAGTCTTTCATACTTTAGTCCGATTCTTTACTTCTCGTGACGTATTTCTTTAAGAACCATAAAATTCTTTTATTTTGTGAGTATATTAAATTCATCTAAACTTGTTTTAACGAAGTGATCCTCCCCTTCCTTATGCATGTAAAGAAGTTCAAAAGAAGAACTTTGAGCCACGACATTCTAAAAGAGTTATGTACAAATTCACTACAATAAAGATCTTGAAGTATTACAAGTAGTCGGGGAGGTCTCTCGACTGACGCCTCGGTAGCGAAGGTTTATAGATAGTAATGTTTTTGTTTGTTGATCGGGCCAAACTGAAGGGTGTACTGTTACCTGGCGTAGACAGTTGTCTGAGCGTAATACATGGAGCACTCTTGTACTGGCACCGTAAATGAAAACACTGTTCCGTTTAAAGTCGTCGAGTAGACCTTTCTCTACTCGTAAGTAATACGACGTCGTGGAAAGTAGTTCGATTACTGTAAAGTTAGTCGTGTAAAAGAGGTCAAAACCATGAAACGGCAGACTCGTGCAGAGATTAATGCGGGTTCGTTGTTCAAAGTGTAGTTAGGATGTTAAAGACGTGAGTGGCATGTGGTAGCGAGGGGGCCAAAGTACGTTCTTCGCTTTAGCTACTAAAAATTTATCGGTCTAACAGTTTTACCATTCCTACTCGTTTTTTAATTTCTGTTCGTCGAGGTGGCGAGGGACTACAACTTTGACTATGAGTAGGAAGAGACTGTACTTAGAAACGAAAGAGAGGTAAGAAGTCAGAAGAGTCCTAAGGAATCTATTCTTGGACCTGTTCCTGATAAAATAGTTCTAAACGGATTCTGCCAGACCGACGGACTCCTAAAGTCCTATTTGTGACGGTGAATTCAACGATGAAGCACTCGTAAGACGGAACCGAATCATAAGTCTACCGAAGATCAATGTTGAAGGACAAAGAGAGAATTTCGTCGGGGCAGAGAAAAGTTTGAGGTCTCTCACCAAAGTAGTAGCTGAGAGTGACAGAAATTTACTAAATAAGGTTCTTTAATTGAAAGTATAACCTGTTTGGACGATCGTCAACAAGACTCTATAACTTAGTACTAGAATAGTAAATCTTGTTCAGAAGAATTCGACGTATTGACCACTTAACATCTAATTATTATCTTGTCTGGTAGAATGTAGTCGTTGTAAAAGATTCAAGTTATTCGGTTAAGGACTTAGTATTGGAGTAAGTATACGTTCTAAAAAGGAAAGGTTGGTTTCGGATCGTTACACTACCCCTGACTTTTACTAAAGTATTCCTAAAAAAAAAAATTAACTCTTCTTCCTTTATTAAAACATATACTGAGAGAGAGAGAGAGACAAACCAAAATATATTGACCATCAGTGGTGTTGTCATAAATTTGAGACTTAGGCAACAAAAAGAAAATTGTTCTTATTTACTTTTGTATTCTGTTTTTCTTAAAACAGGAGGAGAGAGGTCGACACTACAAAAATACATAACTCAGTTTTTTCTTCTTTTCTTTGTATAGAGACTTCCTTCTTTGGTACGTCGGTAAGGATCATTACGGTGTAATCACCTAAAGAGAAATATTTTAAGGACTAGGTCTGTAAGTCCTGAGTGTCTTAGACGGTGTCTAGTGTGTGGAGGAGACAGAATACCGTTTTGTTACACCGAGTGACTCCTTATCAGACGGTGATTGTGACTTCAAAGGTCCTAAGGTCCTGTGTCTGTCACTACTAAGAAGTCTAGTAGAACGTAAACCGTCCAATCAAGACAAACTTAATTTTAAAATACGAAAAACTTTTTCAAGTTCTGAGATCCGAGACGACAAAAGAATTATTAACACCACTATACAAACGGAATAACCAAGATGTCATGTTAATTTACGTCAATTCACTTTAAAAAGTAGTAAAGTATTTGAATAACATTGAGTCCTCAAATTATCAGTAGATTGTAGGGGACTGAGTTGTCTTAATCATAAGTCAAATATGGCACATTCACTAAGTGACTCATCCTATTCAGGTTTATCTTGAAGTCTTATAGAACAGTGGTTTTCGGTTTCAAATTTGTGTCCTATATAACTTTCGAGTGACCAAGGAGGGGGGGAGGGTTGTCAAAATGAGTGTGTCTTTCAGATAGTTGGTGAATCATCTTTTAAGACGGTAAAGTCGAAGAAACGGAGGACGTTGAAAACTTCGACTAAAGGACTCAAATTGAGTCGTCCCCCATAAATACACCCGACGTCTACAAAATGTGATGGGAAAAACCGTCTGTATAGGCACTACTGATTATAAGTTTGACAAAACTTTAGACAGTCTATTACGAACGTTCGTAAAATGGTTCGAAACGATCGTCCAAGTTGGAAACGTTAAAACGTGTGGGTGTCTCAATCGGAACTCAACAATCTAAGCGTTCTATGGGTTTAAATTTTGAACTATTAAAGTATTAAAAAAAAAAGAAAAGACAGTAGTAAATTAACGAAACCGATGAAAATTATTACTACTAATAAGGTAGACCCGTCTTAATTGAAAGAAACCAACAGAATAATGTTGTAGGTCAAAGTGAGAGAATGAGTTACTTCGTTGAGTCACTCTCCTAATTTCCGAATACCTTACAAAACTAACCGATTATGTGACAAAATCTTTTAGGATTTGAATTACAGTTGTATACATTTTTCCATACAAAGTGTATTTTTTTCAGTTTGTGTATCAAAGAGATCTTTTTTTGACCATCCTAGACAGTGTGACCTGAGAATACACCGGTGTTAGGCCCGACTCCCCACGGACAAACGGTGTCAGAGTAAGTAGGATAAAGTGAGTAAAAATACAAGGGACGTACCGGAGGTGTCAGTAAACTTATACACCGGGGACCAAATAAGGTCATTACCTTACGTAAGTGATAAGGTGACAGATTAGGACTATGATAAATTACAATCCTTTTAAAGAAAAGTAATTTGACTTTTCACCTGAATTCTTAGAAAAGGTTAAGAAGTTAAGTCTTTTTATAAAGTTAAAGAGGATATAACACAAAAGGAGTGTCTTATAGTGAATTATAAGAAGACACGGTTCTTTTTATTCTTTTACTTTATCCTCGTGTATAATTAAATCATAGATGATACTTAGACCGAAGGGACCACCGAGTCTGACTTTTCTTAGGCGGACGTTGCACCCTCTGGACCCAAACTTGGGACCCAACCCTTCTAGAGTACCTCTTCCCTTGCCGATGGGTGAGGTCATAAGAACGGACCTCTTAAGGTACCTGTCTCCTCGGACCGTCCGATATCAGGTACCCCAGTGTTTCTCAGGTGTACCGACTCGTTGAAAGTGTGTGTATAAGTACTTGGTCCTTCTCGAAGGGTCCACCACGATCACCATTTCTTAGTAGGGGGGTTTCGTCCTCTACAATCTCTACGTCCAAGTCAGGGACCCAACTCTTCTAGGGGACCTCCTCCCGGACCGTTACGTGAGGTCATAAGAACGGACCTCTTAGGGTACCTGTCTCCTCGGACCGCCCAATGTGAGGTATCCCAACGTCTCAACCTGTGTAGGCTTTGTTGAACCGTACGTCTGCGTGTACTTGGTCCTTTATGCGACCCTTTAAATTAAATCAAACTATATTATAAATATCTTTTGGATATACACTTCGCGAATTCCGAGTCTCTCCCAACCATTATATAGGTTCAAGAGTGTCGGACATTCTTAATTTAAATGTGCAACCCAAATTACCATAATTTTACCGTAAAGTGTCGACATTAGGTGTCGACACTGAGTTCTCTCACTCCTTTTGAACGACATTTTAAACTCCTTTAGAAAGAACTCTGGTTTTTCTTTTTTTGTTTGTTTGTTTGTTTACAACTACACAATCTCGATTTGTACATACAAGTTTAAAAACACGAAAAATAAAAAAGTACAATATTGTATATATATTTTCCGAATATATAATCTATTATATTTTATAAAACACAACACTAATACGTATCGGAGGATCAACTATTAACTGATAAACTATTCGTGAAAAGGAAGGAAATGTAGAACGAGAGGACTTCATTTCCAGATTACTTCAAACCCTTTTTTTCTACCTTAAAGTCGATCTCACTAATTACGTAGAATCGAGCAGTCTTTGAAAGAACCAAAATCATGATCTTCACGACGTAGGGTCCTTTGAGGAGTCTGTGTCCGTTTGGTCCTGTTATCCAGTTGGAATTCTAAGGGGTTTAAATGTTTAGACCATGGTAGTTTTTACTGACAACAAGTACTCTAAGGACTCCCTCTATAAGTCCTTTTTTTTTAGTCAATTTTTAATTCCGTGATAAAATAATCGACCACTGTATTTAAAATAATCGACCACTGTATTTGGAATCATGATCCAGAGATTACTTCAACCCTAGCTTGAGTTTGTATTCCGAGTTTCTCCTTAACAACTAACAGAGAATGTCTAGAATTGTTGACAACCGGTGACTCAGTTTCCAAGAACGACGTTCTACGTTGTACGACCATTGTCCTTCTTTCATTTCTCTTTTCGTCCTACCAGGTCAAATACGTCACTTATACGGGACGGAGTCGAACAGGTAGGTCAGGGTACCTTCCTTTTTGAACTGTTCCGGAGGTTCGGTTATTGGAACACATCGTCTCATTGGAGTGGATAATCACTTAGGCTGGTCAATCTTGGGTCTCTGACACAAGGTGTTAGATCGGTTAGTGAACTCCCAAGGAAACGAATCTCTCCTGTTACCTCTGACACCCGAGTCTCCTAGTTCTTCCCTACGAAAGGATCACATTCTCGACGACTCTCAAGGAGAAGGGACGAGGGATCTCGGGATGGATGATAAGAATCATGGGAGAGTTGGTGACCCGAATTGTCTTTTATGAGTTCAGTTGGGTCCGGGACTCAAACTTCTTTTAGGGTAAAGGAGTGAGAAGGGACAGGAGAAGGGACTATGAATTGGGAGAGACTCTGGTCACTCTCCCCTCAAAGTACAGAACGGGGATTTCCAATATTTTATCTGATCCTGTCCTGACTTTAATTCAAATGAACTTTCGGTGTGTTACGTGGGTTGGTTTCAAGATAAAAGTTTGAACGGTACTTAGGTAGACAATTTCACTAAAACGTCATAATTCAGTGAAGTGAGTACAGGTTGAGACATACTGAGATACCTGACATCGGGAGGTCCGAGAAGACAGGTACCCTAAGAGGTCTCTTCTTATGTCCTCACCCAACGGTAAAGGAGGAGGTCTCCTACCTAGAAGGACTCGGTCCTTAGTTTGGACGTAGAAAATACAGAGGACGTAACCGTCTGTCTAAGAAATGGTGATCGTGGTGGACCCTTCTGAATTTCACTAACTTACTCCGTGATAATCTGCCCCCATTGAGATTACAGAACCAATGGATACGTACGTTTTGTTTGGATTCGGTCTCAGTTACTCGAGTTTAGACTCCTTAAATTCTTGTTGGTTAGTGTTTACCGGTTACCTCTAAAGGGTTTGTTCCGTTAGTCCATTAGATATCGTTTAGTTTATCACAGAGACGAACAAAGGGGTAGAAAAGATATTTTTGAAAGGAGATTCGAAGGTAACCACCTTATAAGGATTAGTAACAGTCAAACCACGACGGGTTCAAGTTTACGACTGACATATCTCGAAGAGTACAAACCGACGTTTCTTATATTAGTTAGACTAAAGTCACAACTGGTGGACTACTACAGATACACATCTCGGAAGAGAACACAACAACCTTCTCCCATAAACGATACTGGTCACGTAAGAGGACCGTCTTGAGATAATCGGAAACGGGACGAAGTAAGACATGAAGTTCTCGTTTAAGCGGACAATGAGGTCCACAAAGAACTGAAGGATGAAAACGTAAGGTCAGGGGATATTACTTTTCCTGTAGAAAACCCCCACAATGAAGATTTTCAAGAACATCCAGAAGTATCTAGACAAGTTGGAGTCGAAGAAGTCACAATGACCAGCCCCGTATCTGAACCTAATGGTACTATAACTTACCAAACGGAACCTTTGTCTGTCTCTAGTAAGACAACAAAAACTCTAACGTAGATTCATGACGTAAAGTCTGAGAAAACAACTGGTACTACCGATGAGGTAAAGAAGATTCCCTAATAACGGATGTCATCATCTATATTACCAGCAGACTCAATTTAAGTGGGTAAGGTCAGGTAGAATCAAACGACTAAGGATCTAACGGCTACAAGTGAGAACAGTAGAGGACAAACTGGTGAAGGTTAACCGGAACTAAGTACCTGGACTGTAAGGTCCAAGGATACGTTATAACGAGAAGTGTCGTAACCTGGAACGAAGATAGTGGTCAGGGTGGGTGTTGACCCACAACAAAAACGAAACCGAGGTAGGGAAGTAAGAAAGACCTCAATAAAGAGGTGACTAGAGGTTATCGTATAACCCGTGGATGACTGGACCCCTCAAGGAGAAAGTCACAGGATAGAAACGGAAAAGTATGACAAGTACCCCAAGAGTTCCGTTCTTATGACTTCACCAAAAGGTTAGGGAAGAAGTCACGTGGTGTAAGACCGTCTGGAGAGGTGGTACTGGACAGGTAGAACCCACCGGGGTATGTCGTACCGAATCAAAGTGAATCAATATGTTCCGACAGATTTTGTTCTGACTCTCGACTGACACCGAGTCTTGTACTTGAGGAATAACGGTTTAAGTCTTACTTTAACTTCTTTCACCTCTTTTGGTGATCTGGTAGATCCATACTGGATTTAGTTTAGGGAATACTGATATGTCATCTTCACTCTTTATCTAAATTCCCTGATCTTGACTATCTATCTCACGGACTACTTGATACCTACCACCAATCACTGTAACATGTCCTTTGTCCTAAGTTCTGGTAGGAGTTCTTTTTCTTTACTTTTTTTCGTTTTACCGACAGACTCCTCCCTCCGGAATGTTTATCGACACTTTTCTTCCCTTCGTTTTTTGTTTCCTCTTTTCCTTTCTATATGGGTAAACTTAAGTCACAAGGTTTCTTATCGTTCTTCTCTATTCTTTCGGAAAAAGTCGCTAGTTACGTTTCTTTATCTTCTTTTGTTATCTTACCCTTTCTGATCTCTAGAGAAGTACTTTTAATCTCTGTACTTCCCTTGTAAAGTACGTTTCTACCTGAGTTATTTCCTGTCTTTACCATCCCTGGATTGTCTTCGTCTTCTATAATTCTTCTCCACCGTTCTTATGTGTCTTGACATGTTTTTTCTATAAGTACTGGGTCTATTAGTGCTACCACACTAGTGAGTGGGTCTCGGTCTCTAGGACTTTACACTTCAGTTTACCCGGAATCCTTCGTAGTGATGTTTGTTTCGATTACCTCCACTATCTTAAGGTCATCTCGATAAAGTTTAGGACTTTCTACTACGACAGTTTCACGACGTGAGTTATACGGTCGTTTAAACCTTTTGAGTCGTCACCGGCGTCCTGACCTTTTCCAGTCAAAAGTAAGGTTATGGTTTCTTTCCGTTACGTTTCTTACGATTTTGATGACGTGTTAACGTGAGTAGAGTGTACGATCATTTCACTACGAATTTTAAGAGGTTCGGTCCGAAGTCGTTATTCACTTAACACTTGAAAGTCTACAAGTTCGAACAAAATCCTTTCCGTATCCTTGGTCTCTAGTTTAACGGTTGTAGACGACCTAGTGACTTTTTCGTTCTCTCAAGGTCTTTTTGTAGATAAAGACCAAATAACTGATACGGTTTAGGAAACTGACACACCTAGTGTTATTTGATACCTTTAAGACTTTCTCTACCTTTATGGTCTGGTGAACTGGACGGAGAACTCTTTGGACATACGTACAGTACTTCTTTATCAATCTTGACCTTGGTCTTGTCGTCAGACCAAGGTTTATCCTTTTCCTCATGTAGTTCCGACATATGACAGTGGACGAATAAATTGAATATACGTCTCATGTAGTACTCTTTGTTACCCGACCTTCTTCGGGTTCAACCTTAGTTCTAACGGTCCTCTTTATAGTTATTGGAGTCTATACGTCTACTGTGGTGGGAATACCGTCTTTCACTTCTTGATTTCTCGGAGAACTACGTTCACTTTCTCCTCTCACTTTTTCAACTGAATTTCTAGTTCTAAGTCTTTTAATTCTAGTACCGTGGACCAGGGTAGTGAAGTACCGTTTATCTACCCCTTTGTGATCTTTGTCACCGACTGAAATAAAAAGACCCGAGGTTTTAGTGACGTCTACCACTAACGTCAGTACTTTAATTTTCTGTGAACGAGGAATCTTCCTTTTAATACTGGTTGGATCTGTCGTATAATATTTCACCTTCGTAATGAAACAGTTGTTTCCAGACAGATCAGTTCCCATACCAAAAAGGTCACCAGTACACACCTACACTTACAACCTGATATTTTTCCGACTCGTGGCTTCTTGACTACGAAAACTTGATACCACAACCTCTTCTGAGAACTCTCAGGGAGTCTGACGTTCCTCTAGGTTGATCAGGTAGGATTTCCTCTAGTCAGGACCCACAAGTAACCTCCCTGACTACAACTTCGACTTTGAGGTTATGAAACCGGTGGACTACGTTTCTCGACGGAGTAAACTGTCCTGGGACTACAACCCTTTCTAACTCCCGTCCTCCTCTTCCCTGCCGTCTCCTATTCTGCCAACCTACCGTAGAGGTTGAGTTACCTGTACCCAAACCCACCTGAGACCTCAACCACTACCTGTCCCTCCGGACCGCACGACGCCAAGTACCCCAGCGTTTCTCAGCCTGTGCTGACTCGCCGACTTGACTTCAACTGTACGTACACACGCGTCTATGTAAGAACTTTTAAAATCGTACGGAATCAAATAGAAAATGGTGTAGAATCGAAAGGGATGAGGGGTCTTCAGTGTACAATCGTATTCTTACGGTGATTAAACTTGTTATACTTGGTGAGGGTAGTCATCTAAAGAGGTCTCTTTACTTCGAAGTTTTTAAAGTGTCTTTCAATTTAAGGTACTATTTACGAACCTGTTATCATTCAGGGTTTCTTTAAGTGATTATGGACCAAAAGGAGAAGTCTGAGACTTTTCAGGTTTAGATACCCCGATTCTTGGTACTTGGATCCTGTATTGAGGGTTCACCTACAAGAAAGGTGACAAGAAGTAAGACGACCGTTCCACCTTATTTCTTGCGACTTTTGTTCACTTTGCTCTCCTGAACATATTAAAATATTTTGTTGAGTATATATCTTTACATACATATTTACTTCTCGAGAAGGAAAAAGATGGGATAGTCCAAGGTCGACAAGAGACCCCCATGTCTCGAATGACGAAAGGGTCCACTCCGGAATAGAGACCTCAAAAGCACGATCTACACACACTCATGTATTGTTCCAGGGGGTCGGTCACTGCTGGTCTCTTCTCCCCTTAGGGGAACGTGAGTGTGATCTACGTGGACAACCGAGACACGGTCGTTTATGTGTGACCTAGGGTGAGCAATAAATGCAACAAAAAATTATATTCAAATAAATGAAATTAACATCCGATTAATGAAATGTTATAACATAACCAAAACGGTATGTAACTGTACTTAGGCGGTACCCACATGTATCTAGGAGTAGGACTCGGGGGGAGGGTGGAGGGAGGGGTAGGGTAGGGAGACCCAGATTCATAACAAATAGTCTCTCAGAGTTTCGACAGATCTCGACGTCCCTCCGTTCAGAACGTAAAACGGACACTAGATCGACGTAGTAGAGACGTAGTAGTTTCCCGGTACCGGAGTGTCGATTTCGGAGTCTCCTCCCAGGGTGGACTTATAGGGAACTAAAGAGTAAGACAGAGAGGAGAAGGAAACAGGGATCTACAGATAGGTACCGTATAGTAGGGGAAAAGAAAACATCTCTCTTGGAAAAAATTCTTTACTATTTCCAATGTACGATTAATATAGAGTCAAAAATTTTACAAAAAATTTTTTCTTTACAAAGACAGGTAACCAGGGGTGAAGACAGAACTTGTATAACTGTCCAGTCAACACGTTTTTTATTTTTTTTATTTTATTTTTTTTTAGTGGGTAACCGAAAAATAACACAAGCCAGAGACAGTCGAGAGGTGTTCCGTCTCATTTACGTCCGGTCGGTGTCACCGATTTTGGAGGGGACGTTGGGTCCTACCTCCGAAGTCTCAACCCTTCTTCTTACTCGAGACTTCGGTTCCTGCGCTCTTGTTCTACCTCTTGACTGTCAGGTTCGACGTCGAACGAAATTACGTTTGACGGACGTTAGTTTCTGGACTTTTTGCGTAAAGAAAATAGAGGATTCGTAGGTGCACTATTGTAAGTGATAGAAGAATCCTTCATTGAAGATAAGATACAGAATGTTTACTTATTGAGACTGGACTAATCGATTTTCTATCAAACGGGATAGTAAAGAAATAATTTAATATTTTCTAAAATATACTTGATTGTTTCCTTCCGTGGTACGGGGAGTGGAAAGGGATGTAGATGAATAAAGAGGTCACTTTACATGTCTCTTCTGTCTGAAGGGTTGTTCCACTACAGCACATTCGAACCTTTATAAAAAGACTTTACTTCATGTATTTACGTCTCGTCTAACACTGTCTTTCAAGAAAGTCAGGGAGGATTTAGATTAAATTTTTCGTCAGAAATTTTGTCGGAAACAACCTCCTGTAGAGTTACACCCAAGGGATTTTTTTCATCTCGGACTCTGTTCCTGGGTCTATGTCTTCTAAATCAGTCCTCTACGGGGTTTTTTAGGGTTGACTCCTTCTGACATGTTTCTGATCCTTTATGGTGAAAAGTCTTTATTTTAACATTCGGAGTAACATTGGATTAGGTAAGGTGTAAAGTAGGTATAGAAGTATCCCAGATACGTGAAACTTTGAAATTATGGTATGAATTCGACGACGACGAGAAATCAAGGATTCAACACAGGTTGAACGGACGTCAAGGTACCTCGTATCGGACGGTCTGAGGACACGGGTACCTTAAAAGGTCCGTTCTTACTACCACATCCAACGGTAAGGAAGAGGTTCCCTCGAAGGATTGGGTCCCCAGTTTTGACGTGGATGACATAGCCGTTCACGTAAGAAATGGTGAATCGGTGGACCCTTTGGGGTGGAATACGTACACCAGTTTTGTAGGGTATTGGTCGAGGATTCAATTTAAAATAAATACGCATTTCGTTGTTTTAATGTACTATTTAAGGTACTGTTTGTTATATCCAGAGAATCTATTCTTCCGTTTAGTACGGGTTACCGACCGTCTTAATTTCAGAGTATAGTGGACACCTCTCCTTTAAGTCAAACGAAACTTTACAGTGAAACACCACCTATACAGTATAGATTTCAACTTTAAAATTTGATTTTCAAATTTTGATGAGACCCTGAGTAACTTCCGATACATTAAACCGTATACGTGTATGATTTTACGTCAAGTGACTTTGAGATAGTACCAGAAGGAGGCTTATTTAAAATTTACTTGTTATCCACCAATGTATAAGTAAAATTAGGTCAGATTGTCAAAATTCTTTACAGTATCCTGGTACACTAAAATAAAGACATTTTTATTGGACGTAACGACACCTTTTTCTTATTGTTAAGTGTTTCTTACTACCTCGAATGTTAGCATTAAAACGACAATGTAGTATACGTCTACGTTCTTACAAACAATGGACCCGATTCATACCTATGTATTTATTAATTTAATAAGTCATTCTAGGTTTATGGATTTAGTAGGCAAAAGTAAAGATTCGAGATCGACCTACAAACATAAGACGGGGGAGGTTTTAAGTATACAACTTTGGACAGGGGTAAGACTACTGTAAACCTCCACCCTAGAAACCCTTTACTAACCCAGTACCTCCGTCTTGAGAGTGTTTACCCTCCTAATCACGGGAATGTTTTCTCTGGAATCTCACAAGGGAACGGGGGAGGTGGCACACTTCTGGGTCGACCTTCTGTCGACGGTAGACATTTGGTCCCTCACCCCGAAGTGGTCTGTGGTGTAGACGACCGTGGAACTAACACGTCAAGGGTTGGAGGTCTTGACACTTTTTATTTACGACACATTCGGTGGATCAAATACCATAAAAACACTATCTTCGGGTCTATCTAATTCTGGGCTCCACCCCCTTTCTTGACAAGGAGTTTTGTAATAGTCCCCAATATTTAGAGTCAATTCGAGTTGTCTCTTGTAACACAATATCGTCGAGAAAGTCCAACGGTCCAAGGAGTTGTTTTAATGATTTTTTTTTCTCTATTAAAACTTATAAATGAGTGAGAATCATAGGACGATTTTCTGCTTAAAAAGAAGTCGTATAAACTTGAAGTTTTGACTCCTTGATATTTGTTAATCAAAACTTTACAATTTACTTCTTAGAAATAAAAAATTTCGCTTTTTCAGATTGAGATGAAACTTGAATACATTTGGAACAGACAATTCCGTGATATTAATTCTTTATAACTTAAACCTTTTTCGTCTCAGTTAACGAACAGTCTGACTTTATAATAACATAAGATGGTTTTAGATGATATTATCGATCTAAGCAGAAGTACACTTTTTGCCATGACAAGACAACCGAGAGGAGGGACGGTGGTGGAATTGGTTTCCTCTTATGTCCGTTTTGTTTGTCGACTTGTTGTATCAGTGTATGGTTTGCGTTCTAAAAACCACTTGATACAAACTTGTTCACTGAATCTGGAGTCCAGAGAGTGGAGTAGGGTTTAGATGTTTTTCCGACTCTCTTGTGAGTTTCTGTGTGGACGACTACATTCTAGAAAGGACGTTTCGTCTTAAGTGTAGGTACATGAGTCGGACAAAGTTCTTCCCTCCAGAGGACGTCGTTGTGTCACCTTTTTCTTTCTTTCTTACAACCTCGAAGTTAGTGGGGAATTGGAGTGAAACAGTCATATTTAGTTTCTTTCCTTGTCAAGTTTGAAGAAACGAGGACTCGGGTCCTTTGAGGAGATCATTCTACACTGGGTCGGTTACACTACAGACCTAGTGGGTGACTGGTAAGAGTAAGGTTCACTAGTTCTCACTCCGCCTTCGAGGAAGTACCGTGAACGTTTTCAAGTCTTCGTATCCACCCGTAAAGGAGGACATACCTGGTCACACCCTTACACTCCTATCCTTGTCTTGTAGGGGGTACTTGAGAAGGGTCCACAAACAACCCGAAACGAAGGTCCGAATACCAGTTGGTCTCGTCTACTTGGGTGAAGTCTTACCTTTAGTCGTAAAACAGACTCGTTACGACGAGGACACAAGTACTCCTACGAAGAAAACGTAGGAGGTCCCTGTCACACAACTCACCAGATTGATAGCGGGGACTTCGGATCTCCTTCCTATTCTTGAGAAATTTAAACGGAGTTGAGGTGGGGTGTGGTTTCCTATCTTTGAGTAAGGATAAGTTAAGAAAAAAATCATTCAACAAAACTAGGTGTAACACGTTTAGTGTCGAGTTTTTACATATGTTCGAGGTGTACGGTCGTATTTTGATGAGTTTTTTGTGTGGTATGTTTGTTGTAAGTTTATGGGGTTTAAACTTATAATTAATAAACTAACAATTTCATTCTCTCATGATTATAAGATTTAGTATAAAGGGAAGGGGAACATTTGATTTAAGTAACAAAAAAGGCAGAAAAAGACCAAAATTACCTAAATAGTTTGACACTACCTCGGTCTAAAGAAAATCGTCGACGTCACAAAACACGGTAGAAACTTCGTGATCTTATTAATATCAAAGAAATCGTCGATGTTTCAACTTAAATGGGTTAAGGTTTAATGAGTACGTAAGACGTCACGGACTCTTAATAACGTGGTTTGAATAGTATTGTTTGAAATGTTTTATGTTCGTTCGTTAAGGAAACGGCGACCTCGGAACAGGGTTCGTTTTAACAAACAAGGGTCAAAACACTTGACATGTCAGATCCAGATATAGAAACAATAGACGTCGTTATAATGACTCAACATAGGATCCCTTTCTGTCCGTGTGCTTCTTTCGTGTTAATATCTATTTTATAAAACAAAAGTCCGATTGGTTGTGTCTGTAGTCAGACCCACACACCACCTCTTTAGGAAAGGTTGTTTAAATTTGGGTGTAACCTCTTTAACGGGTAATTACCAGTATGATGTAAAGGACATTGTTACCCCTTTAAGTAAACCTTTAAGTAAAGTGGTAATCTCTCTTCGTGACTTTCACGATAGAGGAATATCTTTTTCTTAAACTATTTTAGTTGTAGGTAAATACTATTTTTGAAAATGGTGTGACCCATATCTCTCTTACGACGACGACGACGCTTCAGCGAAGTCAGCACAGGTTGAGACACACTGGGGTATCTGCCGTCGGGTAGTCCGAGGGGACAGGGACCCTAAGAGGTCCGTTCTTGTGACCTCACCCGACGGTAAAGGAATAGGTTACGTACTTTTACTTTTCACTTTCACTTCAGTGAGTCAGCACAGGTTGAGAATCGCTGGGGTACCTGACGTCGGATGGTCCGAGAAGACAGGTACCCTAAAAGGTCCGCTCTCATAACCTCACCCCACGGTTAGAGTTATTTTCGGTAAATACTGTTTAGGTGTCGGTTATATTATAGGTTACCGTAAGATGTCTAAATTATTTTGACTTTCGGAAGGGTGATTTAAGAACTTGTTCGGTTCCTATGGGTGAGAATAGTAATGATAAGTTTAAGTTTCAGGATCGGTATCGTTAGTCTGTTCTAATTATTCTTCATAAGTTTAACCTTCTCTTCTTAATTTTAATATATGTCTAACGTACTATGAAATATATCTTTTGAGATTTCTTGAGTGTGTTTTTGACAATCTTGATTATTTACTTAAGTCGTCCCGTGGTCCTATGTTCTAATTAGATATCTTTAGACAACGTAAAGAAATGTGATTGTTACTTTATAGTCTTTCTCTTTCATTTTCTGTTGTGACAAATTTTTCTTTAGACCCTTATTTGAATTGTTTCCTCCACTTTCTGGATATACTACTCTTGATATTTGTACTATTTTCTTTGGCTTCTACTGAGTCTCTTTACTTTTCTATGGGATACGAGAACCTAACCTTCCTAATTATAATCATAACAATTTTACCGTTAAAATAGGTTTCGTAAGATGTCTAAATTACGTTAGAGATAGTCAGATGGGTTACTGTAAAAAAGATCTTGATCTTGTTTATTGGGATTTTGAGTATACTTAGACGTTTTCTGGGTCTTAACGGTTTCGTTAGGACTCTTTTTTGTTTCGACCTCTGTATTAGGAGGGACTGAAGTCTGTTATGAAGTTTCGATTTCATTAGTTTTGTCGTACCTGTGACCATATTTTTGTCTGTATATCTAGTCACCTTATTTTATCTCTTGGGTCTTTATTTGGATGTGTGGGTACCAGTTAATTAGAAGTTGTTTCCTCCGTTCTTACATGTTACCTTCTTTGTGTCAGAGAAGTCGTTCACCACAACCCTTTCTGCCTGTCGGAGTACATTCAGTTACATCAATCTTGGGAGGGAGTCTGTATGCGTTTTTATTCGAGTTTTACCGAATTTTTGAATATATTCTGTACTGTGGTATTATGAGGATCTTCTTTTGTATCTGTTTTACAAAAGACTGTATTTAGTATCGTTATAAAAGAATCGAGTCAGAGGGTTCCGTTTTCTTTACTTTCATTTGTATTTGGTTACCCTGGATTAGTTTGACTGTTACAAAACGTGTCGTTTCCGTTGGTATTTGTTTGTTTTCTTCTCCTGTTGGACCCTCTTTTATGAACGTTTGTTACATTAAACCGAATTAAAGATTTTGTGTGTTTGTCAAGTGTGTCGAGATATACTTTTTTTTTTTTTTGTTTTTTTTTTGTTCGTCGGGTTAGTCTTTTACTTGTCTTCCGGATTTATCAGTAAAGAAATTTCTTCTGTATATCTACCGGTTGTCTGTGTACTTCTCTACGAGTTTTAATGGTTTATACTTTCTTTGTCATTTAGTTTTGATGTTACTCCATAGTGGAGTATAATCAGTCTTGCCAGTAGAAGTTTTTTCAGATGTTTATTATTTACAACCTCTCCTACTTGTCTTTTCCCTTGGGAGGATGTGACAACCACCCTTACATTTACCATGTCGATGATACCTTTTGTCATAGCTCCCAGTAAACTTTTTGATTTCGATCTCGAAGGTATACTGGGTCGTTATAGTGAGGATCTATGTGTAGGTCTTTTCTATTTTTGAGATTAAGTTTTTCTATATACGTGAGGTTACAAGTATTGTCTTGACAAATGTCGTGAGTTCTGTACCTTCGTTGGACTGTCGGTAGTTCTCTTCTTATTTATTTCTTTTACACTATATATATTTGTATGTGCACGTACACGTGTACACACGAGTCAACACAAGTTATGAACACTGGGGTACCTGACATTGGACAGTCCAAGGAGACAGGTACCTTAAAAGGTCCGTCCATAAGACCTCACTCAACGGTAAAAGATGAGGTCCCTTAGAAGGGTTGGGTCCCTTGTTTGGACCTAGAGGAAGTAACTGTCCACTTAAGAAATGGTGACCCGGTGGATACTATAGATATAGATCTCGATATAGACAGGTACATGCCCTTTCGAACCGTACGAGGTCAGGTGTCCCAACGTTTGTCAGTCTGTGTTGACTCGTTGACTTGTTGTTGTTGTTATATACATTGTCTTATACACACCGGGTATTTTCTTACTGTACAACAGTAAACGTGGTTGCACCTACCTGGATCTCTAATAGTATGATTCACTTCATTCAGTCTATAGTGAACATACACCTTAGATTTTTTTATTATGTTTACTTGAAGAAATGTTTTGTCTTTGTCTGAGTGTCTACATCTTTTGTTTGAATGCCAATGATTTCCCCTTTCTCATCGCTCCCTATTTAACTCTTAAACCGTTATTGTCTATATGTGATGATATATATTTATAATTACCTATTAGTTATTACTAAAGAATATATGTTATCCTTTGATTATAGACCCTTATTGGATATTACCTTTACATAAACTTTTTTATATATATATATGTATACATACACACACATATATATAATATATATATATAAAGACTTCGTAAAACGACATATGGACTTTGATTGTGTTATAATATTTAGTTGATATCAACATAATTTTGTAATTTTTTATTTTATGATAGAAGAAGACATTGAAACTTTACACGTTCCCACTGTGGGGATCAGGTGAGGAGACGTAATTGGATTCCGAAGTAACCAGACGAGACATAGACAGGATATATCACTGTTTGAGAAGATTAATAAATAATTAATTTACTATTTGTAGACCTGGAAATTGTATGAGGTGGTATTTTAGTACACTTCCCTAGCAGTTTTATTCTTACTGTTGTTAAAATACTGACAACCCCGACGTACTACCCTTACTATATAATAAGATAAAAATACATATTAAGTTTTTAAAATTGATATAAAAATAAAGGAAGAACTAACGACGAAAACCTCATAGGTCAAGGAGAGTCTCGAACTTGAGACGGATTACTACATCGGAAGTAGAGGAAGATTCATGTGAGTACTGGAGGTAAGATATATTAGAATTACTTAAAGGGAAGAGATAAAGAGGTAGGTGTCATCTTTGAGTTCTCCCAAAATCGGACATGACCTTTTATAAACTACGATCTTAAGGAGATTAGAATTAGATTCCTCGGTAAATAATGTCTACGTCAAGGGAGAATGGTGGGACTACTTGAGTAAATTTCTTATTAGGAGTTTTATTTTTATTATAATTATTTCTTACTCGGAGTCATTTGGGGATCGACACCTATCAATATCCACTCCTAGTGACACAAGAAAAAGTGTACGAAAGGGGGTTTTGGAAAGGAAAGGAACCGAAAACCTGAAAAGCCTGGGACTCGTAGAGAAAAGGGTGTAGTAATCATCATCTCGATAAGGAGATCGATGGAGAAAAGGATGTCGTCAAACTATAGGGAACAACAAGGTAAAAGAAAAGAAGGTACTTAAGACGTCCGAGTCGTTTCGAAACTTAAAAGAAAGGAGGATCCATTGTGAATAACGATCCAGTCTCAAGGACTGGAGTAAGGCGGGGGGTGGGGGGCGGGGGTTTGGTCTGTCAACAAGACCCTAGGGAACGTACTTTAGTTACTCAAGACCGAGTCGGTTTGTACAAGTGACAAGTTTGTATAGGTCAGTGGGAGTGACAGGGTTCGAACTATTAAGATGGGGTTCACGGAAGGTAATGGGGTCGTGGACTGAGCAAGTCTTAACTGGAGAAAAATTAGAGGTCCCGAGGGGAAGTGACATGGAGTAGAAGGGATTTAGAAACGACTCTTAGGATTGTGATACTAAAGGGACTTGTAGAGGGTTTGTTACCGAAGTTCTTAATAAAGTGGTGTGACCTTCAAAATGTTATATCACTAAGTGTTAAAATTTCCAATATGAGGTAAATACTTAGCTTCACTTCACTTCAGCGAATCAGCACAGACTGAGAAACACTGGGGCACCTGACATCAGGTGGTCCGAGGAGGCAGGTACCCTAAGAGGTCCGTTCTTATGACCTCACCCAACGGTAAAGGAAGAGGTCCCCTAGAAGGGATGGGTCCCTAGCTTGGGTCCAGAGGGTCTAACGTCCGTCTACGAAATTGGAGACTCGGTGGTCCCTTCGTTTATAACCGACAATAAGGGGCACAACATGTTATGGTTCGGTAGAACTAATTGCATCGAAATGTCCATCACAACTTCAACTCATCAAAGTCAAGAGGTTGAAACAAGGAGAGAAAGTTATGGTAAAACCGATAAGACCCAGAAAACAGGAGAGGTGTAATTGAAATCTTACTCATACATTTGAATAAGGAATCTATTGAACGACCTTAAAACTAATTTAGATGTCTAGTTCAACCCTTCTTGATAGAACTGTTATAACTTAGAAGAGTGAGTACTTGTACCTTATATAGAGGTACATAAATCAAGAAACTAATTGAAATCTTACTCATACATTTGAATAAGGAATTTATTGAACGACCTTAAAACTAATTTAGATGTCTAGTTCAACCCTTCTTGATAGAACCGTTATAACTCAGAAGAGTGAGTACTTGTACCTTATATAGAGGTACATAAATCAAGAAACTAAAGTAAGTGGTCTAAAAATTCCAAAAGAAGTATCTAGAACATGTATAGAAAATCTAAATGACGATTCATCAAGAAACTCCACTCAAACAGTTACAATTACTATATTAAAAAAAAAGGGGTGGTGCAGTACGTCGTACGTCCTAGAATCAAGGGGTTGATTCCTATCTTGTACGTGGAGACGTCACCTTTGTCCCTCAGAATTGGTGACCTGGGATGGTCCCTTAAGGGTTACTATGACGTAAGAATTAAAGTCTAAGGTGAACGAATAACAAACACTCATCCTATTGTTGACTGAAAACATACAAATTGTAACATACGACCTTGAAACCATATTATCGAATTATTGAGGATCTCAGTAATAATTATAAAAATTTACACTTTTCTAGAACGTCGACTTAAAACGGAATAAAGTCCTGAAGGGGTCACCAGGTCACCAATTCTGAGACGGAAGGTTATTATTCCTACACCCAATCTAGGGATCAACTCCTTGATTCCAGGGCGTACGACACGTCATGTCGGTTTTTAAAAAAATTTTAGGCATAAAGAAATTCTGTTATGTCTGCTTTAGTATACCACAGACTTTAATTGAAATTTTATTAGGTCGTCCATTACTCCCCGACTCCCTCCTTACCTCTCCATACCTACTTTACTCTTCCCGGTATACAACCATTGACCATCTCGACTTTCTACTTGTATAACTTCTCTTACCTTATGTAAGTGAGAAAACGCATACGATCTTTTAACGACATCAATTTTATGAAAATTTTGTTCTTTCTCCTCCTCTTTTCTTTCCCTTCCTTTTTCTTTCCTTCTCTTCCCTTCCCTATCCCTCCTATCCTCTCTTCTCTTCTCTCCTCTCCTTTTCCTTCCCTTTCAAAGAGAGAGTTTTTACAGGTAACTGTCCACTTACCTATTTCTTCTATACCATGTATATGTTTCCTTATAATCAGTATTTTTTCTCGTTTTATTACGGTAGACATCGTTGTACTTACCTGGATCTCTAACAGTATGACTCACTTCATTCAGTCTATCTATCTAAATACTGTAGCGAATATACACCTTAGATTTTTTCTACCCATGTTTACTTGAACAAATGTTTTATCTTCATCTTAGTGTCTACATCTTTTGTTTAAATACTAATGGACCCCCACTTCTCATACAATTAACCCTCTAACCCTAACCGTACATGTGTGATGATATATATTTTATCTATTGATTATTTTTGGACGATATACCGTACGCCTTGAGATGAGTTATGAGACATTACTGGATATATCCTTTTCTTAGAAATTTTTTTTCACCTATATACGAATACGTACCCTTAAGGGACGTCAGAGTCTTCCGTTTCTTACGTCCTCTGGGTCCAAGCTAGGGACCTACCCCTTTTAGAGGACTTCTTCTTTTACAGTGGGGTGACGTCATAAGAACGGACCTCTTAAGGTACCTGTTTCCTCGAACCATCCAATATTAGGTACTCCAGTACTTCTCAATCTACACTGACTCACTAATTTTATGTGTGTGTGTGTACATATACATATTGGTTAAGTGAAACGATATGTCTTCTTTTGATTGTGTTGTAAAATTTAGCTGATATGAGGTTATTATTAAATTCAGTTGTCATAAGAGATGGTCCTGAGAATGACCCTCTTAATTAGGTCAATCGAGAGAGTTAGAATAAAGGAAATAAACTGAAACACTCGAGGGGTTTGAGGGACTGACTTCTTATCGATTTTATAAAGGGAAAAGGGATCATTATAGATAAAAGTTCTTAAGTTAGAAAGTAGTTTCTATTTTCAAGTAAGAGATAAGATAACGGACAGAGTTACGCATACGGAAGTAAAGACAAAAATGAAAAAGAGTAACTACAAAACTAATGTTCTAGTTTGAAGAAAGGTCAAAAGAGAGAAGTCATACAATGAAACGTTCGGTTTAAGATTTACTGTCTCACAGGACCTTCTTTTAGAACTTTAATTAGGAGGATCGGTAACCGAGTATCACTCCTACCAAAAGAAGACTTGAGATGAGGTCTCATTTTTACACTGTATCGAGGAAACCTCTTTAAGGTGTAGCGTGAAAGGGACAACATGATGGGAAGGTACCGACTACGATATCGACCCTATTTAGATGTGGGTACTCCTCTTAAAGATTGTATGGGTAAAGTCTCGATTAAACGTTGGGTTTCCATCTCTAACACATAAAGGTCTTAGGATACTACCTCGGAGTGCTCAGGTTTTTTGATAAACTGAAAACTACATTAAATTTTATTCCATTTCTTCAGTCTAAACCTTGACTAAATCTCGACAATGAGTCCGGACTAGGATTGTTTGACCTCCAGTCTTACTTGTGTAATCACAGGACACGGGGGTTCGTGAGATACCTCTTTTTTCTGTGGTACTTTCATCGTTAGTACAAAAGGCGTTTACAGATTTTTTCGGAATGTTCACTTCTGGTGTATAAAACTCCTCCGTGAATTAGTCTTGTGACGAAAACTCGTAGGGCACGGACTACAACGTCGACACCGACATCATATTTGGCGACACTCGACGGGCCGGTTTGGAAAGGTCACTCAGGATGTAACTCTATAAACGAGAGGAATCCAACGGAAAATAACGGGTGTACGAGTAGAATACACATATGAACAAAGGGTCGGATATAATTGTATATCCGAAAAACCTAGATTTTAAGATAAGACGAGGGGAAGTCTCTCAACTGACTATTTCGTAAATGCCTTGTCAGTTAACAAGATTTCCAAATCGTCCCGAAGACCATTTCATACAACCTCACACGTCGAATCTGGACTTCAATAGAATCTAGATTCTAGACGTGTAAGTGGGACCCCGACACCGGTCCAACGTCTTCCTGGGATGTAGGTGAATGGGTCAGTTGACGTTCTACTCAGACGTAAACACGTCTGACTACGGATGTCTTCTCATAACGGGTCCACCCGAATCACGAACCGATGTCTGCACGTCCATTCGGACAACCGTGGACTCTCAAGTCCCTTAGTGTCTGTGTTTCCGCCGGGGGAGGAGAAAAACATCCGTGTCAGGAGTGTGTCGTTGTACCGGGTCACTCATAGTGTGAGGCAGGTCGAGTCCATCTACGCCCTCTCGTTCGAGGGAGTGGTCCTGATAAGACCCTCCTGTCTCAATGACCACTTACACAAGAGATAGACCCGGTTCTACGTCAGTACACTTCTTCTCCCCTTTAAAAATAAACGTTTAAAAAAAATTAACTTCATATCAACTAAATGTTACAACACAATCAACGTCCATATAAAGGAAGTGTTGAGAATTCAAACTCCAAAATTTTAACTCCTTTGATGTCACCATTCCGGTCTTGGAGTTTATTCAGTACATTAGTCTCTTTGAGTGTTTAAGTCTTCAAAAGACTTTTTTCAGTATTTTGAGAAACTAAGAATGATAACTATATTATCGTTTGGTTGTTAAACCACATCATTACGAAGATTGCAAAAGATATGAGATTCTTAAGGTAGGAACCTTTATGTTAGAACACAAAATTATAGAGACGTCATTGTCTTAAACGTAGGTCATCCTTGTGACGACGACGACGATTCGACGAAGTCAGCACAGGCTGAGACACACTGGGGTATCTGCCGTCGGATGGTCCGAGGAGGTAGGGACCCTAAGAGGTCCGTTCTTATGACCTCACCCAACGGTAAAGGAGGAGATCATCCTTGTGATAATAAACAGTTTATAACACCAAGAGTTTCGTTCCAGAGATGGTCGTCGTAGTCGTACCGGACCTTTGCACAATCTTTACTTTTGAGAAGGTGAGGTCTGGTGTATTATGTGTTCTTTACGACTGTCCCATCTCGGGTCTTTAGACACAAATTGATCGGGAGGTCTACCAAGACTACGAGTAATTTTAAACTCTTACTGACCAGGTTCTCTATTGAACTATTTACATACCTATCTCGTTATTTACTGAATATAGTATTTTATTTTCCTCGTGTATATGTTTCCTCGGTTTCGGACTAAATTTTTTTGTTATTTATTGATCATACGTTGTAGTGTACATTTATTTTGTTGTATACGGTTTATGAGTTCCACCGTTGAGTTAAAATCTATTTTGTCTACGGTTATGCAAGAAGATATTCTTTCTCAACACACATCGGTCACGATATTAATAAGTGAAAAGAATTTGACACGTCTCTCTATCATTTGTAGGACGAGTAAAAGTGTCCGTAACGTAGTGAAAGTAAGAGTTCCCAAGTTGTAGAGGGACACCACAGAGTGTCATGACCGAAGGATAGAGAAGTAGTAACTAGGTCAAAGAGAAGGGGAAATATGTGACGCGGAGTGGTTTTCCGTAGTAATAAAACTTTGTCATAGTCTACACCAAGACGGGTGTTACAGTGATTCTCGAAACTGTGTTATCTAAATTTCTAATAATAACTACATCTGTAGACCCTATTGTTCATCACACAAGAAAGAAGGAGACTGGAGGAAAATAGGATGGAGAAGACGAGAGTCCTTCGGGGAGGACTGTGTCGCAGCGGAGGGAGGAAGGGACATAGGTCGCGATCGAGTTGTGAGGCCAGGTTCGAAGGACCACTGTAGAAACACTTAGTGGTACTAGTGTCACAGTACGAAAGAAGAGAAAGAAGGGGTATAAAAAGAGTCAAAGAGGAAAGAAAAGGAAAGAGAAAGGGAAGAAGAATTACAAGAGAGTGAAGAGACATAAGAAGTAACGAAGGGGGGAAAAGTAACAACAGAGAAGAAGGAGTAGGAAGAAAGTAGAATAAAGGGGAAAGTCAGGTGAATGAGTCCTCTCTGACTCGACGTTGCCTCCGTCTGTCCTTTGTGATCTCCACGAGACCCCTGGAACGTCTGTGAACCACTTCTCACAACAGGACACGACCCACGAGGACCTTCATTGTTTTGACTCTTCGGTTCTAACCGGACTGTAAATACCATCCGCGCAAACAAAAGGACCTCAAATGGGTCAAAGTAAGATGGTCAAAGTTCGTGAACGGAAGAGACCGACATAAAAGGAGAGAGAGAGGGTTACGTTAATGTGAGGTAGGATTTGTACAGACGATATACTTTGTCCGTTCTATGAAGTGAAGAGATAAGATTAATAATACTCTGACGACGTCTTCTGCAACAAATGTCCCTGAAGGGACCACCAGGACACCCATCCTGAGACGTGAAGGTGTCGTTCTAGATGTCAGTCCCTTGATGTTAGGGTGTACGGAGTGTCACACCGGTTTTTATTATTATTATTATTATTTTTGTTTTTTTTAAATTTTGGATTAAACAAAATTTTTTTTTTCTTCATCAATTATATTTTACACGTGTATGTCGTCGGAAATTTTGTAGTCCGTGTTCCTAAATTTGTAGAATGTTTTAAGAGTGAGAGGGTCCCATACACGATAAGGGGGTATTTAAGTATTCGAAGTGGTTCTTAGGTCTCCCGATTAGTAGCAAGATGATGAGTCCGAAAGACCTTCGTGTAAAGACTCTTCGGTAGACGAGGAACAACACTGGTTATTATTAGGGAAATATTAAAAACCATTAAAAGAGGTAAATGTCACCCAAAGACGAGTCCTTGTAGGGACAAAGAACGACTCGTGGTGGAAAAACTAAGGAGCTTAAGTTGACACAGGAGAAGTTAGGTCACCGGTAACAACGGGAACCTTTATCGTCTCGACCTAGATTCACACGACAAACAGTAGAGAGTTGTTAGATGGGAAGTCACAAAATGTTTTACACGACCAGTGTCCAGGACGTCGAAACATCACACACAACATCCATAGCGACTGAAGCTACACGGATAATAAAGGACCCAAAATGTCTGTTGTCATTATCGATTGTAATGCCAATGTTATGGTAAAGTACGTTAGGAGAATTGGTGGGTCCCTTCATCCATGATAGTAATACGAATAAATGATGAACTCCTTTAATTTGTGCCTCCCTCAGTAAACGGACTTCAGGGTGTCGATCCTTCATCATCTTAACCCTGTCCTTTGAGGATATAGTAGGTAAAGACCTACACTTTTATTTCTAGCATTATTATATCTGAATAATTCTGGAAAAACGCAAAGAAAAACCTGAGAAAAAAGGAAAAGGGAAGAAACTAGAGTACAGAACATTCGAAGTGATTCAATCTTAATCCTATTTTCCTAAACTTTACGTATTTAAACAAGAACTTTTATGGTGGTAATTAATTTCTGGTTCAACGGAAAGTAGCTTGTTTTGTACTAATTTTAATGGTCTTGTAAAAGAACCGAACTTCCACCTCCCTGTAAGAGTCGTCGTTTTAGGACTTTCTTCAAAACTAGTGACTACTAAAAAGAAATGAACGAAAATTTTCATACTTAGGTGAAGGATAAATCCGTCAATCTGTAAAGAGGAATAAAACGGGTAAATTTATCCCCGTTTTATCACAGTTTCCTTAGTGGAAGAATGACGAATACTGTCACATGTAATTCTTTTATTATTTCGTTATACTAGATTAGAGAATACGGTAACATCCTACTACGAAAGTCACACACGGAATCAAACCCGTCGATATTGTTTAACATCCGATCCACTAAATACTTGTTGTCTTTAAATAAAGAGTCTCGAGACCTCCGATCTTTCGGATTCCAGTTCCGTGGTCGTCTAAGTTATAAATTCCTCTGGTGAAAAACAAAGTTTTTGACGGTAGAAAGACATAAGTGTACTATCTTCCCTAATTTCTCGGGAGACCCCAGAGAGAAGACCCCATAATTAGGGTAGGTACTTCCGAAGTGGCAGTACTGGATTAGCAGAGGGTTTACGAGGTATAGTGTGACCCCTAATCCAAGTTGTATACTTAACCTCCCCCCTCCCCGTGTGTATTGATAATGTATATATCTCGTGACACATTTATCTGAAATTCAAGTCATAACCACCTCCTACGATAAAGAAACGGAAGAAGATTAAAACGAGTATTTCTGTAAATAAGTGTTCCTATTTCTCATATTTCATACACCAATCGACCTGAAATCGAACTTATATGTATATGAAACTTTAAAATTTACGAAACCGGAATCCCGAAGACATCCGACACAGTAAAGGACGTATAGTTTGAATATACTCCTTCGGTTAATGTGTGGCCTGACAATCTAAGAAACTAAAAATTAAGACTCAGACGGTGTCCGTATACACAGAGACTCTTTCAGAAACTTTTTGGAACGAAAGTGAAAATGGGAACATTTTACTCTAAAACGTTAGACGATCCCTTTAAGACTCCTAATTTATAGTTTACTATCGTTTCGTGAAACTTTCATGATTTACCCCAATAATTATTAAATTCTTTCTTCGTTCGGAAGTAGACTCAACAACTTTCTTTATACACCGTATAAATAAAGTTAGTAAATAGTAAAGTGACTTTGAAGGAGATGGAACTCGATGAGCCTTTTGTAAACTAAGGGAAATTTTATCCTGAAATTTTAATCAAGAGAAAAATATCTAAAAGTTTCGTGAGAGTATGGTCAATAGAACGATCTAGGGTGTTTTAGGGATTCTCCATATTTATTGTTTATATATCTTTACTCTGATGTTCCTTATCTTATGGGATGTTTATGAACAATTTGTTTATCTTTAAATAATAAGAGTGAATTCCTTTTCGGGTCCCCCATTCTTTAAGTACCGTTTACATCTCTGAGATACCACAGTAGTTGCCAGAATTGAGGACAAAAAAAGGGGGAGATAGCAGAAACCATTTAACCGAACAGTGGAGTACAAGTGTTTTACCCACGATACTAAGGTCTATGAGATACAAAAATTCAATCCTCTCTTCCCTCCTTCTTTGAGACTGTTGGTAAGAAAAAAAAAAAAAAAAATTCCTTTTGTTTTCGAAAAGATAATTGATGAGGTCCCTCTCAAAGTGATCTTAACCTAGTATACTGAGGACGTTCCCGTTCTCTTCTCTCCCGTCATCACATATTTAAAGATACGAGACACCTCTGTCCCCGTTCCTTCTTTCGTCGACCCTTATAAACCCCTTGGGTTTACACATGATCACAACATGATCAGATGATCACAACTACTTTTTCCTGTCCGTAAGTTTTCAATTCAAAAAGTTCCACCGTGTCGGCTCTAATTTTGTCTAGACTTAGTGAGACGAGCTCACCTTTCTAGATTGTTATTGAACATCTTAGTTGACTTTAAGAAAACCCCCACTAGTGTGACCCCTGTGAGGTCCACGAAAGTGATGTACTGGGGTAACATGGCGGTATTGTCACGACGTCGTCTCTTCACCGAAAGGGGTAACAACATGCACCATTTGAACAAATAAAAAACTCCTTAGTAGGAAATAGTCGTTAGGTCGAGGAGTCGGGTGTGGGAGGAAAAGGACAAGTAGAGGTAAAATATCTCTTCGAACCGTTCCAGTGTACCTTATTCAACCTTTTTAATCGGTGAACTGTCTCCTATCGGTTCCTCTCTGTTGGAGACACCGAGGGACAGACTTAGTCAGTCAAACCAACATTCTTTTCCTCGACTTTCCCATGTCACAATCTTTAACCCACAAATACATTCACAACATCCCCTACCTCTTTAGTGAGGGTTTGTTGTAGTATATAGTCCGATCGGTTTTCTCGACAATGAAGACTATACAAGTCTTTACACCCCGAAATCCTCTAACACAAACCCAACGCCACACGACACGAATCAGCGAATCAGTACAGGCTGAGAAACGTTGGGGTACCTGACGTCGGGCGGTCCAAGGAGTCAGGTACCCCTAAGAGATCCGTTCTTATGAACTCACCCAACGGTACGGGAGGAGGTCCCCTAGAAGGACTGGGTCCCTAGGTTGAGCCCAGAGGACGTAACGACCGTCTAAGACATGGTCGACTCATCCGAACACAACCAACTAGAGTTTTGGGTGACGGTGGATGATACTGGACCTGAGTCCCTTGACGTCGGTGACCGAAGGGGTGTGTCGACGGAGAGTCATGTGTGTCTTTATCACTCCCTGTGACCTGAAGAGGTCTTTTTGAGTTTTGAGAGTGTTAGTGTAAACGGTCATCTTCCTAAGTTTCGTTGTCCTTCTACCGTGGGTAGATTATAGGTGAAATTTCCGAAACGTATTTACGTAGACTGATTTCTCAGATTAGTCGTGGGTCTTGTGGTCGATACACCTTCAAATCCTTTCATCCAAAATCATGTAGTCATAAACGTTCTGAGGTTTGTATGTACCCTCTCCGACCTTGACTACGACTCTCCGTTTGATGGTACAGATATTGTGGAGAGGTGAGGTTTTATACCTGTCTCTGTCCTTTGTTTCCCGTTATCGTTCGTTAAAGGGAAATCGTTGATTCAAAACCGATCCTGAACGAGTGTAAAATATTTAAATTGACCTAATATTCAAGATTACTGTTTCTGTTAATTCCTATTTAAGATGTCCATAGTATAGACTAGAGACCTTACATTTTCGTTCTCAGTAATAAATAACTCCTGAGTAAAAACACGGTTTCTCATTATAATTCCGAATCGTATATTAAATAATTTTGGGTATTATTATGACATACCGTACTTACAATAATCTCAGTTACAAGTCTACTCTTTTAATTCCGTGTGTCTAAGTCAAGTCAAATCAAGTCAAGTCAAGTCAGTGAGTCAGTACAGACTGAGAAACGCTGGGGTACTTAACGTCGTACGGTCCGGAGGGACAGGTAGTGGTTGAGGGCCTTAAGTGGGTTTGAGAACAGGTAGATCAGCCACTACGGTAGGTCGGTAGAGTAGGAGACAGCAGGGGAAGAGGAGGACGGGGGCTAGAGAGGGTCGTAGTCTCAGAAAAGGTTACTCAGTTGAGAAGTGTACTCTACCGGTTTCATGACCTCAAATTTGAAATCGTAGTAAGGGAGGTTTCTTGTGGGTCCTGACTAGAAATCCTACCTGACCAACCTAGAGGAACGTCAGGTTCCCTGGAAGTTCTCAGAAGAGGTTGTGGTGTCAAGTTTTCGTAGTTAAGAAGTCGTGAGTCGAAAGAGATGTCAGGTTGAGAGTGTAGGTATGTACTGGTTACCTTTTTGGTATCTGAACTGATCTACCTNGGTCCGGAGGGACAGGTAGTGGTTGAAGGCCTCAAGTGGGTTTGAGAACAGGTAGATCAGCCACTACGGTAGGTCGGTAGAGTAGGAGACAGCAGGGGAAGAGGAGGACGGGGGCTAGAGAGGGTCGTAGTCTCAGAAAAGGTTACTCAGTTGAGAAGTGTACTCTACCGGTTTCATGACCTCAAATTTGAAATCGTAGTAAGGGAGGTTTCTTGTGGGTCCTGACTAGAAATCCTACCTGACCAACCTAGAGGAACGTCAGGTTCCCTGGAAGTTCTCAGAAGAGGTTGTGGTGTCAAGTTTTCGTAGTTAAGAAGTCGTGAGTCGAAAGAGATGTCAGGTTGAGAGTGTAGGTATGTACTGGTTACCTTTTTGGTATCTGAACTGATCTACCTGGAATCAGCCGTTTCATTATTGAGACGAAAACTTATATGATAGATCCAACCAGTATTGAAAAGAAGGTTCGTCATTCGCAGAAAATTAAAGTACCCACGTTAGTGGTAGACGTCACTAAAACCTCGGGGGGGTTTTATTTCAGACGGTGACAAAGGTGATAAAGGTGTAGATAAAGGGTACTTCACTACCCTGGTCTACGGTACTAGAAGCAAAAGACTTACAACTGGAAATTCGGTTGAAAAAGTGAGAGGAGAAAGTGAAGGTAGCTCCGAAAAATCGAGGAGAAGTGAAAGACGGTATCTCCACCACAGTAGACGTATAGACTCCAATAACTATAAAGAGGACCTTTAGAACTAAGGTCGAACACAAAGAAGGTGAGGTCGTAAAGAGTACTACATGAGACGTATCTTCAATTTATTCGTCCCACTGTTATATGTCGGAACTGCATGAGGAAAAGGCTAAACCTTGGTCAGACAACAAGGTACAGGTCAAGATTGNAGAGGGCCGTTAGAACTAAGGTCGAACACAAAGAAGGTGAGGTCGTAAAGAGTACTACATGAGACGTATCTTCAATTTATTCGTCCCACTGTTATATGTCGGAACTGCATGAGGAAAAGGCTAAACCTTGGTCAGACAACAAGGTACAGGTCAAGATTGACAACGAAGGACTGGACGTATGTCTAAACAGTTCTCCGTCCAGTCCACTAGACCATAAGGGTAGAGAGAGTCTTAAAAGGTGACAAATAACACTAGGTGTGTCAGTTTCCGAAACCGTATCAGTTATTTCGTCTTTATCTACAAAAAGACCTTGAGAGAACGAAAAAGGTACTAGGTCGCCTACAACCGTTAAACTAGAGACCAAGGAGACGGAAAAGATTTTGGTCGAACTTGTAGACCTTAAAACGCCAAGTACATAACGACTTCGGACCGAACCTCTTAAAACTCGTAATGAATCGTATATTAAATAATTTTGACTATTATTACGACAGACCGTCCTTACGATAATCTCGGTTACAAGTCTACTCTTGTAACTCCGTGTGTCTAACGAACGATTTACAGTACTTCTGTTGGTCACAACCTCGGTGTGATTCACCTCGGTAGGCCGAGGTCCCGGGTCCAGAGATTGTCGATATTACATAACGACGACGCATCTTAATCAATTGTGTATTTCGGCGTGACCTATTTAGACGGGAAGAGTTAGAGGGAAATGTAAAGGGTAATTGTAGGACTTCCGAGGGATTAATCAACTAGAACTACTAAAATATCTTCACAGGTTCTACCATGGTAATCTTCTTAAGGACAAGTCGATAAAAATACACGGTGACTAAAAATAGTATTTTAAGTTCGAAGTAAAGCGAACTCTGAGACCCTAAATTTGAGTGTGTCTTTCGTTAAATAATAAAGGGATTTATTAACGGGTTTAAGTTTTCACTCCCGATGAGCAAAACGTCAAAAGAGAAGAGTTTTTTATTGGGGTTGAGAGGTCGTTTGGGGATCCGGTTTACAATATTCTGAAAGGGATATCCATGTAAACTAACCAGGTTTCAACAAATATCGTATGATTTTGGACATCGTTCCTTTTCTCCAAATCAAGAAGAATTTCCCGGTTCAACCCTTAACCTCTAACCCTTTCACACGACACTTTACTTTACTGGATTCCTTTATTATACGTCCTTTTCTCTTCGTCGTCACTGGTCGTCTACCCTTATTTGACTGTCTCCCCTTTAACACCTTCACCGGTCCGACCAAGATCGACACGGGTTGTAGTTCAAAGTGGTAAGGATATAAAGTACTTTCACGGGTCTCCAGATGAGTTTCGGAAGGTCGTTGAATAGAAGACAAGATCAATAAGTAAGTAACGTCATTTGGTAGGTTTTAAATCATCAGATTTTGTTACATAGTAGATAAAACGAATATTCAGATGTCAAACCCATCTCGACCCTCCCCTGTCAAACCGAGACGAGATGAGTCGTGGTCAACTCTACCGAACTTCCAACCCCTGACTGAGAGAATTGGGGCTCAGACCGTCAACTATGACCGACGGTAGACCTGGAGTCAACCCCGACCCCACCTTTGTTGAAGTGTCTTGAAAAGATTTCCCGATGAACTGAAGGAGTATTGTCACATCGACCTAAGGTCCTCGTTTGTAGGGATCGTTCCTTCTCAGACCCCGTCGATAAAGTAGAAAATACTGGAATGGAACTCCAGTTTATCAGTGAAGGTGCACCAAGGTCCGAGTGGGTCTAAGTTCCCCTCACAGTCGTAGTATAATATTCTTCTCGAACACTCCACACTATGTAACTATATCGATGGAAACCTTTTATATTAGACGGTGTAGGAGATATTTCACTATAACACAATGACACTATGTTGTTTATATACAAAACAGAAACATACACCAAGGTGTATGTTGAGGATTTTGGGAATCTGAGAGACCTCGGTGTCTCACAGACAACATACGATCACTCTACTGACGACTGACTCCCCGGGGTCCATCGAAGTCCTACCCCCGACCAACGTTTTTTCTGGTTCCGTACTGATCTCCCAATCTTGAAAACCGTGGTAACGGATTGGATGTCCTTTCCTTGTCTTCGGGAACTCAATTAAGGACTTAACAAGGGAAATATTATTTGGTCACACACGTACGTATGAGTCAGTAAAGTCAGTACAGGTTGAGTCTCTAGGATACTTGACGTACATCGGACGGTCCGAGGGGACAGGTACCCTAAGAGGTCCGTTCTTGTGACCTCTCGTATCAGTAAGAGAGGAGGTCCCCTAGAAGGGTTGGGTCCGTAGCTTGGACTCAGAGATTACAGAGGACGTAACCGTCCGTGCAAGAAATGGTGATCGTGGTGACTCCTCGGGTATTATTTGGTCATAAGCATTCATTTCACAAAGAATTCAAAGGACTCGATATGATCATCTAATAGTTGGGTTCCTCCCTTAGTACCCTTGTCGGCGAAATGTTGACCAACTAGTCTTCATCCCACCAGACCCTGGACGTTAGCTACAAACTCCATCCCAGTCATGATGGACTCTTACTCGGGAATCGGTTACCCAAGACACGAATGAGATCCATCAATCACAATCTTTATTTAATTTAATGTCTTATGGGTCGACTACCAACTTGTCAATCTCCTAAACAACTACGACCTTTTTGGTGCGTAAAATAAAGTCTTTACAATACTCATCTTTGTCGAGTCAAGTCAAGTCAAGTGAGCGAGTCGACACAGGCTGAGAAACGTTGGAGTACCTGACGTTGTACGGTCCGGAGTGGCAGGTGGTGGTTAAGGACCTCAAATCAGTTTGAGTACCGGTAACTCAGCCCCTACGGTAGGTTGGTAGAGTAGGAGACAACTGGGGAAGAGGAGGACGAAAGTTAGAAAGGGTCGTAGTCCCATAAAAGTTTACTCAGTCAAGAAGCGTAGTCCCCCGGTGTCATAACCTTAAAGTCGAAGTCGTAGTCAAGAAAGTTACTTATAAGTCCTGACTAAAGGAAATCCTATCTGACCAACCTAGACGAACGACAGGTTCCCTAAGAGTTCTCAGAAGACTTTGTGGTATCTAGTTTTCGTAGTTAAGAAGTCACGAGTCACAAGTAATATCAGGTTGAGAGTGTAGGTGTGTACTGATGACCTTTTTGGTATCGGAACTGATCTTTCTAGAAACAACCGTTTTATTACAGAGACGAAAAATTATACGCTTCAACCAGCATTGAAAGGAAGGTTCCTCATTCGCAGAAAGTTAAAGTACCGACGTCAGTGGTAGACGTCACTAAAACCTCGGGGGGTTTTATTTCAGTCGGTGACAAAGGTGACAAAGGGGTAGATAAACGATACTTCACTACCCTGGCCTACGGTACTAGAAGCAAAAGACTTACAACTCGAAATTCGGTTGAAAAAGTGAGAGGAGAAAGTGAAAGTAGTTCTCCGAGAAATCAAGAAGAAGTGAAAGACGGAATTCCCACCACAGTAGACGTATAGACTCCAACAACTATAGGGAGGATCGTTAGAACTAAGGTCGGACACGAAGTAGGTCGGGTCGTAAAGAGTACTAGATGAGACGTATATTCAATTTATTCCTCCCACTGTTATATGTCCGAACTGTTCTTTGTCGAGTGTCAATGAATTTTTCATTCACAAACAATGAATATGTCTTTTCACACACATACAAAATCTATCTATTACATAAACACACCGGGTTTAAGTTTGTGTTTATTAAACACAAAAACAAACGTAGATATATCTATCTTTATATCACCTTTATATCCTATCTATCTTTATATCCCCTTTTACAGTGAGGGAAAGGTGAGGACTCTGGAAACCCAGGGGAGACTCCCCTGTGCACTGTAGTCAAAGGACTCGATAAAGAACGGTGATGTTCTTTTACGTGTATATGTTTCTCGAGGGAACATTGATAAAATATGTTTACTATGGGGGACAAGTCATGAGACGAGAAATTGAGTATAAATCTATAGTAATACATAGATACAGTCTCTTCCGTTACCGTGGGGTGAGGTCGTGAGAACGGACCTTTTAGGGTACCTGTCTCCTCGGACCACCCGACGTCAGGAACCCCAGTGATTCTCAACCCGTGTTGACTCGCTGAAGTAAAAGCGAAAAGTGAAAGTACGTAACC
Source organism: Capra ibex (assembly GCA_006410555.1). Taxonomy (NCBI): domain Eukaryota; kingdom Metazoa; phylum Chordata; class Mammalia; order Artiodactyla; family Bovidae; genus Capra; species Capra ibex. Next base: position 102,662,392 of record SJYO01020080.1, on the reverse strand, counting down.
TCTTCCTTTACCGTTGGGTGAGGTCACAAGAACGGACCTCTTAGGGTCCCTACCCCCTCGGACCACCCGACGGTAGAGACCCCAGTGTGTCTCAGTCTGTACTGACTGTGCTGAATCGTCGTCATCGTCGTACATAGATACATAGAAAGAGTCAGAAAAATTTTGACGAATCAGGTTACATTCCTACGTCATAGGTTGGACACTGGATAATTATTTGTACACAGCTGATTTTCTTACACGTTCCACTCTCAACGCTCAATTCAAAATACAGTCAGTTTTACTCCTGACGTCGGATCCTCTGTCGGGGAGTCTATCGAGACTCTCTGACGAGGTTTCTCCGTCACCTCCCACCAGTTATATATTTGAAAACCACTTCCCCCTCTAGTCACGTTAATTCGAGAATAAAATGTTTTCCAAAAAGTGATCAGTACTCCTATCGTTCTTCTCTATTCTTTCGGAAACCACTAGTTACGTTTCTTTATCTCCTTTTCTTGTTTTACCCTTTCTGATCTCTAGAGAAGTTCTTTTAATCTCTATGGTTCCCTTATAAAGTACGTTTCTACCCGAGCTATTTCCTGTCTTCACCATACCTGGATTATCTTCGTCTTATATAAATCTTCTCTACCGTTCTTATGTGTCTTGACATATTTTTTCTAGAAGTGCTGGGTCTATTAGTGCTACCACACTAGTGAGTAGATCTCGGTCTGTAGGACCTTACACTTCAGTTCCCCCGGAATCTTTCGTATTGATACTTGTTTCGATCACCTCCACTACCTTATGGTAACTCGACAAAGTTTAGGTCTTTCTACTACGACACTTTTACGACGTTTAAACCTTTTGAGTCGTCACCGGTGTCCTGACCTTTTCCAGTCAAAAGTAAGGTTAGGGATTCTTTCCGTTACGGTTTCTTATGAGTTTGAGGGTGTGTTAACGTGAGTAAAGTATACGATCATTTCATTACGAGTTTTAAGAGGTTCGGTCCGAAGTCGTTATACACTTGACACTTGAAGGACTACAAGTTCGACCTAATTCTTTTCCGTCTCCTTGGTCTCTAGTTTAACGGTTATAGAAGACCTAGTACCTTTTTCGTTCTCTCAAGGTCTTTTTGTAGATAAAGACGAAATAACTGATACGGTTTCGGAAACTGACACACCTAGTGTTATTTGACCTTTTAAGACTTTCTCTACCCTTATGGTCTGGTGGATTGGACGGAGAACTCTTTAGACATACGTCCGGACCTTCGTTGTCAATCTTGACCTGTACCTTGTTGTCTGACCAAGGTTTAACCTTTTCCTCATGCAGTTCCGACATATAACAGTGGGACGAATAAATTGAAGATACGTCTCATGTAGTACTCTTTACGACCTCACCTTCTTTACGTTCGACCTTAGTTCTAACGACCCTCTTTATAGTTATTGGAGTCTATACGTCTACTGTGGTGGGAATACCGTCTTTCACTTCTCCTCGATTTTTCGGAGAACTACGTTCACTTTCTCCTCTCACTTTTTCAACCGAATTTCCAGTTGTAAGTCTTTTGCTTCTAGTACCGTAGACCAGGGTAGTGAAGTACCCTTCATCTACCTCTTTGTCACCTTTGTCACCGTCTGAAATAAAACTCCCCCGAGGTTTTAGTGACGTCTACCACTAACGTCGGTACTTTAATTTTCTGCGAATGTGGAACCTTCTTTTCAATACTGGTTGGATCTATCGTATAAGTTTTCGTCTCTGTAATGAAACGGCTGATTCCAGGCAGATCAGTTCCGATANTTGACCTTTTAAGACTTTCTCTACCCCTATGGTCTGGTGGATTGGACGGAGAACTCTTTAGACATACGTCCGGACCTTCGTTGTCAATCTTGACCTGTACCTTGTTGTCTGACCAAGGTTTATCCTTTTCCTCATGCAGTTCCGACATATAACAGTGGGACGAATAAATTGAAGATACGTCTCATGTAGCACTCTTTACGACCTCACCTTCTTTGCGTTCGACCTTAGTTCTAACGACCCTCTTTATAGTTATTGGAGTCTATACGTCTACTGTGGTGGGAATACCGTCTTTCACTTCTCCTCGATTTTTCGGAGAACTACGTTCACTTTCTCCTCTCACTTTTTCAACCGAATTACGAGTTGTAAGTCTTTTGCTTCTAGTACCGTAGACCAGGGTAGTGAGGTACCCTTCATCTACCTCTTTGTCACCTTTGTCACCGTCTGAAATAAAACCCCCCCGAGGTTTTAGTGACGTCTACCACTAACGTGGGTACTTTAATTTTCTGCGAATGACGAACCTTCTTTTCAATACTGGTTGGATCTATCGTATAAGTTTTCGTCTCTGTAATGAAACGACTGATTCCAGGCAGATCAGTTCCGATACCAAAAAGGTCGTCAGTACATACCTACATTCTCAACCTGACACTTCTTCCGACTTTCGGTTTCTTAACTACGAAAACTTGACACCACAACCTCTTCTGAGAACTCTCAGGGAACCTGAAGTTCCCCTAGGTTGGTCAGGTAAGACTTCCACTAGTTGGGACCCTAAAGAAACCTTCCTTACTACGATTTCGACTTCGAGGTCATGAAACCGGTGGAGTACTCTTTTCAACTGAGTAACCTTTTCTGAAACTACGACCCTCTCCAACCCCCGTTCTACTCTTCCCCTGCTGTCTCCTACTCTACCGACCTACCGTAGTGACTGAGTTACCTGCACTCAGACTCACTTGAGGCCCTCAACCACTACCTGTCCTTCCGGACCACACGACGCTAAGTACCCCAGCGTCTCAGTCTGTCCTGACTCGCTGACTTGACTTGACTTGACTTGACTTGACTCCTCGACTACAGTGGTACTTCCCTAAATCACTAAAAAAATCTATTCTCTCTACGTCTATTCTATTCCTAACCCTAGAATTTTACCTAAGAACTTTTATAGACAGATTTCTGGATAAGGTGTTCAAAGGGACCTCGTCTCACAGAGTGAGAGGTGGGACTTAAGGGGAGTCTCCCACAACTTCCAGTCGTCGACGTCGTGTCCCAAGCCAGAGGTGTCTCCGTCTACCGTTTACGGGAATAACAAGAACAAGTTAACGACCGTTACGAGCACCCTTCGCGGTTAAACATCGACTGTGTAAATTCTAACAAAGGTTATTCTGTCAAATTTTTGTTGAGACGTCATTTGAAAATATAGAGAAACGTACACACACTCATATAAATATCGTATTTAGATGACCTTACTTCGAAAACCCAGTTGTTGATATATGAAACCGTTAAAACGATCTAGAACGGTTTAGAGTCGTGATTAAAACTCTCATAACCAAGACAAAAGGTTTTACAAGAGATTCGTACAATAGTCTGAACGACTAGAAACAGTTAGATCACCCACTTTTGACCATATAGACTCATTATTCGTAAAGAGAGTAATACTTACCACGATTCGGAGACACGTTAGTGTAAAGGAAAGGAAACTTAAAGACGAGTCTGAGAACCAGGAGGTTTCTCACTTCGTTTTTGAAGTAGTAGTAGTAGTAGTAGTAGTAGTAGTAGTAATAGAACGAAGAGACGTTACTTTGGCGAGAGTGGGTGACCGTTGGTCACGAAAGTTTCGGAGAGACTCACGCCTCCAGTCTCCACGTCTGTCTCTGTCTCTGTCAAGGAAGGATATTCCGTCCTTGAAATATTATTACCTGTAGTCTCTTCTTTACAGAAGAACTACACAAACGAAAAAATTTTTAAAGTACTAAGTTTACAATGTTACGGAGATTCGATCGGTTACTATTCTCCTCTCAAAAGAAATAAAAATCATTTAACTTTCACGACGTGAGTTATACGGTCGTTCAAACCTTTTGAGTCGTCACCGGTGTCCTGACCTTTTCCAGTCAAAAGTAAGGTTAAGGTTTCTTTCCGTTACGGTTTCTTACGAGTTTGATGGCTTGTTAACGTGAGTAGAGTGTACGATCATTTCATTACGAGTTTTAAGAGGTTCGGTCTGAAGTCGTTATGCACTTGGTGGTTGAGGGACTACAACTTCGACCAAAATCTTTTCCGTCTCCTTGGTCTCTAGTTTAACGGTTATAGAAGACCTAGTACCTTTTTCGTTCTCTCAAGGTCTTTTTGTAGATAAAGACGAAATGACTGATACGGTTTCGGAAACTGACACACCTAGTGGTTATTTGACCTTTTAAGACTTTCTCTACCCTTATGGTCTGGTGGATTGGACGGAGAACTCTTTAGACATACGTCCAGTCCTTCGTTGTCAATCTTGACCTGTACCTTGTTGTCTGACCAAGGTTTAGCCTTTTCCTCATGCAGTTCCGACATATAACAGTGGGACGAATAAATTGAAGATACGTCTCATGTAGTACTCTTTACGACCTCACCTTCTTTGTGTTCGACCTTAGTTCTAACGACCCTCTTTATAGTTATTGGAGTCTATACGTCTACTGTGGTGGGAATACCGTCTTTAACTTCTCCTCAATTTTTCGGAGAACTACGTTCACTTTCTCCTCTCACTTTTTCAACCGAATTTCCAGTTGTAAGTCTTTTGCTTCTAGTACCGTAGACCAGGGTAGTGAAGTACCCTTTATCTACCTCTTTGTCATCTTTGTCACAGTCTGAAACAAAAGACCCCGAGGTTTTAGTGACGTCTACCACTAACGTCGGTACTTTAATTTTCTGTGAATCAGGAACCTTCTTTTCAATACTGGTTGGATCTATTATATAAGTTTTCGTCTCTGTAATGAAACGGGTGATTCCAGGCAGATCAGTTCCGATACCAAAAAGGTCACCAGTACATGCCTACACTCTCAACCTGACACTTCTTTCGACTCACGACTTCTTAACTACGAAAACTTGACACCACAACCTCTTCTGAGAACTTCCAGGGAACCTGACGTTCCTCTCGGTTGGTCAGGTAAGACTTCCACTAGTTGGGACCCTAAAGAAACCTTCCTGACTACGATTTCGACTTCGAGGTCATGAATCCGGTGGAGTACGCTTCTCAACTGAGTAACCTTTTCTGAGACTACGACCCTCCCTAACCCCCTTCCACTCTTCCCCTACTGGGTCCTACTCTACCGACCTACCGTAGTGCCTGAGCTACCTGCACTCAGACTCACTTGAGGCCCTCTACCACTACCTGTCCCTCCGGACCGCACGACGATAAGTACCCCAGCGTTTCTCAGCCTGTGCTGACTCGCTGACTTGACTTGACTTCCTTAGTACATGTACTGTTATAAATTTCTTACTTCTTTCTCCTTTTGACAATTTACGATTGAATCTTGAAAAGAGATCCCGTCCTACTCTAAAGAACTTCTCATCATCAAGGAGATGAATCAACTCGGGAACTTTCGTCCTTTCTAAGTTTAAAGTGCCCTTACACCTGACAGACAACTGAGTTGAAACTCCGTTTTGACAAAACTAATTTTAATAATGTCATTTCCATAATTTTCGTTCGTCCCGGGACTCCAGTCAAGAAAGACGGATATGTTCGGAAAGACACAGGGACAAAGAACAACCGTTCTTTTTCGGAAGTCGGAGGATCTGGAAGGGACTCGAGGTTTACCGTCTATGTCATGGCCAATCCCTTCACTCTCTTAAGTCTTTGTTTCCTTTTCGTCAGTTCCTTGTTATCACGTCGTTATTTCGTCACAGGACCAGGAGGAGTTCCCTATATGTATTGTTAGCCTACGGATAGAATCTCAAGAAGGTGTCCTTACTTTCAGGGGTGGGTTCACCTCTTACAAATGAGGTCCGACTCATGGTCGTGACCTGGGTATGACCAATCTTTGTCTTCCGACTCCTGACTCCAAGGACCTCGTGGTGGACAATGGAGTGGTGGTTGTTTACTCTTCTTTCAGTGTATGGGACGTCGTCGGGAGAGGGGTTTAAAGTGGAAATTTATACGAAGGGACTTTCGGTGACTCTTCAAACCCAGAAAACTTGTACTCGGCGTACACATGAGGAACTCACCGTGGACGTTATTTGTGACATGAAAGGGAGTGGTGTTTCTCGACAGTCATCTGACCGAAACGACCCACCACCTATTCTCCTGGGTTCAAACCAAGACATTGTGACAGATTCTTAACACTTTTCACTAAGAAGACCAATAAGAGAAGATGACATTTGTATCAGATACCCAAAACGTACGGACGAACAAATGAAAGTAAGTGGAATCTTTCCAGGGTTCGACCTCTTATTTACAGATTTATATCTTATACAAACCTGTTTCAAATATTACACTCAGATTTGTGTAATATACTTTTCTCTTATAACTAATAAAGAGGACGTACTCATTTTGTATTGGTCCTTGGGCCTATGTACCTGTTTTACTTTCTATTGATTCTAAACAAGCATAATTAGTCCATGTAAGTTGACGTTGACATAAAGACTTGAGTGATACGGTCGTTCAAACCTTTTTAGTCGTCACCGGTATCCTGACCTTTTCCAGTCAAAAGTAAAGTTAGGGTTCCTTTCCGTTACGGTTTCATACAAGTTTGATGGTATGTTGACGTGAGTAAAGTGTACGATCGTTCATTTTCAGTGAGTCAGCACGGGTTGAGAAACGTTGGGGGACCCGATATGTCAGGTATCCTAAGAGATCCGGTCTTACGACCCCACCCATTGAAGGGAAGAGGTCCCCTAGAAGTGTTGGGTCCCTGACTTGGGTCCAGAGGACGTAACGTCCACTTAGACAATGGTCGACTCGGTGGTCCCTTCGGGGTGTACGATCGTTTCATTAGGAGTTTTAGGAGGTTCGATCCAAAGTTGTCATACACTTAGTTCTTGAGGGTCTACAAGTTTGACCTAAATCTTTTCCGTCTCTGTGGTCTCTAGTTTAACAGTTGTGTACAACGTAGTATCTTTTTCGTTCTCTTAAGGTCTTTTTGTAGATAAAGACGAAGTAACTAATGTGATTTCGGAAACTGACACCCCTAGTGTTGTTTGACACCTGTCAAGGTCTGGTACAATGGACGGAGGACACTTTGGACTCACGTCCAGTTCTTCGTTGTCAATCTTGTCCTGTACCTTGTTCCCTGACCAAGTTTTGACCCTTTCCTCATACGGTTCCGACATATAACAGTGGGACGAATAAGTTAAATGTACGTCTCATGTAGTAAACTTTAAGGTTCCACCTACTTCGTGTTCAACCTTAGTTCCGACGGTCCTCTTTATAGTTATTAGAGTCTATACGTCTACTGTGGTGGTAATACCGTCTTTCACTTTACCTTGATTTCTCGGAGAACTACTTCCAGTTTCTCCTCTCACTTTTTTGACCGAATTTTGAGTTGTAAGTTTTTTGTTTCTAGTACCGTTTATCTGCCTCTTTGTTACCTTTGTCATTGTCTGATATAAGAACCCGAGGTTTTAGTGACGTCTATCACTGACGTTGGTACTTTAATTTTCTACGTACGAGAAACCTTCTTTTCGATACTGTTTAGATCTGTCACATAATTTTTCGTCTCTACAATGAAACGGTTGTTTCCATGAATCTCAGTTTCGATACCAAAAAGTTCATCAGTACATACCTACACTCTCAACCTGGTAATTCTTCCGACTCGCGGTTTCACTCGATCACGACATCAGATTCCCTACCATTTCTCAGTCTGTTCTGATTCGTTGACTTGTTGTTGTTTATAAAGACGTGTCCATCGTGTCACGAGGGAGACACGTTACTCTCGTAAGTATGAGCCCTCTTCTCCCAGAAGACCCGTTGTAAGACTACCAGAGTGACCGGGAGATACCCGAGGCAGAGACTCTAGAAAAAGAGTGGAAGCGAGTATTCACTCGACGCCGATTCTACAGTCGTAAACTATGAATTCTAAAATGAAAGTGGTCACACCTCAAGTTTATTCCCAGGAAACTTTGGGTTCTCGGAAGGTTTACGATAGTACTCACCGTCTTACATCTATAATTATCGATGACTCACACGTTACCGTCCTACCCTTTCCGTCCTGGTGACTGGTTTTGTCCTTTTTCACGAAGGGCTATCCCTGTCTGTCCTATCGTACCTGGAAGTCCCGACTTCTATTACAAAAGTTTATAGTCGGTACAGGAAGGAATACATTAAGTCTAAAAAAAAAAAAGGGAGAAGTTGAGAAGTAGTGTTTCTGTTTCGGTCATTTCGTTGTTTGACGTCCATCCTTCTGAACAAACTTGAGAAAGATCATTCTGAAAAAGAGTATTGGAAAAATTACTAAAATAGTGTATAGGGTGTGGACCCATAGTGAGTAGTTCAAGATTTCAAACTTCTAGTCTGTTCCTTCTTTTTCCTCTTTCGAGTGTTTCCTCTTTCGAACAGGTCTTCGATCTTTTTGTCTGACCCCTCTTTCACTCAGAGACCCTTCAAGAACCCTTTCGTCCGAGACCTTTTGACTTCTGTTGTTCTGTTTAAGGGATGAAAGGGACTCTCTTAGGACTCTTTTGACGGCCGGACAGTAATATCTGAGGTTGTGTTGGACCCGTTCCGTTCCATCACGTCGTTATGAACCCCTTGTCCATATCTGGACATGGATTCATACTCGTGTCAGAGTATCGTGGGTTAAAGAGGATACCTCTTCGTCAGTTCCCAAGGACTTTGAAATTCCTTTCCCAGGGTCCCTCTGGGTCCCAGTTTACTCTTCCGGTGTCATTCTCCCCTGGACTGTTGGCTCCCGTTATTGTTTCAGGTACCTGTAAGACTGAAACTGTGCACTATCTGGTACCCGTTTCTGGATGGGAAAGACTCGGTGTCAAAGGAATCGACATAGACAGAGTGTCTCGACCGACGATACTCTTGACGTGTTCGCTCACGGGGAGTCCAACAATCTTGTGTACTAGAACGTGCACTGTATGCAAGTTATTTTGAAGCAACAATATTCGTAGTCAACGTTTGTGACGGGGCTTATGGTCTACTCTGGTGGGAGGGAGAGTGTTAACTACCCTATCCTGGGGTTAGTGACTCCCCAGTTCTCTGTGACTCCATCTACACCGTTCACCAGTTTACATCACTTTATGACATTGGTCCAGGTCGTTCCTACTTTACTGTGTAGAGATCTCGTTTGGATATTTGGTACTGGGGGTTTAAATGTAGTTGGTCTCTTCCTTCTCTACCTTATCGTTCCTCATTAATGGTGAAGTTTGACATACTCTACCTCTGTTGGAGTAGACTGTTTAGCTCATTAAAGATAGTATTCGTACTCTTTTACATCTTATTTTACCTCCTTCAAGGAAAAATACGTATAGACTCGGTATCCGTACTCGACTTTAGAAGAATATTCCAAGAGACCGGAACAAAATAACCTTTAATAAAATTAAAATACGTGTAAACTAAGTGTTAGTAGTTCAGTGACCAGGTGTAGACAGACACCTTTATAATTTCTGACGTTCGTAAGTAACTAGTCATCAAAGAGATAGTTAATATTAATAAAATTTTCATTCAAAACATTAGAAAAGACTAAGATTTGTATTGTTTTAAACTTTAAATTTGTTTCATATTACTTCTTTTAAATTTAGTGATGGATAGGGTGGTTGTTTTAATTAGTTACCATTGTAATTGCTAAACGAGTTTAAAAATTAAATGTGTATACATAAAATCAATATTAGTATGTTATGTAATTTAAAACATAAAACAAGAAAATGATTCGTTACTTAGACTTCGTTTTTAAACAAACCTTTAGTACCATTATGGATATGTTGAAAAGTAGTACACTTATTCGTGTGTACATAATTTGAAAAGACGATAACAACCCGAAAATCTAACAAAGGTTAAAAAAATGATACTAATTATTACAATATTATTCGAAGAAAATGGTTTTAGTTATCCACACATATAAGACTTAAAGATCTTAACTTTAAAGATTTAGAATTTTAATATACTTGAAGTATGTGAAATGTAAGAATAAAGGTTTAACAAAAGGGGGGTTTAACAGATTTTTATATACAGGAGTTCGTCATACACAGTCAAGTCAGTGAGTCAGCACAGACTGAGAAACGCTGGGGTACTTGGCGTCGTACGGTTCGAAGGGACAAGTAGTGATTGAGGATCTCGAACGAGTTTGAGTACAGGTATCTCAGTCACTACGGTAGGTTGGTAGAGTAGGAGACTATATGGGAATAGACAGTCGGAAGAAAAGGTCGTAGCCCCAGAAAAGATTTCTCAGTCAAGAAGTGTAGTCCACCGGTTTCATAACCTCGAAGTCGTAGTCAGGAAGGTCACTTATAAGTCCTAACTAAAGGAAATCCTAACTAACCAAACTAGAGGAACGTCAGGTTCCCTGAGAGTTCTCAGAAGAGGTTGTCGTCACGAGTTTTCGTAGTTAAGAAGTCGTGAGTCGAAAGAAATACCGTTGAGAGTGTAGGTATGTACTGATGACCTTTTTGGTATCGAAACTGATCTACCTGGAAACAGCCGTTTCATTACAGAGACGAAATATTACACGTCAGATCCAAAAAGTATCGAAAAGAAGGTTCCTCGTTCACAAAAATTAAAGTACCGAAGTCAGTGGTAGACGTCACTAAAACCTCGGGTTCTTTGATTTCATACAGTGACAAAGGTAACAAAAAGGTAGATAAACGCTTCACTACTCTGACGTACAGTACTGGAAACAAAAAACTTGTAACTCAAAATTCGGAAAAAAGTGAGAGGAGAAAGTGAAAGTAGTTCTCCGAGAAGCGAAAGACGGTATTCCCATTACAGTAGACGTATAGACACTAATAACTACAAAGAGGTCCGTTACAACTAAGGTCGAACACGAGAATTGATTCTACATATCATAAGAAAGAAAATCCTTTGAGGAGTATCAAGTAACTAGAAAAAAGAATGTCAGTAGGTAGGTAAGTAAATAAGTAAGTTTTCTATAAATCACCACGAGAAGAGACACGATCCGTGACAAGAGTCACTATCGTAAAACACTATAACCTGTTTCTCTATTGACTATTTCAAGGACGAGAGTGTCTCCCGATCCCATACTTATTCCAGTCTCTACATCGGTCGTAGTCTATCGTACTCCGGAAGACGTGACACCGTACATTCCTGAAACATAAAGTAAAAATTTACATTCTTTTCGGTATTTCTTTTAAATCTATCTTGATACTGTCCTAGAACAAATGTTAAAATTTTCTAATAAGTCTGATAACCATGACTTATCTTGTATTCCTCTATTCTCTCCATAGGTAATAGGATTTAGCGATACGAAAATCCCGTCTTTTGACCTCACTAAACTCTTCCCCTTCATCCCCATGTCCACCACTCTACACCTGAGATAATGGACATTTTCACAAAACAAATGTATTAATACATATAATCGAAGAATAAACAATGAAACAACCTCTATGTAAGGACCAACAGTAAATCGAAAATTTAAACATATGTTAAAAACTACATGTCTATGAATTAAGATACATAGTTCAGTTAATAAAAGTTTGAAGTAATAGGAGAGAACGGGACTTTAAAAGGAAAGAAAAAGAAAAAAAAAAAAACGAATTTCCCAAATACTTTGTACTATAATTTTGAGATTAGGTAGACCGGTGTCAAAAAAAGACTCCGAATTTTTAGAGCACTGGTTTTTGCATGTACTATCCACGAGGGTGTACGATTTCACCCTACCGATTTGAGATGACGGAGTTGTCGTGATGTTTTCGTGCTGTTCGCGGTCACACACCGGGACTCGGTCGTCGTCTCTTTCGGGGATGTTCCTGACTGTCACTTTTTTCGGTTTCCGCCCGCCGCCGAAAGAAATCTCTCTCCACGGACGCGTCCAAGGTGTGGATGAGACTTCCGCCCTTAACCATCGAGAGAAAGGAACGTGGAGTTCGGGACAATCTCCGAAGATCTTCCGGTGAGACTCTCGAACTACATATCAACGGACCGTAAACCCCTGTGTTACCTGGTCTCATTCTGCCTTTAGAGAATACTTGTCACTAGGTACCTGAGTCTTTCGACGTAAATCCTACATTATCACCTGGTCTTCACAAGTAACGAGTCCTCGCTCTCCATCTGTCCGTGCCAACACGTCTCCATAAGTTTTCCCTTGAAAACTGTCACTGGTTAGGAGGACCAAACAAGTCCCGACAACTTCAAAACCACGACTTTCAGAGTATAGGACCCTTTGAGGAATCAGGGTCGGATTGGTACCACCAACCAGTGGAACGTGTTGACGAGTTCTTCAATACTTTTTTCTCCGTTTTGTCGGGAGTCTTCTCCGATTCCATCTTCTGTTCTTGGTTCAGTCCTCTGTGAGACGGAGAGGACCCTGGACGACACTTTCGCTAGGTCGTCTTCATAAAATCCCATTTGGGGAGGAGTGGAGGCCTTTTGAAAACGTATTATTCCTAGGTTGAAATTTGTATAAGTTGTCGGGGCCCCCTCACTTATCGTCTCCTCGAGAGGGACAGTTTTGAAAGACGGGGAAAAGTGAGAATAATAATACTGACTACACTGATCTCTCTGAATAATAGATTTATACCATCCTGGATAGACGGGTCCCGTCAAGAGTTCACGTATCTCTTTTTTTTTTTTTCTTTTTTTTTCCCGACTACACGTCCAAACGGTCCTACCGTACTCTTTCATACTTTCACTACAACGGAGGGGAGAACACTACAGTGTCAGTGTCACTCAGTGTCCCTCTCCTCCCAGAGTAACGTAAGAAGAGGTCTTCGGTTAACAAGTTCCCACGCAAACAGTGCAAGATCGAGGACCACCCGACGGCAGACACCCCAGCGTGTCTCAGCCTGTGCTGACTTCGTTGAATCGTCGTCGTCTCGTCGTCGAGAAGAAAAGATCCAAACATATGATTCGAGACAAATCTCAATAGAAGCTAAGAAACGACTAAAGATACCTTTATACGACAAAGTCAATGACCTCAAAATAACATACATAAGTGTATGTGTACATGAATGTACATCCGAAATTCTTTGAGAAATCTTTTTAAGAATGTTTAAGAGTTATGGGTCGGGTAACCCTAAAATTGTCTAACATAATTTTATGTAATTGGACTCCTCTGAAATGTAAAATTCTTCACGTCAGAAAGGTCTGACAGACCCAAACTTACTACTGAAACGGTGAACATTCAATACACCGGTGGTCGTCCGACAATTGATGAGTTCCGACAAAGGAGTAAATGTTCTATCCCGATGATTAGTAGGGATGGAGTCTCTCAACACCACTCTCAATTTTACTCAATTATTTGCATTTTTTGAATCTTTTCACACATGGTACATCAATTACAGTATAAACGATACAGTAGTAGTAGTTCTCTGTTTCATACATACCAACGAAATACGTCACAGTGGAATCGATTCGACCTTGACACGAAACCCGAAGGGTTCACTGAGTCACCCATTTCTTAGACGGACGTTACGTCCTCTGTGTTCTCTGAACCCAAACTAGGGATCCAACGCTTCTAGGGGACCTCCTCCCGTACCGTTGGGTGAGGTCATAAGAACGGACCTCTTAGGGTACCTGTCTCTTCGGACCACCCGATGTCTGGTATCCTAACGTTTCTCAACCTGTGTTGACTTCACTGAATCGTGTCGTGAAACTAAGAGAATTCTCTTTATAGACTTCCCTTCTTTACTTCGTCGTAGGTCTGGATTCAAGGTGGTCAATTGCGATCTAGAGGAGGAGGTCGAGGGTCTTAGTCGAAGTACACGGTCCCAGTGGTGCCACTTCCCAGGGTCAATGGGAGGTCTAGTGGGCACAGGACTCCGACCTCCACTATTCTCTTTCTTTTTTTGTCGTTAAAGGGCAGAAAGGGACGAGAGGGGTGGAATCTGGTAGAAAGAGAGGGTAAACGGTTGAGACGACTGTACTCCAGTCTTGGTCTACATCTTAAGATGTAACTAAAGAGTTGACCAATGGTGTCAGCACATTCCAGATCAGAAACTTTTTTTTTAGGGAATGAGAGTAATGAGCATTACCAAGACGGGGTGACGGTCTTTTGGTTTACCATTTTAGAGAGAGGTAAATAAGTTAAAAATTTTTATGAAGAGTCATTTTATAAGATCAAAAGTAATACATGTGAAATGTGTAAATAACCATCCGAATAAGAATCGATGACATACAGAAAACAACTGTGACTCCTACCCTATGAAACAAAAGGTATAGGACAGAAGGTTATCCTTTTGAGTTCCTTTAATTACTTAAAACATATAAAATACACCATAGATCCGTGAAAGTGTTTGAGAATAGTCAAGATCTTCAAATAAGTCCATGAGAAATGTGGTGAATCCCTTTCTCTTTCATGATTTTCATACGATTGATATGGGAAGTGGGAGTCCGTGTAAAGTCGGACAAGCTGTTATTAGGGAAAAACAAGGAAGAGTAAGAAGAAAAAGTTGGACCGTCCTTCGTAAAGAGAGAGGGACCAAGAAGTGGTTTTTAGAGTTCAAAAAGAGTCAACAAGAAACCTTTAATCACAAATATTCTGAGAGGGTACTATAAGGGGACGACTCTTTATTTTTCGTTCATGGGAGGTCTGAAGGGTCAAAGAGACACAAAATGGGTCGGGAACCTTACCCAATAGGTCAAGTCGGGTGTAATTTTCCGGGAGCCACAAAGAAAAGTCAGTCACTATTAGTCTAGTTTAACGTCTGAACTTTACATTTACTGGGGTTTAGACTTACTTGAATGGGGACCACTTTAAAGTCTGGATGTCTTTTAACTCAGACGAAGTGAGCCTTATAGGTCACGACTCGGTTTTCGGTTCTTTTGACTTTTCCCCTGTTTCTAATTTATTCGTTTAGTATTTGTGAATTCTTTTCCTTATTCAAAGGAGTCAGATACTCAGACAATTTTTAAGTCAAGAATTACTGGTCTTGTGTTGTCGTGACGAATGTATTTTTCCCGATAAGAAGTAGGTGTCGAGAAGAATCGACTTAGTGACTTAGTGTGTTGTGTTTAGTATGTAATTTTACGACGTTCGTTTTTTTTTTTTTTTTCTTATTTACCAAAACGACTTACTTTTATGACACGAAGGAAATTTTTTCTTCCTTTTCAGACAGATAAGTGACCCTAGTAACACAGGTTTAGTCCGGGTGTTGGAGAACAACATACCAACGTCCGATCTTAACCAAAAGGTAAATATAAAAAATTAACAACTTTTTCTTTTTTTTAGTTTACTTCTTAGCATAAATACTGTACACTTTTAATATACTTTAAGTCTATAACTATAATAATATTCTGTTCGACTAAGTATAATTTTTAAGATTCTCAAATAAACCCTCATTTTTAACTAAATTTACCCCGTAACGGTTTGGTCTTCACCCATCCTGTCGAGACGACTGTCCTTGAGTCCTCTCTAAAAATATCTCGTTACGCCTTCGTTTCTTTCCTTTAATAACTAACCATGTCGAACTTCGGATCAACCGACGAACACCAACCAACCGAAATCCAAAGTTAAAGGATACAAACACCGCAAATATCCGAATCTAAAACCAAACGAATACATCCGTCAGGGTCGTAATCTGGATGGAGTCGGATTACCGGAGGAACGAATTAATTAAATTGTCACAGGTATTTATGTTAAAATAACCTTGTGTCGACGGGTAAATAAATGTGTAACGGGTACCGATCAAAGTTTAATGTTGGTCTCAACTCAACAATTTTGTCTCACACTGGATTTTACGAATAATAGACCAGGAAATGTCTTCGTCAAAAGACTGGGGACTAATCTGATCAAAGTTTTGGAGTCGTGATAACTATAAAACTTGGTGAGGAAGTGGTGGGGAGGTAGGAAATAGTTTTTTGTAGAGATCTGTAGTGGTTTACAGGTGACTCCCCGTTTTTAGGAAGGACCAACTTTTGACAGTACCCGCTTCGAGTGACCCCTGACCCCACTTCCCTTATTCTACCTTAGATCCACTGTTTCAGAACATGGATGGAGCACCTAATCTCGAGGGTCGTGTCTTGGTGGTGTGGGGTTGAACCGTCTAACACACGTCTTCATGACGGGTGTCGGGACGTTAAGTTCTACCGTTATCGTGTGACACATGGCTCTCCGATGCGGGTCGCAAAGTCCAACTTCGTGACACCGGTTGTGTTGATGTTCCTGGGTATTCGTGAGGTAGGTATCACCTCTTAGAGGGAGACACCACCTCCTGGGATACATCTTCGGGGAGGTTTTAGACCATTCCCTGTCTCACATGAGGTCTCGGTTCAGGCATGGAGAGGTAAGAAAAGGAATTTAACTTCGGATTAACGACATGTCTTAAAACAACAAAAGACGGTTTATAGTTGTACTTAGTCTGTATCGAAAAGAAACGAAGACTTTCCTCGAACCAGAGTAAGATAAAAGAGATAACTGTGACCCGGTTTCTTGGGAACAACCCCAGATTGCGTTTGGGTCTATCCAGTCATTGTCTTGGTGACGAAATTTACTACTTTTGTGGTCGGGTCCTTAGTAGTGTTCGGATTTTCCTTCCAACACTTTACTGTTCTTCCTCCTTCCCTTCCCTTTCTTTTTTCGTCTACAATGAAATAGGGAACGACTCGGAAATTTTATGATAAAGTGTACGCAAGGGTTTGTACTTGGGGGGAGGGTGGAGGGAGATGTACCCTTACGTACATGCGGGCACCACCTAAGTACAGTCACATACCGTTTTGGTTATGTCATAACATTTCATTTTATTTCATTTTTATTTTTAATTTTTTTTTTATGTAACACTTTTCATGGATCTTTTTTTTATGACAAAATTTTTATTAAAATAAATAAATAAATAAGAACCGACACAACCCAGAAACAAGAACACAACCGAAAAGAGACCAACTAACCTCAACCCCGTTGAGAGATCAACACCACGGGTCCGAAGAGAACCGTTCCGAAGAGGACAAAACCTTGTGTCCAAGATGTTACGTACCCGAAGTCGTCAACACCTCGTACTCGAGTCATCAACACCCAGGGTTCGAGATCTCGTGTCCGAGTTGTCAACACCGTGTGTCAGAATAAACGAGGAGTCGTACACCCTAGAGGGACCTGCTCCCTAGTTTGGGTGCAGATGACGTAACCGTCCATCTAAGAAATCGTGACCCGGTGGTCCCTTTGGGAGTTATGATAAAAATTAAAATTCTGAAAAGTTCGTTTTTTTACATATTATCATAAATTTTTATGTTGAGTATACCTAAGATCCATACGTCCCTAACAGTTCTATAATCGGAAGGAAATCGTCGGGGTAATATGGTGTATTACGTCGTAAAGGATGACCTTTTCTAATAAACGTACAATTAGAAGACTATTTGAAAGTCAACGTATGACTTCTACGACGTGTAAATAAAATGATATCCGGGACCCGGAATAAAGAAATCCAAGGTCTTTCAAGATACTACTTTCTCTTAAAGAAACCAGGGGAGTTACTTTTAAGTGAGACACCTCTCGGAAAAAGGAGTCTTAATAAAAACCAAATTGGAACAACTTTGAAAGTACTGAAATCGGAGACCTGAATTGGGAACGACACTGGAGTTTCTGATCGAATAGTGGAACGGGATTTTCAGGGTCTAACTTAAATCGGACCGTAAAGACCTTTCGTAGGTCACCCGAGTCATCGTTGGACAAAGGGACTACCGATTCTCGGAGGACTCCCCCTTGAGTACGACTCCTTTTATCCACAGTCTGTGTCCCCCGAATCGGTCCTTGTGGACTTTCTTGTCTTCTGACACTTGGGTCGTTCGACAGACGGTGCATGTAAACAAAGACTCAGGTCAGGGGTGAACTGAACACAGGTATTTTGTGTGGACCTTCTCGATGACGGGATTTAGTAGTATTTCGTGACCCGTAAACAGATAGATTTATTGTTTAACACTGTGGACTTTTCCCAATTTAAAAGATAACATTAAAAGTTTTTCGATCTTCGTATTGAGTACGGTTATATTACTCGTACACAGTTTAAAAATTAAGTTAATACTTCCTTGATTGTAGGTAAACGTTTTCGACAAAGTTTTATCTTGTAATCTTTGATTATCTCATCTAGGAGTGATGAGTGTCTAAGGTATCAACGTTTAAACGGACGAGTGATTTTAACTAAACATTTGGGGTTTAGTTAGGAACGTGGTGAAAACAGTAGTAAACGACTCGCAAGTTTCTGTATGTCTCCAGAACAATCCCCTCCGTTTTTTAAGGTCGGAGGGTTGTGTATTCAAGGGTCGGTTCCAGTTTGTTTATGTACGAGACGGAAGAACAAAGTCAAGAGTATAACATTTGTTTACAGAAAAAACTCCAGATAAATAACGGTGTAAAAAACGTAAAAACATAAAAAGAACCACTGAAATAACAAGTCTAATTCAGGGCGTATATAACAATCCTAAGATAGATAATGAAGATTTGAGTTCTTTCGACACTATGTGGAGTGTCTCTTTAAAACAAACAATGTATTCAAAACTACCCCGTACTCAACATCACGACAACTCACACTCAAGTTACGATTTCTTAGTTCTCGTATGTAATTTACTCAACGGAAATTTATCTTTGTGAAACTATGTTTAGTTCTAACTTATAACTAATTAACTAATTTACACTGGTTTTCGAACTTCCTTGGATTAGTATATAAAGGAGATCCTCGTTACCAAGTCATAAGTGATTGAGTCTTAAGTGTCACTAAAATATCTTATATTCACGATGTTTGTTACTCGTATTTGTCATATACATATGAGTCTCTTTTTCTTACGACCTTATTTGACTTTTCAATCTAAAATTTTTGACTAGTTACTGATGGTCCTGTTATTTTGAAAAGATGATCTGTCTTTAGTAACCGTCAAATAGTTAGAAGATATACAATTGTAGGTTGAAATGTAACAGATTCTGAATTAGTTATCATTTTTCTTTTATTTCAATATCAGGGAACTCGTAGTCCACTGGGAATTAGTCCGAACCATCTGTTATGAGATCTCATGTCCCAAAGAGTCAGAGTCGTGTCAACTGTGCAACCCGGTCTTTTAAACCTATTGACAACACCCACACATAAGACATCCGACATACTACAAGACGTCTTGAAAACGGAAATGGGAGACCTGTGGTTATCGTGGAGGGGAGGGTCAGTAGTCAAGTCAAGTCAAGTCAACGAGTCAGTACGGACTGAGAAACACTGGGGTACCTGATGTCGTACGGTCCGGAGGGACAGGTAGTGGTTGAGGACCTCAAATGAGTTCGAGTACTGGTAACTCAGCCACTACGGTAGGTTGGTAAAGTAGGAGACAGCAGGGGAAGAGGAGGACGGAAGTTAGAAAGGGTCGGAACCCCAGAAAAGTTTACTCAGTCAAGAAACGTTTTCTACCGGTTTCATAACCTCAACTCGAAGTCGTAGTCAGGAAGGTTACTTATAAGTCCCGACTAAAGGAAATCCTACCTGACCAACCTAGAGGAACGACAGGTTCCCTGAGAGTTCTCAGAGAAGAGGTTGAGTCAGTAGAAATATTAGGTTGAGAGTGTAGGTATGAACCGATGACCTTTTTGGTATCGAAACTGATCTACCTGGAAACAACCGTTTCACTACAGAGACGAAAAATTATACGACAACAGCCTGTACTGACTCACTGAAGTGAAAGTGAAAAATGAAAGTACGTAACCTCTTCCTTTACCGTTGGGTGAGGTCACTAGAACGGATCTCTTAGGGTTCCTACCCCCTCAGACCACCCGACGTCAGATACCCCAGTGTGTCTCAACCTGTACTGATTTCGTTGAATCGTTGTCGTCGTCGTCCAACCAGTATCGAAAAGAAAGTTCCTTGTTCGTAGAAAATTAAATGTACCGACTTCAGTGGTAGACGTCATTAAAACCTCCGGTTTTTTTATTTCAGAGAGTGACAAAGGTGACAAAGGTGTAGATAAACGGTACTTCACTACCCTGGTCTACGGCACTAGAATCAAAAGACTTACGACTCAAAATTCGGTTAAAAAAGTGAGACGAGAAAGTGAAAGTAGTTCTCCGAGAAATCAAGAAGATTTTAATTATCACAAAGGTCTATAACGGTTTACTGGAAACCCCTGTTTTAAAGGTACCAACTCTTAGTGATCAGATCATACTAAAACTTTCTCATGTGTCAATACAAAAACGGAAATAAAGATTCAAAATCTAAAAAAAAGAAATATGTAAGTATTTTTATCTGTCTTTCTATATGAAAAGGGAACTTTTTGTACACAAACTTTAGAAGTTCGTACATAGTTTTAAACATCAGTGTATATATTATGAAGTGATCAATATACGACAAAGTGGGTACCACCATTTACTTCGTGTCACAGTTCTTGTGTCTTCTGTAAGTTATTTGTAAAGGTCACCCTTCAGACTTTAAACTTCTAAGGTCCTAGAGTCGGACTCCACTTCGTATCATAAACGCCAACCTCTCCTGTCCATGGACACCTCTCTGTCAGAATGACTTCGATTAATAATAACGGGTGTCCTCTCTATACTGACAGTAAAGGACTTTTCTGTCCTCCCGACGTTAGACTTTTCCCTACTCGAGGACTTATTCGACTTTTCAGGTCAACCTTGACGTTGAAGTAAATGTCTTTGTTCAACAATTCCGGACCCTCTAATCCAGGGTCCCTACCGAGATACTTCCAGCATATCAGAAGGTCCCTAGTCTTAAACCTCTGTGTTACCCATATTAAGGACCGAAGAGTGACTAACTGACTCGGAGAGTCACGAACTAAAGAGGTACATACTTTACCTTTATTATTATAATGACGATACTCGACTTAACAAAGGAGGTTTTCAACTGTAGTAGTACGGGTTACACTAACACAATCTTCTATTCCGGAAATCCTCTATGAATCCAAATCTACTACAGTATTCCCACTCCGGGAATACTGTCCTAATCACGGGAATTTCTTCTCTATGGTCTCTTGAACGAACAGGAGGGATAGGTTTACGTGGTTTCTTTCTACTTCACTCCTGTCTCCCTCTTCCATCGACAGACGTTGGATTCCTCTCTCGAGAGTAGTCTGTTGTTGGGACTATCGTGGAACTCAGCCATGAGTGTCGTAGATCTTGACCCTCTTTATAAAACAACAACAAATTTCGTGGGTCAGATAACATAAAACAATACCGTCAGACGCAATTTTGTTTACAGTTGGAGTATCAATAACATTCCTAATTTACTCTTTATATACGTGTAAAGGATCGTGTCATAGATTCTTAAGAGATATAGAATAAGTTTACCGTTTATATTCTCGAGAGATGTAAAATTGGTTTTTTCTCTCGAACTTTACTGTCACCTATCTCTAACTGAACCTTAACCGGAGATATGTGTTATAGAGAAAGGACAAAACCTAGGTTACTATGTAAATGTTATCGTCTTCAACTATAAAAAATGATTAAATGAAACTTTAAACTTGATACTTCGTTATGTCCAGGGTTACACGTTAAACAAATAAAAATATCAATGGTTAAAGACGTTGATGGTTTTTGTATAGTCCGGGTTAGATAGTCAAGTCAAGTCAACGAGTCAGCACAGACTGAGAAACACTGGGGTACTTAGCCTCGTGTGGTCCAAAGGGGCAGGTAGTGGTTGAGGGCCTCAAGTCGGTCCGTACTTTTCTTTTCTTCGCTTTTCGTTTCCTCTTTTCCGTTCTATATTCGTAAACTTACGTCTCAAGGTTTCTTATCGTTTTTCTCTATTCTTTCGGAAGGAGTCGCTAGTTACGTTTCTTTATCTCCTTTTGTTGTCTTACCCTTTCTGATGTCTAGAGAAGTTCTTTTAATCTCTGTGGTTCCCTGAAAGTACGTTTCTACCCCGGTTAGATATTGTTATATATTTATTATTAGGTAACAACGGAAAAACTTCCCCACGACGTACAACATAAGGTAAATACGGTGTAGGTTATTTCATGATTTATCTCGGTATATAATATACTGAACTGTCTCAAGTAGAAACACGTCTTTCACTCCTCAATCCCGGAGACACGTTTGTTACATCTCAAACTTTCACTTTTCGCTTTCACAATCAGTGAGTCAACATAGACTGACAAACGTTGGGGTACCTAACAACGGTCGGTCCAAAGAGACGGGTACCCCAAGAGGTCCGTTCTTATGACCTCATCCAACAGTACGGGAGGAGATCCCTAGAAGGTCTGGGTCCCTAATTTGGGGTCATAGTACATAATGTCCGTCTAAGAAATGACATACTTGGTAACTCGGTATGAGTTCAGGGTTTTCAGACTCTGATTTGAACCGTTCACAACACAGTTTATCAACACACTAAATATGTATCGTCCTATACCTAATTACTAGGTCACACTTGTAGAACGAAAATGTTATCCCCGTAAAAGACAAAAGAAAGTACCACCAAATCGAGTGACAGTTATGGACTATTTATAAATTCGGAATAAATAAAGTAGACGAGAAAGATGAGAGTCCAGGAAATTCATATTACTGTTAGAGGAAGGTACAAAGACACTTTTACCGGTCTTTTATTAAGTCTTTTGTTTATAATAAGAACCGATACGAATCTTGAATTCAGTTATTTCTTGTCCGATTTCAATTTTACTTCCTATTAAAACTTACCTGTCTCTTTTCGTAATATTCTTTATAAGGTCTATGGAACTTCTAAAGGGACTAATCTTCGAGTCTTCTTTGAACCAGGGTCATTTGTGAAACAAACCCATTCACATACTTTTTTTTTCAAGGAAACAAATATTACAGACCTATCATTTGTAAAGACTAAATCTTGTGATTCTGTTTACAAATTTGTAGAACCACATATGTTTTACCGGAAAACAAACCCTATTGACCCCTTGACATTATTAAAAACGTTTTATAAAGGTCACAATGAAATTACTTTTTCTCAAATATCTTCACGTCGTCATCTCGCATCGGGACTCCAGATCTGTTTTACTTCCAGTTGACTGGACCCCATGGTCCAGAGGAGGGAGAATTGGAGTCTTATGAACACGACCGACACGACCTGTCTCCTAGTACCAACACCTGTACTCGAACCCTTCAAAAGAGAACGGGAAAAGAGAAGGTCTCGATTCAGTGTCTCGAATATTCACTGGAAGACTTCATGAGAGGGACACCGGAACCTTTCTACATGTCCCTGTATCTCTTTTCAATCAGGGAATTCGGTTATCGTTGAATCAGTTACTTCGTACATCCTTAAAATGGGATATCGGGTTCTACACGTTCTTACCGTAAAATAAATAAGTTTAAGTTAGAGAGAGAACTACCTAGTCTCGATAACCCTTTAAGTCACAGTCCTAATAATCCGGGTGAGCGGTCCCAGTACCCTTCCAGAACCCCTAGAACGTGTCACTTCTTGTAAAGTTTCCTACTCTTCATCAGTCTTCAAGTCGGGAAGAAGTAATACACGCAATCATTTCGGGTGTAAAGGAAACTTCAGTCCCCGTGACGAAGAGAAACCCTCTTCTTAGAGGGGTCCTGTGGATCATCCGGAGTCCAGGGACCCTGGAGACTGGGGAAGAGTCGGACTCCTTTAACGAAAGGAAAGAATACGACAAAGACTTCATGAGCACCCGGTGAGAGAAGGGGCGGAATGGAGAGAGGGACCCAAGAGACACTAGAATTCTAGTCATCGTCGTCATGATCTCCGTCTAACAGTCTATACATTTAATAATCTCAGAACTACATCTCCGGGTCTTTCTTCACAAAATTGTTTAGGAGGTACACTGAGACTAAGATCCGAGATAAAATTCTTACTGGCATCGTGTTACGTAAGTTATTGAGTTTCAAAACTTTCCTTCTTGAATCCATTAAAGACAAAAATCGGAAGTTTTTATCGTTATGTGGGGTTGAACTCCGGTTCCTTCGTTCTTCGGACCTACATTATTTTTTTTATTTGTGAATTGTGTTGTGTATTCGGAGAACGTGTCGTTTCCTAGACTTCTCTGTAAAAAGGTTTCTTCCGTATGTCTACCGGTTGACGATTCAGTGAAGTCAGTACAGGTTGAGATACGCTGGGGTATCTACCGTCGGGTGGTCCGAGGGAGTAGGGACCCTAAGAGGTCCGTTCTTGTGACCTCACCCAACGGTAAAGGAAGTGGTTACGTACTTTCACTTTTCACTTTCACTTCAGCGAGTCAGCATAGGCTGAGAATCGTTGGGGCACCTGACGTCGGATGGTCCGAGGAGGTAGGTACCCTAAAAGGTCCGTTCTCATGACCTCACCCCACGGTAACGGAAGAGGTTGTGTACTTTGTCTGTGTACTTTTTCTGTCAGTTGTAATGTTTAGTAGTCCCTTGTGTTTAGTTTCGGTGTCATTCTGAAGTGGAGTGAGAATAATTTTACTGATAATGATTTTTCTGTTTTCCATTGTTCAAAACCGTTCCTACACCTTTTGTCCCTTAGAAACACGTGAGAACCATCCTACATTTAATTACGTCGGTGATACCCTTTGTCATACCTCCAGAGAGTTTTTTAATCCTTATCTTGATGGTAGTCAAGTCAAGTCAAGTCAGTGAGTCAGCACAGGCTGAGAAACACTGGGGTACTTAGTGTCGTGCGGTCCGGAGGGACAGGTAGTGGTTGAGGGCCTCAAGTGAGTTTAAGTACAGGTAGGTCAGCCACTGCGGTAGGTCGGTAGAGTAGGAGACAGTAAGGGGAGAGGAGGACGGGGGTTAGGGAGGGTCGTAGTCCTAGAAAAGGTTACTCAGTTGAGAAGCGTACTCCACCGGTTTTATGACCACAAAGTCGAAATCGTAGTAAGGAACGTTTCTTGTGGGTCCCGACTAGAGAAAATCTTACCTGACCAACCTAGAGGAACGTCAGGTTCCCTGAGAGTTCTCAAGAGGTTGTGGTGTCAAGTTTTCGTAGTTAAGAAGCCGCGAGTCGAAAGAAGTGTCGGGTTGAGAGTGTAGGTATGTACTGGGGACCTTTTTGATATCGGAACTGATCTACCTGGAAACAACCATTTCTTTACAGAGACGAAAACTTATACGATAGATCCAACCAGTATTGAAAGGAAGGTTCCTCATTCGCAGAAAATTAAAGTACCGACGTTAGTGGTAGACGTCACTAATGGTATGCTAGGTCGTTAAGGTGAAGACCGATAAATAGATTTTTTTAACTTTTATGATTGAGTCTCTTTATATACGTGGGGGGGGTAAGTAACGTCGTAATAAATATCATCGGTTCTATATTTTCGTTTGACAAGTACGTAGTCACCTACTTACCTATTTTTCTTTCACACCATATATATTTTTTCTTATCATAAGTTCATATTTTTTCTTATTTTAGAATGTGACTCCCGTAATATAATTCATTTTATTCAGTCTGTTTCTGTTTACGACATACTAGAGTGAAAATACACCTTAGAATTTTTTTTTTTTACTCGTGTATGGATGTCCAAAGTTTAACTACCAATGGTCTACATCCCCTACCCTTCACCCGTTTTAACCACTTCCCTCAATTTTCCATGTTCGAAGGTTAATATTTTAATCTTTCAGTACCGATACATTGTAGTTGATACCATTGATATCAATCTATATGCCAAAATGGATAAACTTTCAACAATTCTCTCAATTAGTTTTCAAGAGTAGTGTTCCATGTTTTTGGAAACATTGTTACATACATACCATTTCCTTCAATTGATCTGATTAATACCACTAGTCAAATATTATAGATGGTTATAACTTATCACGGTATGTAGATTTTGATTTTATTATAATATACAGTTAATATAGAGTTAATTTATTTGTCCACACGTTATTTATAAATTTCTTATTTTTTGTATTCGTAGAGAGACTAAAAAGACTTTTGTCTTTTATTTCTGTGGTTAATTATAGAGTCATCCATAAAACTATTTAATGGACCGGTGTTCTTAATTGAAATTGTTATTGTCTAAAGACTCGTTCGTTCAAGGTACTTGTTACTCTATACCATCTCCACCCCACTAGACCCCAGTCCTCACTTAGATCCTTTCCCTCTATTATCTACTTCCCGTCCACGACGGAGTTTTGACCCTTCTTTTTACAGTAAAAGGACCTGGTCGTATTTTAAGATCTCTTCAACCGGTAGTTTTGGAAATAAAGGTTTTCACTCCAGAGTCTTACCGAGACATTACCACTAATATTTTTCCCTCACTGACTTCGACGAGTTTTTTTTTAGTCGACATTTTGTATTCTTCGGGGTTTACAGGACACAGATACTGTCTGTTTAAAGGTGAAAGAGAAAGACGTGTACTCGTGTCAACATGGACGTATACACCAGTGAATCCATCCCTGATGATACACGGTCCGGAGAAACGTAGGTCCACACTGGTACGGCACACTTGTCTTCACTACACGTAGTGAGGTCCGGACTCGGAAAAATATATCGGAGGAAGGGTGAAAAGGGAGGACACTTTACCTTGTCCAACCACGAATCTGGGTAGAGACTGGTGTACTTACCCCCATTGTTGGAGGTCACCTTCGGTCTCTCTTCCTTTGACCTAGGGACTTATCGACACACTCGTGTCGTTGAGTAGTTGGGTGGGACCTGGTGATGATCTACTCTCTTTATTAGAAGGAATTAGGGGACCGAATAACCCGAGGAACCGTGTCGTTAAATCTGATCTTTTTAGTTCCAGGGGGCACTTTTTAGTTTAATTACAAATCTTAGGTAAACTCGGTTATCATGGTTTCGGGAGTGTCGTCGACGAAGTATTTATCAGTGATTCACTTGTTTACACCGTGGTAGTCCTCGACAACCCCGTTCTCTACGGAACAGACAGAGTATTTTATAAGACGGACTTTCATTTAGATTCATCACCGAACGTTAGATATTTGTCTTTTCGTATCGTGTGTTTATCGTTGTTACCCAATTTTAGTTTACTCTGAGACACACACATGTTACATCTTTACTAACGATTAATATGTCGTCAGTAAATTCACTAAACGTCCATCATTAGTGTCAGTGACAGTAAAAGGTTTTGTTTTCTAAATATGTACGTGTCTGTAGATGTCTGTCCACTTAAGAAGAAAATTGTTCAAACTACTCTGTAGTTAACGATACGACTAGTACCAGGTATTTTTTTACATTTAGGTAACGATGTTATACCTCTCACTTTTGTTTCATCGAAAAGTACATGAGACATTTCCATCAAAAAAGTCATATACCGTATATTCAGGTTGAGGTAAACGACTTACAAAACTTCCGGATGATACAATCTTCGTAACGTTTCTTAAGTTTCTATAGTCGTTTTTGTAATTATTTCTATAGGTTCCTCCTCTCACAAGATATTTTGTCTCCAAATGTAAAGATTCTTTACCGTTAATTCCTGACGGACTCGGTGAAGTGTAACTTTGAAAGACACCCTAGAACCAAATACGGATAGTGTTTTCAACAAGACTGTGAATTTATTTTATTGTATGTATTACATATACCACTTAACTTACTCTGGGGTCGTTTACCATTAAGGAAAGAAGTATGAGACATTATATCATAGAGTGTTTGAACTTTATTAAAGGTTTTATGAAGTGACCACTAAACAAGATCTCGGTATTTTTGTCAAAACGGACAGAGTTCGGGTTGTATATACAATTACAAGTGTATGTGCGAGGTAGGTCTCATTCATCTCTCACTTCGAAAATCGTTTGGTTTCCCATTTACCGGTACTACCTATAGACCCCTAAGACTACATTCGTTCTTTCCAGGTGAAACCAATAAATGCGACTGTCAACTAAATAACCTTACTTTAAATCATCGATTTCGTTGGTGTCTTTTGATTTTTTTACTAACGAGTAAATGTAAAAAGGCATCAGTACCCCTGTCAACAACGACGATTCAGCGAAGTCAGCACAGGTTGAGACACGCTGGGGTATCTGCCGGCGGGTGGTCCGAGGGGGCAGGGACCCTAAGAGGTCCGTTCTTGTGACCTCACCCAACGGTAAAGGAAGAGGTCACGCACTTTCACTTTTCACTTTCACTTCAGCGAGTCAGCATAGGTTGAGAATCGCTGGGGTACCTGACGTCGGATGGTCCGAGGAGGTAGGTTGGTATAGTGATAACCGTACTGGTGGAACTC
The DNA here is from genome assembly GCA_006410555.1 of Capra ibex. Classification (NCBI taxonomy): domain Eukaryota; kingdom Metazoa; phylum Chordata; class Mammalia; order Artiodactyla; family Bovidae; genus Capra; species Capra ibex. Next base: position 102,634,482 of record SJYO01020080.1, on the reverse strand, counting down.
TGTGATCTACGCAGGTATTTATTAGAAGTGACCAAAGGAACTGATAGAGGACCACGGCGGGGTCCCGATGACTCGGGATGCCGGACTCGGTGAACGGACCGAACGATCTGTCGAGGTTTCTCCCGAGTACGAGAAAGACACCACGATTTGTGAAACAACGTTTACAGTTGGGTAGAGATGATGGTAGATGAAATAGTCAGAGGGACCTCTACCCCAATCCAAAACGTACCGGTTTTGTCCAGGTCCCGAGGAGGTTAGACAGGTGTTTATGACTCGAAAAGGGTCTCAACGAGGACTCTCGTCCAATTGTGTCGGATTTCACGTCCTCTCAATTATGGGTTTACTCCTCCTGAAACCATTAAGAAGGAGAAGAGACGGGGACGACCCTACAAGACTCTGACTGGAGACGCGTGTATGGTACCAACACAGAGTGTATTGCTTCGATGGTTACCACAGAAGAACTCTTCGACACCGGTCTAGACATTACGTGGTGAAACATAAAAGAAAGGAGGACGAGACGAGGTGAAGAAGAAAAGAGGAGTGAGAACAAAGGGACCGTTTAATTTTTGTTTTGTTTTGAACCGTAGATTCTAAAAGAAGATCCGGGAAAACAGATCCCTTGGTCACGATACAGTCACAGTATGGGAATTGAGAGTGTAAAGGTCCGACCTCGTCAGTCTACGGACTATAACCCGACGCGACGAGTACAGGGTGTAGTCATTCGACCTTCTCACGGTGACGGAGTAATTACTAGGAGACCACTCTTCCCCTCAGGATAGAGAGTAGATAAACCTTAATTGGAGTCGCTCCTTTTCACAAACCCAAGACCCCTGAAGGGACCACCAGGCTACCAATTCTGAAAAACGAAGGTCACGTCCCCGGTCCCAAGTTAGGGACCAGTCCCTTGATCTCGGGTACACGGAGTCAATCCTACATCTCGTCGGTTTACTTAAAAAATTTTACGACAAACCTAAGACTTGTTAGTGTCTCCACTGTTTAAAGGGGAGACTTGGTCGAATTGAAATCATCATGAAGGGAGGAGAGGGAACCCAAAGAGGTACGCCCAACAGAAGTAACGTCGTAGTTGGTTTCCATAGAAGAGGTGAAAGTGGAGGACTGGGACGGTTTAGTCAAAAGTAGACAAGATCTGAGAGACGAAGAGTATACGAACAACAAGGGTAAAAGGGGTACTCTGGTGTGTAAGGTATAGTTAGGTTAGAATGACCGATGGGGGTAAGCGGTTTCGTCTTAAGTAAAGAGAAGTGTAAAGTATCAGGTGTCCGGTTGGTCGGTCGAGAGTGTAGATCGGGACCGTAACCAGTGGAGTCAATCGTAAGGTTAAGAAACGACGGACTTTTCATTCTTATCTACTAAAGTCCTTATTTGTCTTTTACGATCTGTAGAATGTAGAAAGTCCTGTCTCCTTCTAATTCGGTCTCAGTTGCTCCTAGGTCAAGAAACCTAAACTTGTTCCACTGGTCTGTAGAGCCAGAAAGAAAAAATTTCTTCACAGACCCCTTTTCAGAATCTGACAGAAGTGTCCCTTGAAAGACTACTGACATCTACGTGACTTGATATCGCAGATACATCAGTAGCTATAATTACGGATCAAACCACTTTTACATGTAAGGCACACTGACAAATTTTTGTAGTAAGTACGTACGTTTGTTTTCATCATTACAAAAGAAATCGGTCAGGATTGAATGAAAGTAATCGTCAAAGAGTGTGAGTTTACGAAGACCCCTAAAGGTTCCGTGCGATTGTATAACGTAGAAAAAGAGTACTGGTATCTACGACATATCGTAATACGTCCAGACGTTAGGAATCCCTTTGGTGTATATTTCCCCGTAGTAAGGGTGACGTCTGTAGGATCTCAATAACGTTGTGAAAAAAAAGACCGTCTATCTTCTTTACACAAAACAAAGTTGTTTTATTCCATAACTCTTAAATCGATTCGACGGGATATCATGACAACGAAGACGTAGGTAAAACAAGTGGGTTCTTCGGACGTCATTGAAATTTGCCTGCGATCTAGACGGTATGCTCATAAACGGGGTCTGTCGTCTGTTATCTTAGTCTTCGTTTTCTGTCCAGGAGTGTACTGAAGGGGTCGTCGGGAACACTAGTTCAAAGGGGACGGAGGGTCTCGGACAATCGGAATACACGGGGAGTCCATTCTGGGAGTAGTCAAGTCAAGTCAGTGAGTCAGCACAGACTGAGAAACACTGGGGTACTTAACGTCGTGCGGTCCGGAGGGACAGGTAGTGGTTGAGGACCTCAAGTGAGTCTGAGTGCAGGTAACTCAATCACTACGGTAGGTCGGTAGAGTAGGAGACAGCAGGGGAAGAGGAGGACGGGGTTAGGGTCGTAGTCTCAGAAATGGTTACTCAGTTGAGAAGTGTACTCCACCGGTTTCATGACCTCAAAGTCGAAGTCGTAGTAAGGGAGATTTCTTTAGGGTCCCGAAGAGGTTGTGGTGTCAAGTTTTCGTAGTTAAGAAACGTGAGACGAAAGAAGTGTCAAGTTGAGAGTGTAGATATTGTACTGGTGACCTTTTTGGTATCGGAACTGATCTGCCTGGAAACAACCGTTTCATTACAGAGACGAAAACTTATACGATAGATCCAACCAGTATTGAAAAGAAGGTTCCTGATTCACAGAAAATCAAAGAACCGACGTTAGTGGTAGACGTCACTAAAACCTCGGGGTTTTTATTTCAGACTGTGACAAAGGTGACAAAGGGATAGATAAAGGGTACTTCCCTACCCTGGTCTATGGTACTAGAAACAAAAGACTTACAACTCGAAATTCGGTTGAATAAGTGAGAGGAGAAAGTGAAAGTAGTTCTCCGAAAATTCAAGGAGAAGTGAAAGACGATATTCCCACCACAGTAGACGTATAGACTCCAATAACTATAAAGAGGGTCGTTAGAACTAAGGTCGAACACGAAGAAGGTCGGGTCGTAAAGAGTACTACATGAGACGTATATTCAATTTATTGAATTTATTGACTGTGTTACACCAGGTGACCTCTTCCCTTACCGTTTGGTGAAGTCATAAGAACGGAACTCTTGGGGTACTTGTCATACTTTTCCGTTCTGGGAGTACCCTGGATGGGTTTAGGTCAAGAAAACCAAGCTTAATCAGTTAGATCGGGAACAAACCTTTAGGGTTTCGTGAAGAAGTCAGGAATTAGTTCCATACACGGTTCTAGAACGAGAAACTGAACTGGGAAATACACCGGACAACTCTACATGACCCGTAAAGGAGGTCCTAAACACTTGTTATTGAAGAAATAAAGTCAAAGAGAACCTAGACAACGACTTGACACCGAGTGGCAAGTCATGAGACCCGACGAGAATTGTTTACAATTAAACAATTGTATTCATATCATTTAGTGAGAGGACCGTCTCTATTCATTCCCATGACTTTTTACCCGTGGAAGATTAAAAATGTTTCCACGACATTCTTGATCACCGTTGAGAAAAAAAAGGGGGGTGTATTAAAGGAACCCAACCTAGTCTGTAACAGAAATTTTTGTAACAAGGTCGTCCCCAGAGAGAGACGTGTACCATGTTATTTAAGAATCTTCTACCTTATCTTATAAAAGTAAAACGAATAGGTAGAATGTTACATTTACCTACACCAAAATTTTATACAGTTTTAAGAAAAGACTGTGTTAGTCTTTTGGTGATCTTTTCGTATTACAAGGTATCGTACTAAACCCACTAATTTGTCCATACAAGTGATACACTATTAAGTAGTTTGTTACGTAAATACTAAAAATCCATTAAACACGAATATATAATATGGAGTGTTTTTTACAAAGAAAAAAAATTCAATATTAGGTATTAAACTGAAGACAAACGTACGATGGAGTGAAAACAAAGTAAAGAATTCATGCACCTTATTATTTTTAACCGATAAAATAAAGACGTAACGTATTTTGAAATATGTAAAAGACATTTACTACTACGAACCACATACGCAACAATCTTTTTATCCCTTTTTAATTTTGTATTGACATTATAAGTTTTCTTTTTATTTGAAACAAATTTCACACATAGTAGGTCATTTTTAAAACGTAACCAAAAGATTAGTACTTGAAACTGTTTTTCCGTAATAGTGACAACAGTAGGGTCGAAACGCCTTCCTAGACTCTCTGGTCTACCCATAGAGAGGATACTAGACGAGTCCTCGAACCAGACATGAAGGTCACCCTTGTCCAGTTACCCCCGGTTACCGATGATTTTACACCCGGAAGGACTACTCCAAACAAGGAGAGATCACAATTCGTCGACTGTAAAAAGACTCGTCTTCTCTTTACCGGTGTTTGGTGAAGAACAGTTCAATCGTTTACTGTGTACTTTATGTCCACGAACTTTCTTTATCAACAGCAATTTCATTTTTAGTCTTTTTTAATTTTAGGATAATTTTAAGAGTCAATCTTTCGTAGTGACTGAGTTACCTGTACTTAGACTCGTTTGAGACCCTCTACCACTTCCTTTCTCTTCGGACCACTCGACGTTAGGTACCCACTGTTTCTCAGTCTGTACTGAGTCGTTGACTTGTTGTTGTCGTTTTTAAGAACTCTTGTCTCAAGACGTTTCGTGGTTCTGACGACTAAAAAAAAGACAAAATGAGAGTTCGAAAACAATAAAAAGAAAACGAAATAAAGAAATACTAATATGGTAGACTGTAGAAAAGGACAGAGATAAAAACAAAAGAAATTAGAGAGTAAAGAGTTTTAGTAGAGAATTAAGATTTTATTTCATAGTTGAAAATCACTGTGCAAAAGTATTTCATCTAGAAAAAGGGAAATGTTTTTAATTATAACCCGGTACTTTTTGAAGTTATAGACTCGCGATTATTTTATCTTTTACAATTCACTTTTTATAAAATAAGGGTTACTGTACTGGTGAATGAAAAATTATCATAATCTCATTAATAGAATTAAGAGAGAACCTTTTGTTGTAGGTAAATCTAGGAGATTACTTCCTTTATATATAAACATTACCTGGTTTACCGTTATACGGGAACAGACTTCGTTAATGTAACAGGTTATTTCTTTCTTCGTGTAAATTCACACCACGGAGACTTGTAGTTCATAATGTTCTTAAGGATCAGTCGTCCTACGATACGGTTTTCATGAAGTATTTAACCAAATAGGAAAGAATTGATAGAACACCGGAGTCAGATTTATAAAGAAATTATCATTATCACTGTAGTACAACTACAAACTGTCTTTTATTGTTTTAAGACATTTTGTTAATAGGAAGCTAATTTTTATTTATGTACTTTTTTATCATTATCATTGTATGACCTATCAAGTTTGTTGTATCTGGAATGATAGGATACAAATAATTTAGTTATTTATAATGTTTAGGAAGTAACCCCTAAGTGGTAAAATACACTTATACAAAAAACGACGGAACAAAGAATACACTCGGTGCAGAGACGGGAGACAAAACGAATAACAAAGGAAAGAGAGAACAAACAAGTCGAAGACATGTTAGTAAAGAGAAACGAGACGGGGAACGAGGTCGGAGTACAAGTAAAGTCGGAGGTGGAAAAAAGGAAGTGTCTGGAGAAACTAGGTCAACTGTCAAATTCCCAAAAAAAAAAAAAAAAAGGAAAAAGAAAGGTCTCTGAGGACAACGGTATCACTATGAACTACTACTTCTGGTACTGACGGAGGTAACCGTGAGGCCAACGATATTGTTACGGTCAATTGTCTCTTAAGACACCTTTGAACGATCTTCCTACGATCGAATGTGGAAACACACCCTGTCTGACGGTCCTTTACAAAGAATGTCGATAACCGACGAACATTGTCATTTTGAATTCCGGTATTTGAATTGCCGTCGAGTAAGTCCTCGACTTTTCTGGTTCTGTGGTTGTAAATATAGAAGTGTGGGACTTTTTAAAGAGAGGGAAGGGACAGAAAAAAACGGGAGGGAAGGATAAGATAAATACTCTCATTTTCATGTTCAGTGAGTCAGTACAGGCTGATATGTCAGGTACCTTAAGAGGTCCTGTCTTATGACCTCACCCATCGGAAAGGGAAGAGGTCCCCTAGAAGGGCTGGGTCCTCAGCTTGACCCCAGAGGACATAACGTCCACCTAAGAAATGGTCGACTTGATGGACCCTTGTATGGACGATACCTAACTTAACACAAGGGTGTCTTAAGTATCTTAACTCGCAATTAGCCGTTACACTGACATGAACCTCTGTCTCTAAAATCCTCCATTGGTTCTGATTTACTCCAACATCCTGATTCCAAGATTAGGTTATCCTAACCATCAGGATATTCTTCTCCTTCGATCTAGGAAGAAAGAGACAGAGAGATGGTACACTCCCGTGTCGTTCTTCCGTCGACGGACGTCAGGTCCTTCGGTATTGGTCCCCGACTGACATGGACGCGGAACAGGAACCTGAAGGGTTGGACGTCTTGCACTCTTCAATTAAAGACAACAAATTCGGTAGGTCAGAGACCATAAACAATGTCGTCAGTCTTGATCATGTTATGAAGTTATAATTACAAACATCTAGAACAATTTTCGAAAACTAAAATCTCTGTAGTTAAAGACCTTTATGTAGGATTATTCAATATCGTATAGTGTTATACGTAATAGTCATAAAATAAAAACTTATGATCTACTTGGTCTTCTTTTTCTATTGTTGTAACTGACGGTAAAAACACTAGAAAAACAATAACAATGTCGAAAAAATAAGAGTTGTTTTATAAAATTTTACAAATTAATAGAAATAGAAATATATATGATATTGGGTAAGTACTCTTGGACCTCCTTTATAAAGAAAATAAAACCAAAAACGTCAACACAATGGAAGCAACCGACATTTTGATTCGTCGAATGTTGGTTGGTGTCACTAGAAGAGTAGACACGGTTGAACACACCTCATTCCTTTGTTGATATCGTAGTTTCGAAGGAGTCCTGACCACAGTTTTCTCGATTTTGACGAATTTTTTTTATGCCAGATAATTTTTTTATATAAAGATCACTGTCCACAAGATCTTGTTTTTTACGGTCTTTTTATAGTTTTTCACTGGTATGTGTTGGGCTTTCCTTCTTCTTTTAAAACCGTGTAATGTTTTATACAATTTCCTTTCCTGTAGTTTTGTCTTTAAAACGATTATTTCTCCAATACCTAGTCGAATAAGTGACCGAGGATGTAAACGAAGATGTCTTCCACAGTCAGTTATATTGTAATGAAATAAACACGTCTTTACTCCGTGATAATACAACTTTTTTCGACACAGTTATACGACATAATAGTTATGTATTAAAATGTCTTTTAAAACCTCACATTTATGAGTCCTTGACAAACTCTTAAGAATCCCTAAAACTCCTTTTATCTCCACCACGAACATCTTGCTATACCTTTCATTAAAGATTAATTTTAACAAGATGAACACGATATTTTGGTCAACTAAAAAAAATAATAGTACCAACTCGCTTTCAAAGACACAGTCATAGTAATTATTGTTATTGTTATCGAAAGAGATTATGCGGTCAGTGATATGAATCACTAAGTGTAGTCACTAGAGATAAAGAGTGATGTTTGAACTTTCTACTCTTTGATTATCTACCCCTTGTCCAGGACTCTTCATTCCATTGAACAGATTGAACCAGAGTGAACGCAATAAAGGGAAATTCCGAGTTCTTAAATTTGACTGTTATGTCAGGTTTCATGATAGTTAGGTTCCTCGTATGGTGTTTGATTCCACCCGGAATATAAGTCAACGTATTTAAGACCTTAGTGTTTTTGACTTAGATTAATCAACTTGTTAATGATGTCTACGTATAATGGAAATTAAGTTGAACAACCAAATAAAGATCCTGGTAAACTTATAATTAGAGTTCGTTAAAGGAATGGTGAGGTAGAACTACTCGGTCCATTCTACACAGAACTTTTTTCGTCTACTCTAAATACCTTTAAATACACTAAAGTGTGATCAAAATTGATAAGTTCTCTTGAAGATTGGACTTTTACATCTCTGAAACTAGAGGTTCGAGGACGTCGAAACTCACTGACTTTACGAGACAAACACACACGTTCACACACACATCTCTCTTTTTTTTACTCATTCACTTGGTCTTACCTTTGTCAGTTCTTCTTAGTACAAACAACAACAATGTAAAACATTAAACGTTAAACAGTAACAGTAGTATACTCATTGGCTAATCTTCAATGCCGTCATATAGACAACAACGATAAATCAGAGATTCAGTAAAGGTTGAGAAAACACTGGGGTACCTGACATCGGACGGTCCAAGGAGACGGATACCCTAAAGGGTCCGTTCTTATGACCTCACCCAACGGTAAAGGAAGAGGTCTCCTAAAAGGGTTGGGTACCTAGTTTTCACTTCTTCAGGACAGAGGACATAACCATACGTCTGAGAAATGGTGACTCACCGGTCCCTTAAGGGTAACGTCATATGTTGATATTGGTTAAAACCCTGTAGATGTATAACGATTAACTGTATATTACATTTATTTGACTGGAAGACTCATAACACTAAAACGTGACAAAAACCAGGGACCTTTGCGATTTCATACTTATTAAGGTAGATTATAGACCCGAAAAGTTTAATTTGGAAAATAAAGAATCCCCCCCTTTCGGGTAGTTATTTTACAAGAAGTTTCTTGACAGAAAAGAAACTTTTACGAATATAGTATACCTCGAAGAGGTGTCTTTATACTCCGTAGAGTATAAAGAGTCTCCACGAGGGTAACTTTCCACCTCTCTAACCTTAAAATCCCCATCTAACCTCCTTCCACTCTGATTGGGTCGTCCGTTACTTCGTTTCCGGACACTTGAAGACCTGACAAATTGTGGACTACTAAGTTACGGGACGCCAGGGTCCATCATCTCAGAAGGATCAAGATTTCAGAACCCATTAGGTCTCATAAAGGGAGTCCAATCATAAATGTACCTTACTCTTCGTGACTGAGAGGAAATAACTAGGGATTTTTAATCGTCTAGTCATTCACTGTAGCTATACCACACCATTCCTTTTGTGACTCACTTCTTAGTTCTCTAGACGGTGGAATAGGTTCGGAAGAGTGAGAGATTTATTGAAATAAAGATCTGAAGTTGAAAAAAGAGTTTTTGTAAAGACCCCACAATATTTCTTCCTTGTTCACTACATGGTGTCATCTAAAGTCGACCCTTTAGGTTGTCTTCTTCGGAAACAATTGTATGTCTTAATATACAATTGTATATCTTAGTATTACGACCAACGTCAGAGTCCTAATATTAAGTGATAGAAACGTAGACACGTAAACTATTCTCGAAGTCCACGAAAACTATAGTTCAGACACCTGAGTTATTTCTACTACGACTTAAAATTTCTAACAAAAAAGTTACATAAGAAGTTACCTCCGTCTACCGTTTTGTTGTTTTGGGTTAAAATTGATTTTCGTTAAATACTACTGATTTCTTATGCTCATGTGTCAAGAGACTCCAAATACAAACTAAGATATAATTTTAAATTTTGCAGTTCTCCTTAAGTTTTCATTCGCTGACAGATGACACTCAAAGGGAAATATCATTTTTCTCTACCTAGGGTTTGTTGGTGTGACAATCTATCTGTCCGCGTGTCTCTTTCAGGTCTTCGTACACGTTTTGACAGAGAACCCAAGTTTAACTAATAACGCTAGAGATGTACTGAGTGTCTTCGTGACTCTAAGTCTCAACTGAAGAAGTGAAAACAGACATAAAGGAATTTCTGAACTTCGGGTTTTAAATTTTACGGTTCCGTATAGGTACACCAGTAAGGAGACTTCGACCTGTAACGTCCTACTGGTCCTTTGAAACGGGGAAAACTAAAATAGAAAGGACAGGGAGAGGAAAAAGGGTGAGGAACCAGTAAAATTGAGATCCAAACGGAACGGAAGGAAAAAGTTTTTGTTAAAATAACCTTATATTTAATATTTGGTATATTATATAAAGATACCAAAAATCTTATAAGTGTCTAAACACGTTGGTAGTGTTTTTAGTTAAAATCCTGTATAAGTAGGAAGGGAGGTTTTTGGGTGTGAAGAATCGACACCGGGAAAAGGGTGTCTGGGACTGATGGTATTAGATAAAAAACAGTGATATCTAAACGGACAAGACCTGTAACGTGTGTCTACCCTAGTACGTTATAAAAGAAGTGAAAGAAAGTCTCAGGTGAGAGCAGATGGAAACCAAATTGGAGAACTCAATCTAACAAGGATCGATCTGTCTCGATCCCTGCCTTTCTCTAAGATTAGGACATAATCCTCCATTAACCTTCCATTTGTGATGGACCATTTCTAGAAAAATCGTCGAGAAAATCAGTCGAAATGATTTTCCGGAAGAGGTAATAAGAGTGGAACCCTTTACCGACCTAGACTACTCCGACAACCTTTGTTTCACCCCTTTTTTCTTTTAGAGACATGTTTATTTAAAGAATTAATTATTTGAGGAAAAATTCTCGTTAAAATCTAAGTATCGTTTTAACTCACCTTTCATGTCTCTCGAGAGTATATGGAGGACAAGATTGTGTACATGTTGGTGTAGGTAATACTTGGAGGGTGTGATCTCTCCATGCAATAAATGTTTGCTACTTGGATGTGACCGTATACGGACGTACGTATGAGTTTGTGTAGGCTTAAAAACGTTGGGGTACCTGACATCTGTCGGTCCGAGGAGATAGGTACTCTAAAAGGTCTGTTCTCATAACCTCACCCATCGATAAAGGAAGAGGTCCCCTTGGAGGGTTGGGTGTCTAGCTTGGTCGCAGAGGGCGTCCAGGAAGTAACATCCGTTTAAGTAATGGTAACTCGGTGGTCCCTAACAGTGAGTTTCAGACATCAAATGTAACAAAGTAAACACTACCACATATCAGATACTTAAAACTGTTTACATATTGTAGATAGATGGTAACACCATAGTGTGTCTTAGTAACGAGACAGGATTTTTAGGAGACCCGAGACGGATAAGTAGGGTGGGGTGATGGCGGTTAGGGACCGTTAGTGACTAGAAAATGACAAGGTATCAAAACGGAATGAGTCTCACAGTATGACAACCTTAGTACATCGAAAGTCAAACGGAAGAAAGTAAATGATTATACATAAATTCCAAAAAAAAATACACAAAGACACCGAATCATAGAATAAAGAAAAATCGTGACTTATTATAACACAACAGATCTACATGGTGTCAAATAAATAGGTAAGTGAATGACTTCCTATAGGATCAAGGAACTTTCAGAACCGTTAATACTTATTTCGACAAAATTTGTAGATATTCGTCCAAAAACACACTTGTATTCGATGTTAGGTATCCCAACGTCTTTTCAACCTGTGTCGAATAGTTCATTTGTTGTTTTTACAAAAGTTATTTATGGTTCCTCATACTAATACCATTCTCATACAAGTCAAAACATTCTTTGATGACTTGACAGAAGGTTTCACCGACATGTATAAAACGTAAGGGTGGTTGTTACTCACTCTCAAAGAGAATGAGGTGTCGGAGTGTCCGTCAACCACAACAGTCACGAAATTTAAGACCGGAAATATTATCAAGACATCCCTATAGAGTAGTAACGAAATTAAAGTTAAAGGACCACTGTATACTACACCTTGTGTAAGGCATATGAATAACAGTAGACATATAACAGAAACCACTTCTATGTAAATGGTATTCAGGTTTAGGTGAAAGTTTATTGTGACATCGTTAAGTGTCCATCACATACTGGAATATTATTATTTTATAAAGATTAAAGAGGAAGGTTAAGTACATAGTAACGGTATTAAGTATTTTAGATATACATTTGATTCTAGTACCGTAGACCAGGGTAGTGAAGTACCTTTTATCTACCCCTTTGTCACCTTTGTCACCGACTGAAATAAAAAGACCCGAGGTTTTAGTGACGTCTACCACTGACGTCGGTACTTTAATTTTCTACGAATGAGAAACCTTCCTTTCAATACTGGTTGGACGACGACGACGATTCAGCGAAGTCAGTACAGGCTGAGACACTCTGGGGTATCTACCGTCGGGTAGCACGAAGGGGTAGGGACCCTAAGAAGTCCGTTCTTGTGACCTCACCCAACGGTAAAGGAAGAGGTTACGAACTTTCACTTTTCACTTTCACTTCAGCGAATCAGCACAGACTGAGAAACGTTGGGGTACCTGACGTTGGGTAATCCGAGGAGGTAGGTACCCTAAAAGGTCCGTTCTTATGACCTCACCCCCACGGTAACGGAAGAGACTACTGGTTGGATCTGTCGTATAATTTTTCGTCTCTATAATGAAACAGTTGTTTCTAGGTAGATCACTTCCGGTACCAAAAAGGTCACCGATACATACCTACACTCTCAACCTGGTATTTCTTTCGACTCACGATTTCTTAACTACGAAAATTTGATACCACAACCTCTTCTGAGAACTCTCAGGGAACCTAACGTTCTTCTAGGTTGGTCAGGTAGAATTTCCTCTAGTCAGGACCCACAAGTAACCTTCCTAACTACGACTTCGACTTTGAGGTTATGAAACCGGTGGACTACGTTTCTCGACTGAGTAACCTTTTCTGGGACCACGACCCTTTCTAACTTCCGTCCTCCGCTTCCCCTGCTGGTTCCTACTCTACCAACCTACCGTAGTGTCTGAGTTACCTGTACCCAAACCCACCTGAGACCCACAACCGCTACCTGTCCCTCCGGACCGTACGACTCCAAGTACCCCAACGTCTCAACCTGTACTGACTCACTGACTTGACTGACTATACATTTGTTAATATTAAGTTATGTAACAACAAAAGTAATAAAACTTGTTTACCAGTTTTTATTTTCACTTTAATAAAATAGAAGTGTTTAAGTAAGAAGTTACCAGAAGGAAATACGTTTAGACTCAAAGACTAGATATAGGAAAAGGAAGACAGATTTCTTGAAGAACATTATAAAGTACGTTCCATCCAGATGACCTTTGTTTAAGGAAATTGAAAACAAACACACTCTTTCATAAAGAGGACATAAACTTCGGCTCAAAAGGTCACATGTCTTAAGACCCATCACGAAAGTAAAACAAAAACAGAGATCTGAAGTTTACAAAATGAGGTACGAGAAGAAGGAACGTACCAAAGAAACGAGGAGATTTCCATTCCACAAAAAACGAAGACCGAAGAGAGTTCTAAAAAGAACGAGAAAGTAAAAGACTTTGAACTCATACGATACAGATTCACATCCATAAAAACTATAAATAAGACAAAGTACAAGAAATACGAATAACTCAGACGAAACCACAAACGGTCATTAGACCCCTTAAGAGCCGGTATTGACGAAGTTATGAGAAAAGACAAAGAAAAAGAGAGGGACTAGAAAGATCTACAACGTAAAACATTAACAGAGTGTCAAGAACCGATAAGTCGAGACCAAAAAGAAAAAGGAAAATTTAGAGTGTTGGTAATAAAGTTAAAAATAACCTCAAATCAACTGAATGTTTCATTGTAAGCAAAGGCAATATGATCATTAAGTTGTGAAAATATTTAATACTTTATTAGTGCTAATACTCATACCAAGGGTAGACGGTGACATTTTCAATAGTGTTATGATAAGAAACACGACATATAATGTAGGAGTACTGAAAAAATAAGACATTGATCTTCAACATAAAGAATTCGGGAAAATGAATAAAACGAATAAATAGGGTGAAGGGACGGGAGACTGTTGTTGATCAAAAAGAAATAACCACACATACAAAGACAGAAAACACACACAAACAAGTAAACAAAACAATCTAAAGTATATATTCACTGTAAAGTGTATCGTCTTATGGGAGATCCAAGTAGGTCTAACTACGATTACCATCCTAAAGTAAGAAAAAAAATACAACTCATTATAAGGTAATATCTATATATGTGGTATAGAAGAAATAGATAAGTTGTTAAATACTTGTGAATCCGGTATAGGTACCGAATTGAAAACATTTCTTACGACGCCACTTGTATCCTCACGTATATAGAAAAGTTCAATCGCCAAACAAAAGAAAGTCTTTTTATGGTTCCTCATCTTGACGACCTAACATACCATAAAAATTATAAAACTTTTTAGATATATAAAAAAGGTATCACTAACACGGTTAAATGTAAAGATAGATGTCACGTACACCCAAAAGAAACGAGATATCGGAGTGGTTATGAACAATAACTAATATAAAAACTATTATTGATAAGACTGTCCACATCACTATAGAGTAACACCAAAACTAAACGTAAAAAGACTACTAATCGTTACAAGTCGTAGAAAAGTACACAGACAACCGGTAGACACAAAAAAACCTTTCTATAGATAAGTCTAGAAAACGGATAAAAAATTAGTCCAAAACAAAACCTATAACGTAATATACTCAATAAACATATAAAACGTATAATATTTACCTAACATATTAGGGAATAGTCTATACAATAAACGTTCATAGAAGAAGGTAAGTCTTTCGACGAAAGAATTGTCAAAGAAAACAATACGTTTCTGAAAAATCAAACTCCATCAGGGTAGGAAAACAAAGGGGATGGAAACCCTTTTTTGGGAACTTTGATAACCATTTTGATTACGGTTTCTCGTATGACGGACAAATGAAGGTCTTCAAAATACCAACACCCAGAATACAAATTTAACAAGTAACTAAAACTCAAATAAAAACACATATCACACTTTCCATCAGACTAAACTAAGAAAACGTACATTAAAAGGGTCGTGATAAATAAGTTCTCGGATTAAAAAGGGAGTAACGTATGAGAACGGAGAAAACAGTATCTAATTAATCAGTATATTCACACCCAAATAAAGACCGAGAGATAAAACAAGGTGACTAAAAACACAGACAAAGACACGGTCATGATAATACGAAACTAATGATATTAAAACATCGTATCAAACTTTAGTTCCTCACACTATGGAGGTAGAAACAAGAATTCAAACGAAACCTATAAACCCCAGAAAACACCAAGGTATGTTTAAAACCTTAATGAACAAGATCAAAATACTTTCTATAATTAAATTATTAACGTAACTTAGATATCTAACGAAAACCATCATACCTGTAAAAATTGTTATAACCAAGAAGGTCAGGTACTCGTACTATATAAGAAGGTAAATAAACACAGTGATAGTCAAAGAAAGTAGCTACAGAATGTCAAAAGTCCCATGTCCAGAAAGTGGAAGAGTCAATTTAAACAAGGATCCATGAAGTGAGAAAAATCATTTTAACATTTACCCTAACAAAAGAATTAAATAAACAGACTATCGAACAATACTCACGAATCTTACGTTGTCTAAAGATATATAATTAAAATAGAACATTGAAATGACTTAAGTAAATAATCAAGATTATCAAAAAACTATAGAAATACTAACAAATATATCGTATAGTACAACAGACGTTTATCAATATAAAGATGTCACTTTGAAGAGGGGAAGGTTAGACCTACGAGAATAAAGAAAAGGAACGAATAAAGACATCGATTCTGAAACTTGTAACTAGAAGGACGGAGTCACTCTAGTATAAGAGTAGGATAAGGACTAGAATCTCCTTTTCGAAAGTCGAAAAGTAGTAACTCATATTACAATCGACACGCAAACAACATATATTGACAACGATACAACTCTACAAAGGAGATGTGTGTGAAACAATTCTCAAAAACAACATTTACCTACAACCTAAAACAGTTTACGAAAAATTCGTAGATACCTTCAATGGTACACTCAAGGTAGGAAGTAAAGCAATTACAACACGTAGTCCAACTAACTAAACACACGTAACTTCGTAGGAATGTAGGAACTTTATATAAGGTGTACTAGTACCGTATACTAAAAAAATTACATAACAACTTAAACCAAACGATTATAAAACCCCCTAAAACGTAGATACGAATAGTCTCTGTAACTGGATCTTCAAAAACAAGAAAACCCTCACAAAACAACCTAAAACCATAGTACCATTGTGATCGGAGTATCTTATTCGAACCTTCACAAGGAATTGAAACTTAAAAGTCTTATAAACTCTTATGCATAGTTGAGAAGAAATTTACAAACCACTTCAAATGGACCCTTCAGTATACAAGAACAAAGAGGGTGTACCTTCCGAATTAGTCATCCTAAACCAATAAAGGGAAGGAAGTTCATCTGGTTCGAGACCGTTTTAGGGTCGTTCAATCCAAGACCATTTTATTAAAGAGGACTCCCGTTTTAACTAATCCTTGTCTTACGAGAGGTTCCCCTTTTCCACCCTCCCTCCCCATTTAACCCTCTAACCCTAATTGTCTATATGTGATGATATATATTTTATCTATTGTTTATTCTTGGATGACATATCCATCCATCCATATCGTGTTCCTTGAGGTGGGTTATGAGAGATTACTGGATATACCCTTATCTTAGAATTTTTCTCAACTATTTACATATTGACTAAGCGGAACGACATGTTGTCTTTGATTAACATTTAGTTGATATGAGGTTATTTTGAATTTTATTTTTTTTCTTGACTTACGAGACCACATAAACTTTTATGTCTTTTTAAGTAAAGGGGAGGGTGACGACCTTCGTACTCCTCTAAAAAGAGACTATAAGTGATACTCCCGAACCTTTGAGGACCTCCATTTAGAGTGTTATGACACCCAGAAGAGATACTAACCCAGAGAAACCTCGAAAATTAAGAGTTTAAACAGGTGTGATTCGGAGACTGTTAAGTAGTCAATATCGAATTTAAAAGGTTGGAACCGTGTCCGAGAGTACCCAACGACTAGATCGATCAAAACTAAGAGACACAGATAGACAGAGAGGTGAACTCTACCAATGTAAATACATAGTTGAACAGATCGGTATCTCATGGACTACTTACTTATTTATAATAAAGGTCCATTTAAACTGTCTCAAAGACTTACTCTAAACGTGAACTTAGGCACCCAAATCATTTCATCTAACGGAAGCGGTTACAACCACCCGTAGTAGGTTAGGTCACTTCCGGACCTATCTTATTTTCCGTCTCCTTCCTCATGTCAATACAAGACTGTATAATCTCCAATCCTGGATTTATATGTATTTAAAACCGCCCCTGTTTTAAGTCGTGTGTCGACAGTAAATAACTGATACACTGGAACCCTTTTAAGAAGTCAAAAAGATTCCGAGTCAAAGATGTCGACATCTCTTCCAAAAAACTCTCTTTATTTCAATAATTCTCTTAATTTGTATATGATATACATTTATTATTTTTAATAGGAACCGTGTCCCATCTAGTCTATGGGATCCCATGGTTGAACCAATGGCACCCCACCGACTTACACTAATTGTCGAGACGAACAATGACTCAGGTTCGAGTACGACGAGTGGGGTACTATCCGACTATCTAGACTCTCTACTCGACAACTCCGTTCCTTACACTAAAATAAACTTTTCGACCGACTGGTTCTTCTGTCGTCTGATTGCAGAGTTTTATTGGTAGAACAACCCCGGACCTACGGTCCAAGAAAATACCTAGTCTCTACTCCCCTCCACTTTGTTTCATTTTTCTGGTAAATTAAGAACGTTTATAGAGGATTTTACCGTTCCGAGTCCATCCCCTTACACGATCAAAGTGAAGGACTATCGGTAAAGTGTCCAGCACACTTTACCTTATAGAGAACGGTATAATTGTTTATACCTACGGTGTCGATATACACTAAGACCGGGGGTTTTACACTTAAAGACTCGGTACGTACTTACAGTGTCAGGAAGTGTCCACCCGTCCCAGTCCAATAGAGGGACACTCGATTTGTTTCCGTGAAATCAAATTCCCAGTCCGTCTCCCCCCGTCTCAAGGGACTCCATCTAGTAATATAAACGATATTAATGTTTTCGCCGTTTTGTTCCCAATTTGAATGTCTGTGTCTAGGTTATACCCTAGTTTTAATTGGGAAGGGTCGATGTACGATTGAGTTTAGTGCGTATGTCACGACAGACACACATACACTTACACCCATCCTTTGTGTTCTGAAGATCTTTTGGTAAGTGCGTATACGGAAAGATTACAGACTGTGTTCATAGGTGTTAAATCAAACTTCTTTATCGGAATACGTTAAGCTCTTTACTTTCAATATTAGTTTTAGTCCAGAATCTTTTACTACTTCCGGACAAAAGTAAAACTATGTCAAAAAAAGAATAAAATTAGAAAGCTGTGAAATTGAAACGATATTTCTTTAAGTTTAATACAAGGGATTACCAGAAACAACACGTAAAATGTTTGACTTCTTTGTCTTACTTTGTCTTCTTTCTTAGATGGTAACCATTTTACCCAAAGTAAAAAGAAGAAAAAATTATATAACCAAAACTTCATCTAAGGGTGTCCTCATCTTAAAGGAAGCACTTTCAACTTTGACTTCTCAAGAAAGGTGTCTCTTTCCGTATACTATTTCGTTTTATACGAAAGGTAAGTAGAGGTATTACTCCAACTTAAAAGTCACTCTAGTGACTCTGTACGCCCGTAGTTCCGACCTTAATAGTCTATCCCGTTCCAGGTAGAGCCCTATTTCGGTGTTATTGTTTCTCTTTTACTAGTTGTTCTCTTAAACGAAAAGGAATCACGAGAAACGGTACGTGTCGACCATTAAGGGTCTTCTAGACCAGTCTCCGAACAGACCGCTGTTCCGACTCGGCTCAGGTAAGATTACGTCCAGAAGTCTTGTCGAATCCTCTTCACCAGATCCGGGTTTCCCAGGGACGTCGGACTAAATCTCCCGACCCACAAACCCAGGTTCCTTCTCACGAAGTGACATACCCGTATTCGCGTATCCACTCCGTCCCCTTCCCCCGGAGATGACGATGAAACTATAGAAACAGATTTGCCAGTCCCCCATAAAAGTCTGTAGAACTTGAGTAAAAAACTTTCAGAAAAGGGTAAAATAGGTCGCTCTCAAGACAACGGGACCGTCGATCAGACTCTACACGTCTATCGAAAGGTTTACGGGAATACGAAAGATAAGTGAGAAGGGTAGAGGGACTGACAAGGTCCGGGTTCGGAGGAGTGGTCAGAGGGGTCGGAAAGGGTTTAGGTACAAAGTTCGACGTTAGTTTCATAGGACATCTATTACGAGGTTTAGGAAAGATCTAACACATCGTTACGGTCTATTTTATGGCCTACGGATCAATTTAAAGCCTATTTATTATTCATCAAAAAGTTATGAACCCTGTATGAATATGATATTATAATGAACCATAAATAGACTTTAATTTCGAATGGGTTCGTAAGACATCAAAATGTACGATTTAACCATTTAATCCCGGGACATATGAGACCGGTTTGGAACAAATTTGGAGAAACCTATAATGTTTAAAAAAGACAACAGGTGGGTGAACATTGAGTGAGTTATTCCGACATATCAGACCTTAGGGGTCTCGTCCGGTACACTGTTCCCGATCTCCCTTTCGTAAAACTTTTCATCCCTTTTGTGACCATCCCTCGACTCTTTGTCGTGTCCTTTTCCTTCGGTCTGGGTGTTCCCCCTAACCTCGATTTAGGGACCCCTTTAAGACCCTTTGAATTTTGTGTGAGTCTTAATAGGGTGAACTTCCTCTATCCTCCTCTTCCTTGGTCCCACAAAAGTATAATTGACATGATGAGACAGTAACCAAGTCCCGACGATGACCTCTACAGTCAGGAGAGTTCAAAAAAGATGGTCGTAAAGGGTTTTCTCCCTTCTTACCGGAAGGCGACAGGTACCGGAAGACGACTCCCTTTTCAGAGTCCACCTCTACGTTCATGTCTGCCCACCTTCACGGGACCCTTGTTCCTGTAAAAGTTCGGTTCCCTGTATCAATCCCGTTACTGTCCGGACGAGATGTCTATTACAAAAGGGAGAAGATCCAAAGAACGGAAATGATGAGAATCTGAGGAGAATAGAGGGGTGACGGGAAACAAGATAAGTGACACGTCATAAATTAAATCTACGGTGAAGACCTCTTTAAATGGGGTGGGGTGGAGTGGGTGAGAATGGTGGTTTTGAGTTTACGAAGGGGACATACGAAAATAATATTACGAATCATTAAAAGAAAGATAGAAAAAAAAATTGACTTCATATCGACTAAATGTTATAACACAATCAAAGTCTATATGTCGTATTACTAAGTCATAAAAACATCTAATATGAGGTAATATCCAATAATGTTCTCTTACCGATATTAAAGGACACGATATATCATATAGGAACAACGAATGGATAAAATATGTATCATCAAACCTAGACAATCATGGTATCGAGATTAAACAGAGAGAGAGGAAAACATTGGGATCCAAAACCCAAAAGAAAGAAACTTTCTTAAAAATCAATTAATTAATTAAAGTAAAAACCAACGTCAGTCAGAAACAATGACGTGTACCTGAAAGAGATCGACGTCGCGTATCCGAAGTATCGTACCACCGAAGAGAACAACACCTCGTGTCCGAGATTCAAGACCCCGAAGTCATCACAGTCGTGTGTCCGGGTCACCAACACCGAACACCCGAGATCTCGGGTGTTCACCCGAGTCGTCAATTTGCCACGTACAACGAGGTGTCATGTATCTTAGAAAGGTTTGGTCACTGGATTGGGAACGGGGGACGTAGCCGTCCACCTAAGGATAGGTGTCGTGGTGGTCCCTTCAGGTGTTCGAACGAAAGATTTAGACACTGAGACAAAGGTAAAACATGTATACAGAGTAAACATAATAAAAATCTAAGGAGTATTTTCACTATAATACATTATAAATAAAAAGAGACAGATTGAGTAAATCATTCGTGTCATAAGAGGTCTAAGTAGGTGTAACGACTTTTCCCGTTATAAAGTGAGAACAAATACAGACCCATTATAAAGTAACACGTATATGTGGTGTAGTAGAAGTAGGTCAAGACAACTCCCGGTGAACCACGACGAAAAGTCGGTTAAATCAATACTTGTACACAGTTTCAGAGTAATGTTGAAACAACACTCCTTTTCCGGATACTTATACGATCAATTTCTAAGAAAGAACCACTCTCTAGAATATTAGTTTTCTTCCTAATCTATCAGTAACAACTTAGTCTCGTTCTTCCTTTCTTATAAACCACCTTCAAGTAGTCTGAAAGTTGACTCTCAGTAGACCTACCACTCAATGAACTAAGGAGTCCCGTTGTAAAATCGATAATTTTAAACATCCCTTTAATAAATTTTCAATTAGTCTTCATTATTAAAGAGGGTTTTCCTGTTATACTGCATATAGTGAGTTTCGTACAAGAAAAAGTGTAGTCCAAACCTTGTTAAAAAAAGAAAAAACTTTACAATAATGTACAAAAAGGATAGAACGAACGGAGATTGAAAAACTCCTACTATTAACATAGACCAAGGACAATATAAGGATCATCGATCATGTTAAAATATCGGAATTATGTGTTGAATCACCCCTAGTTTATTTATGTACAACTTATTTATAAATTATACACGAAACCTATGATGATTAGACTATGATTGGACCATTATATTGGAACTTAAAACGAAGAGTCGGGATTACTTTTTACACAAAGACTTTTTATTAAAGTCGTCCTTGAAGACCATAGGTCGGGTCGTACTTTCCTAGGATCTTCAGTAGTGACAAAAGATTATTTTTCATTCTTGAACTTGTTTAGTTCCTGAGCTAGACAGTGTCGTCGCTCCTAATAATGACATATAATATCCCATTTTGTGACGGGGGGTTTAGTCACAGTGTTTCCAGTCAAAACCGAGGATATGGTTTTAATAATATTTGACACACTGAATTTGTTTGTTTGTAAATAAAGATTGTTAAGATCTCTTTCTGGTTCTAGTGCCGTGGTCGTCTAAGTAACAGACCACTCTCAGACGGTGGACCAAGTATCTACTGACAGAAGAACGATTCAGGTATGTGTCATTCTTTCCCGTCCTCTCGAGAGACTCAAGAGTAAACATTTAAGTCGTTAGAATACTCGGATTATTGGAAGGTTTCGGGGGTGGAACTTATGGTAGTATAATCCTTAATCCTAAGTTGTATGCTCAAAACTCTTTTGTGTCTATAATTCATCCATCGAAAGATAAGGACTCGAGGGGTTTAAGTGCAAGAAGAACACACGTTTTATGTACACAAAGTAGGGTTGTTGAAGTTTACAGAATTAAACAACGTCATAGTTGTGACTTCAGATTTAGGTTTCAGAATAGATTTATATATAGTAGATTTAGTCTATACCTACTCTGTCTTCCATTTTAAATAGGACTTTTCATTTAAAGAGATATTGAAATTTGGAGAGTTTAGTTTGTTCCACACACGAAGGTTTTATATTACCATCCCACTTGTTTCCGATATGTAACGGTAAGGGTTTCCCTCTTCATTCTTTCTTTTTACCTGAAAAACAACAAGTCAACGTAGACTGAGAAACATTGGGGTGCCTGACGTCGTTCGGTCCGAAGGGACAAGAAGTGATAGAGGGTCTAAAACGAGTTTGAGTACAGGTGACTCAGCCACTGCGGTAGGTTGATAGAGTAAGAGACTGTAGGCGAAGAGGAGGACGGAAGTTAGAAAGGGTCTTAGTCCCAGAAAAGGTTACTCAGTCGACAAACATAGTCCTCCGGTTTCATAATTTCAAAGTCGAAGTCGTAGTCAGGAAGGTTACTCATAAGTCCTAACTGAAGGATTCATGCTAACTGACCAAACTAGAGAGACGACAGGTTCCCTGAGAGTTCTCAGAAGAGGTCGTAGTGTCAACTTTTGTAGTTAATAAACTGTGAGTCGGAAGAAATACCAGGTTGAAAGTGTAAAATGTACTGATGACCGTTTTGGTATCGAAACTGATGTACCTGGAATTCCTGACGACGGTTCAGTGAAGTCAGCACAAGCTGAGACACGTTGGGGTATCTGTCGTCGGGTGATCCGAGGAGACAGAGACCCTAAGAGGTCCGGTCTTATGACCTCACCCAACGGTAAAGGAAGAGGTTACGTACTTTCACTTTTCACTTTCGTTTCAACGAGTCAGCATAGGCTGAGAATCGCTGGGGTACCTGACGTCGGATGGTCCGAAGAGGTAGGTGCCCTAAAAGCCGTTCTTATAACCTCACCCAACGGTATTCCTGATCACCAAAGTTTAGTTTTGGATTGGACCGTTATTGTAATTCCGAACTCCGAGTCCGTATTAGGAGAAACCGAGTTCCAAGACGGGAGACCAGGGTGCCGCCATCGGAGAACTACTGAGTCACCCCACGACAAGTACGGTACGACAGACGTCACCGGGACTGGGACGCCGTCGAGACGACCCCGGGATAGTATCTCCGAGACCTGTTCCTGTACGATCTGGTAGACTTGACCTCTCCGTCTGAGTGGAAAACTTTGGTAAGACGGGGCGTCGGGGAAAGTGAGACCCTGACGCCACCTTCACTGTTAGGACTACTATAGACGTAGTGAAACCCTTCTGTCCCATAGTAAGAAGGGGACAGAACCTGTTATTACAGACCGAAGACGACTCTACCAGGAAATCCAGATACTAAGTATAGGTGTAATTAAACGATAGTTTAATAGCGAACTGACACGGGAATTACAAGAGAAATCTTATGTGCAAGAGTAAAAACGTCGTAACTATCCAACTCTTAAAAGGTTCAGAAATTCAAGGTCAAGAAAAAACGAATTGTTAAGATAAAAAATTTATTTTCTAAAGAGAGAACAGTGTAGAATGACATTCCTCTGTCTTTCTTGGAAGCTGTAAAAGGAATCTCTAGAGGAGTCGTTTTATAGTTCAAAGTGACAAGTGTTCAAGATAGATGATATTTTGTGATGTTGTACTTATGTTTAGTCAGTCCAAGAAACGGTAAAATATTATTCCTAGTAGAAAAGAGGTCAAAGATTATTGTACAAGAAACACAGGTAAACTATAGAGTAGTCCTACCAGAAATGGTAGGTACAGAGACGGTTATAAAACAATTCGTAATGAGTCCATAAGAGATTCTCCTGACTTCGAAAGAAATGTCGAGATAAGAAAGGGAAGATTCGAGAGTGGTTTTAGTGGAAATCACTAGGTAAGTTTTACATCGGTAATGGATTGTTCTTGAAGTTTTGAGAAAGTCGGACATGGGTGATACGTCAAGGTTTCGACGAAGGTACGAAAACCCATAAACATTGAGATTTTTCGGAGAACTACTTTCACTTTCTCCTCTCACTTTTTCAACCGGATTTCGAGTTGTAAGTCTTTTGATTCTAGTACCGTAGGTCAGGGTAGTGAAGTACCCTTTATCTACCCCTTTGTCACCTTTGTCACAATAAAAAACCCCAAGGTTTTAGTGACGTCTACCACTAACGCCGGTACTTTAATTTTCTACGAATGAGGAACCTTCCTTTCAATACTGGTTGGATCTATCGTATAACTTTTCGTCTCTGTAATGAAACGGTTGTTTCCAGGCAGATCAATTCCGATACCAAAAAGGTCATCAGTACATACCTACACTCTCAACCTGACACTTCTTCCGACTCACGGCTTCTTAACTACGAAAACTTGACACCACAACCTCTTCTGAGAACTCTCAGGGAACCTGACGTTCCTCTAGGTTGGTCAGGTAAGATTTCCTCTAGTCAGGACCCACAAGAAACCTTCCTTACTACGACTTCGACTTTGAGGTCATGAAACCGGTGGAGTACGCTTCTCAACTGAGTAACCTTTTCTGAGACTACGACCCTCTCTAACCCCCGACCTCCTATTCCCCTGTTGTTCTCCTACTCTACCGACCTACCGTAGTGGCTGAGCTACGTGCACTCAAACCCACTTGAGGTCCTCAACCACTACCTGGCCCTCCGGACCGCACGACGTTAAGTACCCCAGCGTCTCAGCCTGTGCTGACTCGCTGACTTGACTTGACTTGTGAGACTAAAGTATCTTAGTTAAAAGTTATATATATGGTTATATACATAAAGGATATATATATATGTGTGTGTCTCTCTAAATAATTCTCCTTAACCGAGTACACTAATATCTCCTACTCTTTAGGGTGTCAGACGACAAGCTTTCGATCTCTGGATTCGACCGTCATATCAAATCAGACTCAGACTTCCGAATTCTTCGTCCCTTCAGTTACCATATTTAGAGTCAGACTCCCGTTCTCTACTTTACTCTACAGGGTCGAATTTATCACTCCGTCTTTTTTTTCCTCATTAAATTTCTTCATTAATTCACTTTTAATTTAGTGATCCCACCTACAATTGGTTATACTGACGACAGAAACATCCTCTTCTCCACACACACGGGTGTCTCCTTTCTGTAACACTCTTCTGTCAGTGGACGGTCAGTCTCTCTCTCCCGAGTCCGTTTTTCAGTTGGGACGGTTAAGGAGATTGAACTTGAAAATCGGAGGTTTTAACACTCTTTTATTTAAAGAATAAAATTTCGATGGGTCAGACACCATAAAACGATACCGTCGGGATCTTTTACTGGGTGTCACTGATTGGGTGTCAAAGACTTTAGAAAAAAGTGTACCGGACTTTAGAAAAAAAATGGTCCCTTAGTCCGGATCTTCCTTTATCCTAATTCCGTCTTAACTAAAACGAATTATAGGTTGTAGGGTTCCGTTTGACCCCTAATCGAGTCCGACAATAGGTTCTATCAACACGACGACTACAACTCTATCACTCAAAAGAACCCTCCTTCCCGTAACGGTATCTTCAGGGATCCGTCATTGTTGAGTTTGGGTCTTCTGGTCCGTCATCGTAACAAGAAGGTCCATCAGTCAAATAACTCAGTCTGAGGTCTGGTACTGGACTAAGAGTCTTCGTCTTAAGTTAGAGGTAGTACAATGGGTCGTGTTCCCGGACCGTTTTTACATCACATACCGGGTATAAGAAAAGGTTCCGTGGAGGAGAGGGTGACCTTAGGGTCCATTACGGAACTTCGGAACTTCCTATTTCGGACAGAGGACCAGTTCGTGTCTAATCGACCCCACTCCGTCCCGTCCCGTCTTTGACTCGGAATCGTGTCACTATGTCTTTTTTAGGGGTCTTATAACTTCCCTCATACAAGAGAAGGGGGTTCACTCGAAAAAGGAAGCATCTTAAAAATTGTAAAGAGTTTCTTCTTCTCCCTCATGACAATAGAAACCTTAGGTCAAACGTATCCACAGTGAAACTTATTTATCACCGGTTGAAGTTTATTCTCGTTGATGAGGGAGAGGGACGAGGGGGTCCCGTCTCCGACACTAGAACAAGATGGGTGGGGAAGGGTGGGAGTGGTAGTGTAAGTGTTTACTCCCAAGAGTCGGGACGTAGAAGTCCCGACCTACTTACGGGTCAAGTCAAGTATTTAAGGAGAGAATATTAAGGGTAAACAAGGTAGTAGTGGTTCGTGGGTTTTATTGTAAGAGTATTAGAAACGTTAAACTATAAAGACTATGCGTCCGATAGGTTTCAAGTTCCGAGTCCTGCCCCCGGGAAAGACGAATCCAAATTCCCGACATGATCTCATTTATTAAGAGATCTCTTAACCTTACGACCTGTCTTTTAACTCCGTCTTCTTCGTCTGGCTGGTCTTGGAGTGACGTCCCTGACTAGTCGTACCTTCTGGTCACGAAAGTTATGTACCTCCGGGTTCTGAACGACTTATGACTTGGCTTTTGATGCAGATAAGGGGAGACGGGTGGTGTCCGTTCTACTTTGAAGGATTACAGGGACAAGTCGGGATTCCAACAGTCTTAGTCGGTCTCACCCAGAGGGGTCTAGGTAGTCACACCCGGACAAACGGAGTGTCCTGACCCTGAACCCCACTCGTCCTGAACGGTATCAATTATATTAGTGACCCCTAGAAGAGTAAAGGTCTTCTCGGATTCGAACCTCACCCCCTGAAAGATCTTTTCTTGAGGGTTCATAACGCTCTAACTTTGATGACGGATTTTCGAGGACCACCCAGACTATCTGTCACCGTCATATTGTAGGTGCAGGAACTACATAATTCACCTTATATTAAGAGAATGTCAACAATGTCTTAATGTTTACATCTCGGTAAAGGTAATTATGTACGTTGAAGGAGGGAGTGTGTGTGTAAGGACTGTCCACTCCAGAGGTCCACCTATCGACGTAACCAGGTGACCAACGGAACATCCATACATTCGAAGGAGAGAGGGTCCTTTGACAGACCCGACGACAATCTCTCTTTTAACGTAACACTCTCAGTTCACCTTAGGTTTAGAGACCGATCTCGGAGTTGAAAATTCACACCTCTTTTCTCTCGTTACCGAGGGACGACACTCTTGTTCCGGTAGGTCGGTACCTTCGGACCCCAAGACGGGAGACATCACTTCACGAGGATAAGATACTGATAAAGTGGTCTTACATAACAAGAAGTGTGAGCACCACAATAACCTATATACGTCTAATCGGACTGGTTTATACCCGACCTTTCGATTCCACCGAGAATGACTGTCATCTATCGAAAACTCACAATCATGACTATATAAAGGTACCGGTCTTGACAGTGATTGGAACCTCACCCCCTGAAACGTAAATTTGGTCACGTCCATTGTAGACTGATAATGAAGTGGAAAAAAAAGTCATCCGCTTATAGTCATTGGAGTCTATAAGTCTACTGTGGTGTGAATACCGTCTTGAGTTTCTTTCTCTGTGATATCTCGGAGAACTACTTTCACTTTCTTCTCTCACTTTTTCAACCGTATTTTGAGTTGTAAGTCTTTTGATTCTAGTACCGGAGACCAGGATAGTGAAGTACCGTTTATCTATCCCTTTCTCACCTTTGTCGCCGTCTTAAATAAGAAAAACCGAGGTCTTAGTGACGTCTACCACTGACGTCGGTACATTAACTTTCTGCGAACGAGGAACCTTCTTTTCAACATCGGTTGGACCTGTCGTATAATTTTTCGTCTCTGTAATGAAATTTTCGTCTTTATAATGTATCGATCAGTTCCGATACCAAAAAGGTCACCAGTACATACCTACACTCTCAACCTAACACTTCTTTCGACTCGTGATTTCTTCATTACGAAAACTTGACACCACAACCTCTTCTGAAAATACTCAGGGAACCTGTGGTTCCTTTATGTTGGTAAGGTAGGATTTCCTTTAATCAGGACTTATAAGTAACCTTCCTGACTACGGCTTCGACTTTGAGGTTATGAAACCGGTGGACTAATCTTCTTGACTGAATAAACTTTTCTGGAACTACGACCCTTTCTTACTTCCACCCTCCTTTTCCCCTACTGTCCCCTACTGTCAACCTACCGTAGTGACTGAGTTACCTGTACTCAAACTCATTCAAGGTCCTCAACCACTACCTGTCCCTCCGGACCGCCCGACGTCAGGTACCCTAGAGTCTCTGAACCCGTACTGTCTCACTGACTTGACTTGACTTGAAACACTTTTTTCCTTTCAAGGTACAAAAATCACTCAGTCCGGATAGTGACTCAGTCAGACTTAGGAGGAGTGAAGTAGAAATGTACTTTACACTGACGAAAACGATCTCAGTGTATCAACGAGTTAAAAAGACATATATTAACATATTAAATCGATAATTGAAATAAAATGTTTCTTGGTGCAATCTTCAGCTAAAATAATAAATACAATGATTTCTCCAAAAGATTCTTTGTATTCATAATTTTCTTCGTTTGTAGAGCGGGTATCGAGTCTAATATAGAAATCTTTTTAGTGAAATTTTAACCTTTTTTGAAATCGAAATTCTTAGTATTGAAAAATTTTCAATCATTATGACTTAATTTTGTATAAGATTAAAATAAGATTTCACTAGAAATATACAAAGAATAAAGGTATCGTTATTTTTGAAGGTAGTAAGAATATTTACGTTCACCGTAAAAGATTCGAAGATACTCCTTTCGTCAATATACTTCAATAAAGACAATCATTTATAAGATTTAACCAGTCAGAGAAAACTCGATAAGTTGAAGAATTTAGTAAAATTCGTACATAGACAAAATTTTCGTCTATAGATAGAATACGAACTTTTTGTTAATACAATTTTTGATTTATACGAAACGACAAATGACAGGACACATCATTCCTGAATAAAAACTCCAAATTCTACCTCCTCACCCCTCCCTGTCATCCGGTGTAAGAATCAGTGTTTCCTAAAAATGAGACTAGGAAAACAAAGAACAATAGAACCTAGATAAAGACATATTGAATATCGAAATGTTTTGAGTATCGATAAAAGATTTTTTTCTTAAACTCCGGATTGACGACTATACATTAATATCGTCATAATAATACAGAGAACCACACTAGGTGATATTAGTTTCAACCTATGAGGGACTAATATATAGGTCAACAAGATGGTTGGCACTTTGTCAACGATCCTTACAAGAACTCTTGTTTAAAA
Organism: Capra ibex; assembly: GCA_006410555.1. Taxonomy (NCBI): domain Eukaryota; kingdom Metazoa; phylum Chordata; class Mammalia; order Artiodactyla; family Bovidae; genus Capra; species Capra ibex. Next base: position 102,605,129 of record SJYO01020080.1, on the reverse strand, counting down.
CGAAGAGGAATAGTTAGGAAGACGTAAATGACATTTTAGAACTTCTGGAATAGGAAGTCTATGAATAATAGAAGGTATATGGACTTCGAATCTACACTCCTTATATAAAATCTTAAATCAAAACTCCAAGGTTGAAAGGTATGACTGTCTCTTATTCTCCAGTCTCTCTTCGTTGGTCTCTCTTCGTTGAGTTTCGTCTTAAAATTTTTTACAGAAACCGATTGGAACAAATATAAAAGCAAGAAGGGTGACCTTTTGAGAAAACAAGTTGGTTCTCCTGGGGTATAACAAGAGTCCCAACCTCATCGTAAGCAGTAGGACTCAAGTGCACAACGTGTGGGGTGAAGGATACGGACATCGACTGTAACAATTAAAACCAAAAGAAAGGTTTTGGAGTCTTAGGAACAGTTATGTGTCCTAACCGTCGGGGAGGGTTTGCTAGTATCAACCGAACATTCTTCTTTAAGTATACAGTAGAAATCAAATCTTCCATACAGATTGTTAACGGGAAATTTATGAAAATAACTAAAACGTACTTCTATAATTTTGGAAGAATAATCTAAAAGTCTACTATAGTACGACACTTCTGACCGACAATACTCTCTTCAAATCCCAAAATGTTCCTCGTCACCAGACCCAAGTTCAAGTTTGTAGACTTGAATGTGTATGTCTCTCTCCTTGGTGTTCAGTCTCGTCAGACCTTACAGTTCGGGGATGTGACCCCTCTCCATAGACAAGACCTCTCAAGGGGTTCGATATTACCTGAAACATCCTTGTTATTTAATTAAAAACAATACAATTTGGTGTGTGTGTGTGTGTGTGTGTGTGTGTGTGTGTTAGTGGGGGACACAGTGTGACGTGTTTAGTGGAAGGAAGAAGAAAGACGAAAGGGTAAAACATTTTTACTGATAGTATTACATAGTCAATTCAGAAGTCAATCTTAGATCACAATATGACCAACACTACTGGAAACGTTTTACAGACTACTATACACGTACCTTCAGTTACAATAAAAATACAAAAGAAACCTTTTGACTTTGTCCGTATACAAAACGGGAAAAAAAAGAATCAACCCATCCCGAAGGTAATTGATTCGTGTTGTCTGGAATATTTCATCTCAACATCAGTTCGCCGGGTGAGTAGAGATTGTCCGTTGACTTTCTCAAATCAGGTAATCAAGGTTTCTTGACCTTTTAAGGTGGGGGGGGAGGTTAAAAAATAAGGGGTGGGAAAGAAAAGAGACAGGGAAGAAGAAGAAAGATAAGAGAAAGAAGTGAAAGGAAGAGACGGGGTTGAAGAAGAGAAAGGAGATCTTAGAGAATTCCGCTATAAATCGATTTCTAATCCCTTCTCAGGGAAGAGACACGGTTCCAGAGTTTATTATTTGAGAAAAATTATCGTTATCTATTTTCATACTTTATGGTTCTCTGTCAGTAGTTAGTTCCAAAACTTATTTCAACGAAGTAAGTCAAGTCAAGTCAGGGAATCAGTACAGGTTGAGTAACACTGGGGTACCTGACGTCGTGCAGTCCGGAGGGACAGGTAGTGGTTGAGGACCTCGAATGAGTTTGAGCACAGGTAACTCAGCCACTACGGTAGGTTGGTAGAGTAGGAGACAATAGAGGCAGAGGAGGACGGAAGATGGAAAGGGTCGTAGTCCCAGAAAAGTTTACTCAGTCAAGAAGTTTAGTCCACCGGTTTCATAACCTCAAAGTCGAAGTCGTAGTTAGGAAGGTTACTTATAATTCCTGACTAAAGGAAATCCTAACTAACCAACTTAAAGGAACGTCAGGTTCCCTGAGTATTCTCAGAAGAGGTTATGGTGTAAATTCTTCCGTAGTCAAGAAACCACGAGTCGAAAGAAATACCAGGTTGTGAGGATAGGTATGTACTGATGACTTTTTTGGTATCGAAACTGATCTACCTGGAAACAACCGTTTCATTACAGAGACGAAAAATTATACGAGAGACAAACGTTATCGAAAAGAAAGTTCCTCGTTCGTAGAAATTTAAAGTACCGACGTCAGTGGTAGACGTCACTAAAACCTCAGGGGGTTTTATCTCAGAGAGTGACAAAGGTAACAAAGAGGTAGATGAACGGTACTTCACTACCCTGGTCTACGGTACTAGAATCAAAAGTTTTACAACTCAAAATTCGGTTCAAAAAGTAAGAGGAGAAAGTGAAAGTAGTTCTCCGAGAAATCAAGAAGAAACGAAAGACGGTATACCCATCACAGTAGACGTATAGACTCAAATAACTATAAAGAGGGTCGTTTGAACTAAGGTGGAACACAAAGTAGGTCGACCCGTAAAGTGTACTATATCATACGTATATTCAATTTATTCGTCCCACTGTCATTTGTCGGAATTGTATGAGGAAATGACTAAACCTTGGTCAGACAACAAGGTACTGGTCAAGATTGACAATGAGGAACTGGACGTATGTCTAAAGAGTCCTCCGTCCAGTTCACCAGACCATAAGGGTAGAGAACTTCTTAAAAGGTGTGAAACAACACTAGGTGTGTCAGTTTCCGAAAACACATCAGTTATTTCGTCTTTATCTACAAAAAGACCTTAACGGAACGAAAAACTACTAGGTTGTCTACAACCGTTAAACTAGAGACCAAGAAGACGGAAAAGATCTGGTTCGAACTTATAGACCTTCAAGTACCGAGTACATGACAACTTCGGACCGAACCTTTTAAAACTCGTAATGAAACGATGGTGTACTCTACTCACGTCGACACACCATCAGGTTTGTAAGAAACCCTAACCTTACTTTTGACTTGAAAAGATCAGGACACCGGTGACGACTCAAAAGGTTTCAACGAACGTATAATTCACATCGTGAAAGTGTCGTAGTAGAAAATCTTAAACTTTATCGAGTTGATCTTAAGGGAATAGAGGTGACCGAAACAAACATTACTACGAGGGATTCCGGGTGAACTGAAACGTAAGGTCTTACAGACCGAGATCTATTCGTTAGTGTGGTACTACCAAAAGACCCAATACTTCTAGAAAAAACATATCAAGAAGACGAATAAAACGGTGGAGAAGAATTATAGAAGACGAAGAGAATCCAGGTATTAAATAAAGTATTTCATGTATAAAGGTTTAATTATTAATGAGTTTATAAGAAATTTTTTTTATCCCGAGTTTACTCTATTCTATTTTAATTATATTTTAATGTGTTTCGAGACTTTGTAACAAAAATTCAGTCTCATCCTGTATATTGTATAAATTGTATAACGTGACATAAAAAAAAATTAACGTCCTATTAACGAAACGAGACGACACAACCAAAGACGATACGACGACGAAAGTCAGCACAGGCTGAGACACGCTGGGGCATCTACCGTCGGGTGGTCCGAGGGGGCAGGGACCCTAAGAGGTCCGTTCTTATGACCTCACCCAAGGGTAAAAGAAGAGGTTACGTACTTTCACTTTTCACTTTCACTTCAGCGAGTCAGCACAGGCTGAGAAGTGTTGGGGTACCTGACGTCGGGTGGTCCGAGGAGGTAGGTACCCTAAAAGGTCCGTTCTCATGACCTCACCCCACGACAACGGAAGAGGTTTTGTTACGTTTATTCGGTATATATATATATAGGAGGGAGATCTCGGAGGGAGGTTGGAGGTGGGGTAGTATCGGGAGATCGTGTAGTGTCTCGTGTCCCGAGGAAGACAATATATCGTTGAAGGGTAACCGATAGATAAAATATGTGCTACCACATGTATACAGGCATGATGAGAGAGCTAAGTAGGGTGGTAGAGGATGGGGACGACACAAGTGTTCAAAGAAGGTGTAGACACAGATAAGGACGGGACGGTTATCCAAGTAGTCATGGTAAAAAGATCCAAGGTCTATATACCTTGGACAATTATAATTGTCTAATTATCAGACAATTATACAATTATATACTATAAATAAAAAGAGTAAGAATGAAGTAAGACATATTATTCAAGATCCAAGTGGGTGAAGTAAAGTTGACTGAGTTTAAAAAGGAAAAAATACCGACTCATTAATGTTCAATGATCCATCTTCCGTTATCATTAATGTAATCTATTATTATACGAGAATTGAAATGCTTCACTTAATCACAACGGTTGAGAGTACGAGTACCGGGTGCATAGTAGACCCGGGGGAAGGGTACCTCAGACCCTCTCTGACTGGACTGAAGTCGAACACTTTAGAGACTCGGAAGGAGTTTAAAATGTGTTCATGTTCCACTCCTGTCTCTTATAAGACATAAGAATTCCAGTCAAAGGTGACAAAGGGGTAGATAAAGGGTACCTCACTACCCTGGCCTACGGTACTAAAAGCAAAAGACTTACAACTCGAAATTCGGTTGAAAAAGTGAGAGGAGAAAGTGAAAGTAGTTCTCCGAAAAATCAAGGAGAAGTGAAAGACGGTATTCTCACCACAGTAGACGTATAGACTCCAATAACTATAAAGAGGGTCGTTAGAACTAAGGTCGAACGCAAAGAAGGTCGGGTCTCAAAGAGTACTATATGAGACGTATCTTCAATTTATTCGTCCCACTGTTATATGTCGGAACGACGACGACGACGACGACGATTCAGCGAAATCAGTACAGACTGAGACACGCTGGGGTATCTGTCGTCGGATGATCCGAGACAGAGACCCTAAGAGGTCCGTTCTTATGACGAGGAAAAGGATAAACCTTGGTCAGACAAGAAGGTACAGGTCAAGATTGACAACGAAGGACTGGACGTATGTCTAAAGAGTTCTCCGTCCAATCCACCAGACCATAAGGGTAGAGAACTTCTTAAAAGGTGTCAAATAACACTAGGTGTGTCAGTTTCCGAAACCGTATCAGTTATTTCGTCCTTATCTCAAAAAGACCTTGAGAGAACGAAAAAGGTACTAGGTCACCTACAATCGTTAAACTAGAGACCAAGAAGACAGAAAAGATTTTGGTCGAACTTGTAGTCCTTCAAGTACCAAGTACATAACGACTTCGGACAGAACCTCTTAAAACTCGTACCCTTTATCTACCCCTTTGTCACCTTTGTCACAGTCTGAAATAAAAAAACCCGAGGTTTTAGTGACGTCTACCACTAACGTCGGTACTTTAATTTTCTGCGAATGAGGAACCTTCTTTTAAATACCGGTTGGATCTATCGAATAAGTTTTCGTCTCTGTAATGAAACGGCTGATTCCAGGCAGATCAGTTCCGATACCAAATAGGTCACCAGTACATACCTACACTCTCAACCTGACACTTCTTCCGACTCGCGGTTTCTTAACTACGAAAACTTGACACCACAACCTCTTCTGAGAACTCTCAGGGAACCTGACGTTCCTCTAGGTTGGTCAGGTAAGATTTCCTTTAGTTGGGTCCCTAAAGAAACCTTCCTTACTACGATTTCGACTTCGAGGTCATGAAACCGGTGGAGTACGCTTCTCAACTGAGTAACCTCTTCTGAAACTACGACCCTCCCTAACCCTTGTCCTCCTCTTCCCCTACTGGCTCCTACTCTACCGACCTACCGTAGTGACTGAGCTACCTACGCTGAGACTCACTTGAGGCCTTCAACCACTACCTGTCCCTCCGGACCGCACGACGCTAAGTACCCCAGCGTTTCTCAGCCTGTACTGACTCGTTGACTTGACTTGACTTGACTTGACTTCCAGTCAAACCGGTGGTCCGAGGAAGACTGGATCAAGGTCACAATTGAGTCTACATTTTGTAGGGGGAAGAACTCAAGGGGTCTATTAAGACGAGAGGGTTGCGAACACTTTCACATGTCTTAAAAAACTTCTAATACAGACTACCTTCCAAACCTTCCCGAATAGAAAGTCGTGTCTCCATTAAAGTCTACTTGTATAAGGAGAGACGAAAAAGGGAGAGGGAGTCAGAGAGGTAGCACCCCTTACACGAGACCTGGAAGAGAGGTACCTCTAAGAACGGGGTACGAAAGTCTTCCAAGATAGAAGGACGGAGGGAGATGGACGGAGTCCCCATTTGTTTAACAGAGAGGTAGAGATCTCAGTGTTCAAGAGGTTGTTCTACGAGTAGTTATATGATTTATACGGACTTATATTCTCTGGTTCTTACATAAAAGGTTTTCTCTTCTAGGAGAAATTCTTCAAAATGGGAATTTGTACATATATTTAATAACTATATCTTATTCATCAGTCTACAGATGAATGTCATAACTCGAACAGTTAAATTAGTGTGTTAGTATGAATTTTCTTAGGTAATATCTTCTGGAGATGACGAAAAATTTTAACCTCATATCAACTAAATGTCACAACACAATCAAAGTCCACATGTCGTTTCACTGAGTCAATATGTACATGGATATAAGTAGGAAAAAATCTGATAAAAGATTATATCGAATAGTGTGTTATAAATCATCTTACGGGACACGATGTGTCAACCAGGAACAACCAATAGACAGAATATATGTCATCGTATATACAAGTAAGGTTCGAAGACTAAATAGGGAGGGTGGTCACAAAGGGGAAAGTATTGGTACGAACCAAAACTATAGACGTTTAGATAAAGACAAGACATTTATTTGAACAAAAAAAAATTTTAATCTAAAATGTATACTCATTATTGTACTATAAACAGACAGAGATTGAATGAAGTGAATCATACTAGTAAAGATCCAGATAGGTACAAAGACGTTTCCTGTAGTAAAGTAAGAAAAATACCGACTCGTTATAAGGTGTCGTATATACAAGGTGTGGAAGAAGTAGGTAAGTAGACAGTTACCTGTAAATGTAACGAAGGTACAGGACCAATAACATTTATTACGACGTTACTTGTAACCCCACGTACATCAAAAAGTTTCATACCAAGAGAGACCTATATACGGGTCGATCTAGTATACCATCAAGAAAAAAAAAAAAAAAAATCCTTAGAGGTATGACAAGAGGTAACACCAACTTGGTTAATTGTGAACGAGGTTAGTACATCCTCCCAAGAGAAAAAAAGAGGTATAGAAGAGGTCGTAAAGAACAAACACCTGAAAAACTACTACCGGTAAGACTGGTCACACTCAACTATACAGAAACGTTGAAACTAAACGTAAGAGACTATTAATCACGACCCGTAGAAAATTACACGAAATACCGATAGAGATACAGGAGAAACCTCTTTATAGATAAATCTAGAAGAAGGGTAAAAAACTAACTGAAAAAAAAAAAAAAACTGTATCTAGACGTACTCGACAAAGATATAAAACCTCTAATTAGGGAACAGTAAACAAAGTAAACGTGTATAAAAGAGGGTAGGACACACGGCAGAAAAGTAAAACAAATACCGAAGGAAACGACACGTCCTCGAAAATTCAAATTAATCCAAGGTGAATAAATAAAAACGAAAATAAAAATAATGAGATCCTCCACCTAGGTTTTTCTATAACGATCCTAAATACAACTTCTGACAAGACGGATACAAAAGGAGATTCCAAATATCATGGGTCGAAATATAAATCCAGAAACTAGGTAAAGTTCATATAAAAACACATACCACAATCCCCCACAAGATTAAAGTAGGAAAATGTACATTGACATGTCAAAAGAACCGTGGTGAATAACTTGTCTAAAGTCTCAAAGAGGGTGGCTTCACTCTCAAGGCTCTGACACTCCAAGGGGTCGGACTTCCAGACCGTAGTCCTCCTCCTTAGGGGTTTCGTCAACCGAAACTTCCGGGTACCCTGAATTCATGTCCTCGAAGTTACCTGAGCTCCTCTTTTTAAGAAGTATAAACTGTACCACAGAAACGGTGGTTATCTTGGTGGACTGTGTCGAAAGATTTTGGGTAATTCAAGTAAAGAAAGATTGATTAAACTTCCTGTGTCCCACCTTTCTCAACCTGTGTTGACTCGCCGGTTGTGTGTGTGTGTATAAATTGGGTCAGTCGGACGAACGTGACTTTAAAATAGGGTTTGGAATTCTTAGTTAGACAATAAACACAAAAGGTATTACATTGGTGAATTAAATAACGAAAAATTTCACTGGAAATTCAAAATAAGTGTTACTGTAAGTTGTGAACGTTAACTCTCTAACATGACCTTTTATTACTGATGTCAACCCAATTTAAAGAAACGGAAGAAAAACATTGACTAAGAGAACTCACTGGAAATATTTGTTGACTTTAATTGTAACTAACTTCGTCAAAGTCCGTCCAGAAGGGGTTTGTTAACAATCAACAGGTCGGAGTTTGAAGACTTTATTACAGAGTACTCTAAACTTAAATTCCAACGATAGAGATACCCTCCCTACTTTACTTCACTTCGCTCCACTTCAGCGAGTCAGTACAGACTGAGAAACGCTGGGGTACCTGACATCGGATGGTCCGAGGAGGGAGGTACTCTAAGAGGTCCGTTCTCATGACCTCACCCAACGGTAAAGGAAGAGGTCCCCTAGAAGGACTGGGTCCCTAACTTCGGCCCAGAGGACGTAAGGTCCGTTTGTGAATTGGAGACTCGGTGGTCCCTTCGGGTTTGTCAGAGTTTCCGTTTTTTTGGGTTTGAGAGTGGAATACAAGATCGTATATATGTTAACAGGGGATTGAAAGAGGGATCCTTCCTGCTACCACGGTCAACAATTTTAAAAGGAGTCATGTGTCTATAAATATTATATTAAATTAGAACATCGTCCCGTTTATAATTAAGATGTAATGTCTACTTCTTTTATTTCAAGTTTCTTTTCATTGTAGTGTACCGAACTATATCCCGGTTCAGATCGGTTCACCAAAAGGAATTTTATGTTGTATGTTCCTGGAAATTTTTAGAAGGACGTTACGTCCTCTGGACTTAAGTCAAGGACCCAGTCCTTCTAGGGGACCTCTTCTCTTATTGATGGGTAAGGTTTTAAGGACGGATCTCTTAAAGTACCTGTCTCCTCGGACCACCCGATGTCAGACACCCAAACGTTTTCTAACCTGTGTTGACTTACTAATTGTGAAAGTTAAAAGAAAGTTCCCTCATTTAGAGTTTATCAGAGTGGTGTTTTTTTCTTCATCATTAATACATTACACTACCACAATCGATTACGATACCCTGTTATTAAAACGTTATATATATATGTACATAGTTTAGTTATATCTACAGTTAGTATAGAGTTATTTCGACCCCCTTTTTCTTTAGGTATGTTACGTAAATATCATACCAATATTATTGTCTTTTTATTTTCTGGTGGTTAAATAAACAAAAATTATGTCATTGAACCAATTATCAAACTCTAATACTCCTTCCAAAAAGATCGTTAACCGAGACATTATAATTTTTATTTACGTAAAGAAAATAAAGAAGTAATCATCTATGAAAGTTTATAAGGAACCTTAAGAAAATATCGACACTATTTCAGTAAATAATGGATTAAGATTCCAGACTCATTAGTAAAATAGAGTTATACGATAAAAGTATAAAAATTTCTTAAATACGGATACGATTTTATTCTTTAGTAGGGAATAAAACCCCCCTCCCGTTTGGTCTACAGTTCGTCCTAAAACTTCCCCAGATCCGTCTCTTGATTCCCGTCCCATACACCCACTATCTCTCTTGATGAACGTTTCTCTTCCATACCCCTTTCTCTGAGTAAAAATTTATCGACGAGTTGTCACTTTCGGACCTCTTCTTCTCGACGATTATTTACACAGAAACACAACCCCCCTCCCTACAACCCCCCATCCCTCCCAACAAACGACATACGACTTATCAATTTTTAATGGTACGTCGGCAAAATTCTTTTAAGTATTTTTTACAGGTTCAATAAGTTATTAAGATAAAAACATCAAAGAAACAAGAGAATATGTCTTCACTTTCCTGAGACACGAAACACAAGTTTAAGGAAAAACCCATGTCCTCTCTCTTGTGTCTTCATCGACGGTTTGAATCAAGAAATTCGTTTCCGATTAAGTAACCTGACGGTTACTAAGTCCGGTAAAACGTTACGGTTAATGAAGTGAAAATAGGAGTAGTTCTTACTATTCTGGACCCGTTCCAAGTACCAAGGATTCCACTTAAACTTGATCTTCTTTTGTAGTCAAGTAAGTACTGTTCTTGAGAGTATCTAACCTCACGGTCGGAGAAGTCGTACCAGTGAACGAGTCGAACCTGGGGTTTGTAGTAGTCTTTGGTGAATTAACCAAGTGAAATTCTTTGGTGACAGTGTTCTTAGTCCTTTTTTGGTTTAAGTATAGTAGTCATACAAAAAGAGGAACATCCACTCGGGAACACTCGTCGGTTTAGTCTTTTTCCGACAAACAAGTCTTCCGGGAAACAACCCTACTTTGGTCTAGTTCGTCTTTGTGATTGAACTTGAAGTCTTCCCTCTACCAGAACGAAATTTTTTGTTTTCGTTTTTTTGGGAAATTTCAAGTGACTATAGTAAGGGACGTAGGTATTGATGTGGTTCTGAGTGACCTCTAGTTTATGATATTTCAGGTCGATGATCCATTCGTCCACGAGCAACTGACTCATAGGGGGTGGAATAACCGTTCAGAAGGAAACCTGTACCATTAAGTACGTCGGTTCTGAGAATAGAAAGATCAATGAAACGTATTATCAAACGAAACAAACGGTTCAAATTGACATGTTTTGTTAGAATAAAAGAAGGAAAGGATGTGGAACGACTCCGGGTGTGACGTCCGCGGACTCTTTTATGATGGTAAGGGAGGATTTGTTATCCCGATAGTAAAGACATACTCTTCGATTCGTGAAAAAGGAAAAATTTTTCTTAGGAGAGAACTTACAGACAAAGAGGAATTATGAATTAATATTTCTGAGATTCTTTGGATATATTTGAATCTCTATATTTATGTATTGTTTAAATTTAGTATAAGGAAGAATTTCAAATCCGAAACTTGTAATCGTCTTCATTACCGAAACATTCATAGACACAGTCGTGGAGTAAAACGAGGGTAAGGTATAAAAATCCCAGCTATCATTTAAGAGGGGATTAGGGGAGAAGTAATTCAAGTTTACCTAAAGATCGGATAGTCATAAGAACGGACCTTTTAGGGTACCTGTATCCTCGGACCACCCGACGTCAGGTACCCCAGCGACTCCCAGCCTGCGCTGACTGAAGAGAAAGTGAAAAGTGAAAGTACGTAACCTCTTCCTTTACCGTTGGGTGAGGTCACAAGAACGGACCTCTTAGGGTCCCTGCCCCCTCGGACCACCCGACGGTAGATACCCCAGCGTGTCTCAGCCTGTGCTGACTTCACTGAATCGTCGTCGTCGTCGATCGGATAGTTGGTGAATACAAATAAACGAAAACAAGATTAAGATGTCTTTCAATTTTTTTTACCCTCTCTACATAAAGTCTTCCGAGACACGAAAGACCTTGTTAGGTCATAGTGTCGTTGGTGATTCAGAGACACAGGATTTTTTTTCAGACCTTTTGTAAATGAGACGGATAAATATATAACCTGGACAAAGGTACCGTAAGGGTCCAAATTTATTACGTACCTCGATAAGAGATGGGTAAGACTAATTAATAAGTAAATGTTTACAAATGACTCGTAGAGATGAGACACAGTTCGTGATATACTCCATACTCGGTATGTTTTCTCTTGTTATTACAAATATAGATCTCAGTCGTAGATGTTTTAAAAATTCAACCCGTTATGATAATCCTTTTTTTCTTCACGATGTAGATAATAAATAAATATGTATTGTATGTACACAAGGACATGTTTATAATATATATTTAATATTATTATTATCGGTAAAATTTACCTAGTCTAAAAGTTTTCAATTGTTCTTACATACAAGATTGTAAAAGAAGGGAGTGTGGTGACCTAGTTAAACGTATCACTAATTCCACACCTCCACGGGATGAGACTTCTGGTGACTTGGACAACTGGTTACAAATTACATAGACAGTGACTATGACGTTATCTCTTAAACATTTTACGTTCACATAAAAACTTGATAAAATGTCTACTTATTTAGAGAAAGTTTTACATTATTCTTAAATTCTTAGTGTACAGTTACATCCTTTTGTTGACTTTTTCTTTATGTAAAAAAAAGTTTGGAGACGTTAAAGGGTCTGTATTTTAATACAATACAATACTAAAGTCTAACCTTTGAATTTATTATATACTGTACGTTACTTACAGAGTTGAACCTTAAGTCTGTTTTTTATATTTATAAAATAAAATATCAAGATGAAGAAATGGAAATACAATTAGTTATACTTAATTTAAATCACTGTAGGGTCATGTTATATGTTATGTTAGTAATTTACCGTACAAAATTTGTTTATTTTCTAATTAACTAAATATTAATACTAAGAAATAATTTAAAAAGAAATTATTTATTATATTCATAAAGAATAACAGTATTAAGTAGAACAACCATGTGATTACTACGAAAAATTTTTCTTGAAAAGTCTTCTACTGATTTTTTCAATTATCGGTATCTGGATTAACAATTTCTCCATAACCCATTTTCTTTTGTAGAACAGTGAAAATTTGTATGATTTTAGAAAAAAAAAAGTATATCTTACCCAAATAGAGAAATAACAATTTAAAATTTCAAAATACATGTAAACGTATGATCATTCATACTCACCATAGAGTAACACACAAAAAAAAATTTAAATTAAAATAAATGATAAAAAAATTAAAATAAAAAAAATGAAATGTTATGACATAACCAAAACGGTATGTAACTGTACTTAGGTGGTGTCCACATGTACTCAAGGGTTGGGACTTGGACGGAGGATGGTGGGAGGGGTATAGTAGAGAGACCCAGTAGGGTCACGTGGTCGGGGTTCGTAGGATATAGGACATAGCTTGGATCTGATCGCTAAGCAAAGAATGTACTATTATATGTACAAAGTCACGGTAAGAGGGTTTAGTAGGGTGGGAGAGGGAGAGGGTGTCTCAGGTTTTCAGATGTGATTTTAGAATTTTAAAGTTTTGTATATGTATGAACATTTATTTATATACACATATAAACATAGATGTTTGGTATCCTAAACTTTTCCCTTTTCTTCACTACAATGTACCCTTTAGGGGGATCGTCCTTTCATTTAAAAACTATGATCAATACTTTTGTTTTATAATCTCCAGTTATCCCATTTTTATCCGATGAACCCTTTGAAGTCATTAGTTATTGGTTTCGAAAATTGTCAGAGGGAAATCTAAATTACACCTTAGTCTTATAAAATTTACCCTTTTTTTTCAATGAATTATACTTTCGAAAATCGACCTGATAATTTCTTCTTCCTACGATAGATACAAACTCTAGAGGACTAGAGTTCCTTTGGCTTTAAGTGCAATGATGCACTTTCTTCGAGATTTTCCCGAATGTACCACATACTACGGTCAATATACTGTAAGACCTTTTCCGTCTTAATACATCTGTCATTTTTCTAGTGACCGACGGTCATCATCCTCCAACCATCTCTACTTGTTCTCCTCGAACTTCCTAAAAATCCCGTCACCCTGATAAGACAAACTATGACATTATCATCTATGAACAGTAATGTGTATACAACTTTGGGTGTCTTACATGTTGTGGTTCTCATTTAGAATTATATTTGATACCTGAAACCCACGGATACTACACGGTTTACGTCTAATTAGTTGACATTGTTTATGTGGTGAAACCACCCCCTATAACTATTTCTGCCTCCGATACGTGAACACCCTCTTTCCCCATATACCCTTGAGACGTGAAAGGAGAGTTTAAACGACAATTAGATGTTCATGAGATTTTTTATATATTAGAATTTTTTATTTCAGGTGAAATTTAGAAACATTCGAGAGCCTACGACGGTAAAAAATTTTCCTTCATTTACAAAAAGTTCATTTTAACATTATAACAAAGGAGTCCAAAATTGATTTTGTAAGGTGATAACTTTAAAATTTTACTTCAATATACTGATTTTCCTCGGGGAATGTGTGTCTACCGGGTCTCGTATTTTTTATAACTGTTCAAAACCAACCAACTACGTGGAAAAATATTTACGGTAATTGAAAAGGACATGAGAATAAACTTGTTTATTTTCGTTACTAAATACGTTTTTTTAAAATCACAACATACACGAGTCGTTCTGTTGAGTTTTATAAGTTATTTTCTGGTAAAACCTGAGACATGAAACTTTATTTCGTTTTCTGACTTACTTTTCGTCTATTACCTGGTCCAATCTCCTTTAACACTCTGTTACCTAGTTTATTTTTAATAACCTGTAGGGGTTCTTGGAAGATTATCGATTTCACACGGGAGTTTATTAAAGTATTTTAACATTAAAAATAGGAATTCCGTTCTAGATTCCCCCCTTTTACGAAACGGAAAATACAAAGATATTATAAATGGAGCAATGTATTTTTACAATTGTACTTAAAAAGTACGATACTATTACTACAGAGTTTTGAAAAGTTTTTAATTAAGTAAATAAAAACCGAGGTGACTGAGAAATGACGACGTGTACCTGAAAGCACACCACTCGTCCTCGAGAAGTGACGTCCGTCGCCCAAGAGTAACACCACCGAAGTGAACACCTCGTGCCCGAGATCCACGTGTCCGAAGTCGTCGACACCGAACGCCCGAGATGACGTTCCCGAGTCACCAACACCGTGTGTCCGAATCACTGGGGTACTGTACACCCTAGAAGGGTCTAGTCCCTACCTTGGGTACACGTAACCGTCCACCTAAGGATAGGTGACATCACGGTCCCTTCAGGCACTATTGAAAACTACATTATTGTCTTTTAATTTCCATTTAACACACTGTATGACGATCAACAGAGGATTTAGATAAAGGGGGAAGAAACAATCATTAGTTCAAGATCGATCCGTCCGTCGATCTCTGATATAACGGGTCAGACGAAACGTCAAACCATCCCGGTACACTAATTTAAATCTGGTTATTATACACTTATCTTTATTACAAACGGTAAAGATCCGAAACCGGAATTTTTGTGACCCCTATACAAAGAGGTCGAAGAGGAAGTGGAGAAGTATATCCCACCCCAAATCTGTCCCGTCACTGGGTCGAAGTCGACAGGGGGGGTGTTATTACATTACAATCACAATCGTTTCCTTATCTACCCCTCAAAAGAACCAGGAATTTATCGGAGTACCTTGTCTTGTCGAAGCAGTCGGAATCCACCACTTTAGTTTTATATTGTGTTCTTTCTTTATTTGATGGTAGGATAAAATCGTTGTTTAAAAACACACACACCAAAAAAAAAAAACCATAGAAATAATATCACCGAAATGAGATTCTGTCTTGTTTAAATTTTTATTTTCCCTACACAACTAATTACATTGATATGTCAGATCCCAAAGACGCCCGAAGTTCTAACCAAACTAGTTCCTCAGTAAGGAAGGATCCAGAGGTAGAAGATACGTGATCGGATTATGACTCAGATCGAGAGGGTACCACTATGTTAGTAGTTGGTTAGTGACTTTAGGTTCGTTCTCTTATATTTTAGATGAAACTTGGACTTGAAGTACGGAGAGGGATCTCGGTCCCCACATACTTCATAACATCAACAGAGATGGTTTTATTTCTAAGTCCATCCAAAAATTCTTTTCTTTTTACGTCCGACCTTTCTTTCAGTGTGTTGATATAAGTAATGTACACTGAGAGTTTTAAGAATAAGTGACACTTAATTTTTTTTTTTTTTCTTTTCTTTTTATAGACGGGGAAGAGACATTAAGGACGGAGAGACTCTTGGAGACGGATTATCTAACACTTGAAGAATAGACAACACTGAAGGGATCCTGAATCCTATCACGGTCCTTGTGTCATCTTGAGTTCTTCTTAAACGAATTAACTTAAGTAAATTTAATTCAAACTTTTCTTATTAATCCTCTTTTCCCTTTAGTATAAATCCGTTTTAAAGTCCAATGTAAAAAATCGAAGTTAAAATACAAAACCTATAACCCCCTGATCCGATTTAGTTTATAGAAACTTTCTTTTGTCCTCAGAGAACCTATCTAATTATTAATTTTCATTAATCTCCCTTCTTTGTCTATAGTAATAGTAAAGAAAGAAAGTACTCCGAAAGCAATTTGAGATGATCCTCTTACCAACCCACCCTACGACTAACGGTTATCGTTATCCGTCATACCTTATAAACTACTTCCCTAATTTCAATGTCTCCCATATCAGGTGAAGACCGGATCTGGGGTCTACTGTTAATGTCTGTTTTGACACCAAAAGTCTCAACCTCTCGTCCGGTCCTTTCGTCGAGGTAGTCTGACGACAGAACTCCTTGAATAAGGTAAGTGTAAGACAGGGAAGAGTTTTCGTTGAACCTTTCGTTCTTTTGGGATCTGGTATGTTTCACATTAATAATAGAAAGGTCTGAGACTTCAGGTAGAACGGACACGTCTATGTAATGTCTTTTAGTGTGGGAAGTCCGAAAAGGGTCTTTGGTAGACAAGTCCCTTATGTTACAAGGTGAACTCGTTCTCGTGCACCGAACCACCGATGTCGGGACACCGGGTGGCAGTTTCCTTTGTAGTAAGTAAAAGAAAACTGATCTGACTCGATTGGTATCCCCTTCACAACACCTCTAGGTCTAAGTTAGGATCCGACCGGAATTTGTATGATGAATCCTCTCTTTCGGACTATTTCGTTTGTCACTACTTACCACTTTCCGCACATTCAAGATGTCTGTAATCTAAGATTTATAGAACTGTTTTCATAGACAGATTAAACCAGAGAACCAGGAGATTGTTACTCGAGTCTCTTATATTTCAAAGAAAAATAATTTTTCAAGAAGTACGTCTTGTCGATACGACAAGTTCACTGGAGACCCGTTTCTCATTTATAATAGTATTATTGATTGAGTGTTCAGGACTCCACAAGGATTTCACAACCTTCTATAAAAATTTTAGTGAAATTCTTTAGTAACGATCTACGGACTTTCACTATAAATTAGCGATAATAATAATAGTTTATATATTAGTGATGATGATGACGATTCAGTGAAGTCAGCACAGGCTGAGACACGCTGGGGTATCTGTCGTCGGGTGGTCCGAGGGGTAGGGACCCTAAGAGGTCCGTTCTTGTGACCTTACCCAACGGTAAGAGGTTACGTACTTTCACTTTACACTTTCATTTCAGTGAGTCAGCACAGGCTGAGAATCGCTGGGGTACCTGACGTCGGGTGGTCCGAGGAGGCAGGTACCCTAAAAGGTCCGTTCTCGTGACCTCACCTCACGGTAACGGAAATGACAAAAATATAAGGAAACGGAGTTTGATCAGGGGTTTGTCGTTAGTGAGGTAAAATATATAAACAATTGTTGTTGTTTTTATCTGTTTCTTTACAGAAATTGTCCGTTTTAATTATATACCACCATCTTTAGTCTTATTATTATACTCTTCCTACCCATTGTTGTCCTTTCCTCGTCTTCTCTTTAAAGACCGTCCCATCTTTACAGATATGGAACTAGACCACTACCAATGTCTCCAAATATACAAAAATTTTCAAGTAGTTCGAAAGGGAAATTCTAAAGACATAAAACGACGTACATTCTCTATGGAATTAAATTTTATAAAATTTTTATGTATAAAACGAATTCACTTTAGGATCTACATCTACGAAAACCAAAGTTTTTAAATAAACATTGTCGTATTCGTACTCGTGATGTACCATGTAAAACCTCCGTCGTAAAAGAAGTGTGTACCAGTTTTGATTTGTAACTTTAAGAGTAGTGTAAGATGTGTCATTTAATTAAGTACTCCAACTAATTATAGGGACCTTTCATTATCAGAAAATTCCATTCAAAAGAAAAAAATTTTACCTTTAGATTCCTTTAAGACGTTGAGGTCGATTAAAACGACGTCAAAACACCGTCAATTTTATACAAAAACAGACGTCAGGTTTGTAGTATTTTAGAATGTAGGGATTCTAATATTAGAACACCGATACTAATACAGTGACCAAAATTATATTACGAAAGTTATATAAATCTAAAACTCTTATTTAGATTTTAATCTTCTCTTTTTATTATATACGATGTGGGTTTTAAAATTTGTGTTTTAAGTCACAATCCTAGTTGAGTTTTGTCATAAAGAAAAAAAAAAAAAGTAAGTGAGAACTAGGGTAGGAGGGGGTGCGGTTTAAATGAGTTTTGTGTTTTAGAATCCTGTAGTTGGGGAGGTGTATGTCAATAAATAAGTCACGATTATTCAAGGATCTGTGACCCCGTTATTTCCTTTTCTTTCATTACCGTGAAAGGGGTCTCTTAAACGTTAGATTTACTCCTCTATCTTGTCGAGTAAATTTTTTATAATGATAGTTTTTGTAAATTTTAAATAAAATAGTAATAATTTAATAGTAAAATTTTTTTAATATTTTTATATAGTATATATCACCACACGACCATTTACAAATCGTTGACCGACAGGTCTTTTAATTTTTTTTTCGGAAGTAGACGTCGAAAACGGTTAAAGATACGACATTTATAAGAGTGGTACCGGACTATAGTTCCATAATTACACTTTAGTTGACCGACCGTTTTAAGGAGGTTAAAACTGGTAGACGACAGTACTTGACCATATGTGGTTAAGACCATGTTCTGACGAAGTCATAGATCACTCTTACGTTTAATAAAGACATCCTCGAAGTTTGGAACATCTTAACAGTTTATTTGAGTGAATTAATTTATAGATGATTTTTTAGTTCTACTGATTAATATCAGAAACGGGAGTTCCTAAAATATTAGGTACCCTCACCTCAATGTATTCATTTGGTGACCGATATTTGTGTATGTTACTAATTTATAATACCATTCCCTTTACATTTCGTCCCTCGTTCGTTAACCTAGTACCCGGTCTTTACGAAGGTTCACCTCCATTATGAACTCAGTTTGCAACCAAAATCCGTCCTTTATGAATAAAAGTTCGTGACGACCACTGGACTAGAGTCGTCCAGGTTGTCAAACTCCACCCGTTTTCGATAAATGGTCTAATAAACCCCTTTCCGGAAAAATTAAAAAGGAATATTTAGACGGGTTTCCATTCTTAAAATTTATTTATAAGTATAGTTGTCTATCTACGGTTTTTATTAGTTCAAGTGAACTATCATCGTTAAAAGGATCACTAACTTTGGTTTATAAAATTATGAAAAATGGTCGTGAAAGATTTCATTCATGGTGCCTCACAATTATTTAGTACAAGTTTTATTTTAAAGTACTAATTCATTTGAACCCTTTTTAAATTACGTCCTTCAATTCGACCAATCAATAACGTCATGAAGGGTCACCGAAATTAGACGAAGACATGTAACACTAGGAAATCCTCGTCCAATTTTATATTGAGGAGAGAGGTCCCCTAGAAGGGTTGGGTCCCCAAATTGAGTCTAGAGGACGTAACGTCCATCTAAGAAATAGTGGACTTGGTGGTCCCTTCGTGGGGGGTGTGTATCATACTGAGAAAATAACTCTACGTGCACTAATCACAAGGTTCTTGACCTGAAGCCCCAAATAATTTCATGTTTACTGTGTAATTTTCTCAAAATTTCCCTAAAAAAAAAAGTTGTTGTCTGGGAAACATCTGTGTATCGATAAGTTCGACCACTATAGAACTTAACAGTAACTCTACCGTACTTTTTTCAGTGACGAAATCATGATGAAGTGGTAGAGTGTTAATATATGACCCATCATACTGTGGACTGTCGACTCTCGTCAAATTTTATAAAGATCTTATCATCATTTACACCATAGTTCGTACTTGTTTGTGTTATGGTGAACAATTCGGGATTACCGTAAACCACTCCATTATATTGTTTGGACGCCGAAATTTAGAACCAGGTAACGGTCATAGTTCCAACTTGAATACTTATTACTTAAAAAAGATACCATCCTTAAAGGTATTACCAAGAAAAGGAGAGTAAAAGGTACCCCGTCGAAAACCATAGTAGAAATATTTAAGGAAGGAATAAAAGAAAAATTCCATAAAGAACTTTCACTTTCGATCAGTAAATCAGCACAACTTGAGAAACACTGGGGTGTCTGACATCGGGTGGTCCGACATGACAAGTACCTTAAGAGGTCCGTTCTTATGACCTCACCCAACGGTAAAGGAAGAGGTTCCCTAGAAGGACTGGGTCCCTAGTTTGGGTCCAGAGGGCGTAACGTCCGCCGGAGAAATGACTGGATCACAAGTCCTTTCGGTGAACCTCAGGAGATTATTTTTCAGGTGGTAGGTGGATAGGGGTCCCAATGAGTTGGGTATCGTCTGCATAGTCGACAAAAGAGTCACTCTTAGTCGTCCTTCAACAGAACTCTCTTATATATATCTTCGTTCTGTGAACACAAACCTCTTCTCCCCTTTTCTAGACACGTGTCAAACCTAAAGGGAGTCTTGTCTCGTCAGGTCCAAACCATCCGTCACTGAATAGACACAGACACACTCTGTGAGGTCTCAACCTTCTTAAAGAGGGAGGAGGATCGAAGAATAGAGGAACGACCACAATGGGTTTACAGGTCACTACTACATCAGACAATTCTAGTCGGAGGGTCCCCTGTCTCTTACCTCTTGTTCCTTCACTCCCATGTGCTTCTTATTAGTCGTGTGAAAGTTCCGATTGGTTTGTCATTGTCTACGACGGTAAAACTTTAAAGAAGAGGGATTAAATACCACTGTGTACAAATGTATAATGGGTTTTGTCTTATGTAGATCATAGAAGTCTCACACATCTGGATCCGGTTTGTTTACGACGTGTGATAACGCACGAAACCGTTTATTTCGAACTGACCTTAGGTTGGTGCGTATGGTTGAGATGTTTCCGTCGCAATTCATAAAAGTCCTCCGTGAACTCCGATCCTTTCGGATTTTATAAATGATAGACCGGAAACTATCTTTTTCAAACGGTTAGGGACCATATCTGTCATGAAATGAAAAGTTTAAAAGTTTTTACAAAGGTTTCACTGAAATTCAAATATAAGAATTTTAGTCTAAAAGAGACACTTTTCTAAGTCCAATAAAATATGATTTTTCGTTTAATATCAATTCAGACACATTATCGATCTGATCGTGTACGTCGACTTTTCACCCTTTTATTTTACAAACAAAACTTTTATAGGGAAAAATTCTAGTTTTGTAGACCTATAAAGGGTTCTGTAGACCTTGTGGTTGACTAACCGAGTAAATATAAATCGGTCCACGTAAAACATTTGTGATGATCCTTTTTTTATTTGTAATGTCCATTTTTATTATTAAAATACATTGTGAAAACATGGTTTATGAAGTATAGCCGAAAGAACAAAAGAATTTTACGTGGTTCTTCATACTTCGGATATTTAGACGGTCTCTGAAACCTCATAAATTTCTTGTACTATAACAGAAAAAATAAGCTAGTACCTAAGAGATATTAGAGTGACAGACTTACTATCTTCTATAGTAGTACTACAAAAAATTTTCCAGAGTTTTGAATTTGTTACGTAAAAAGTCATTGATACATCATCTTATAGTCGTTTTCCATACTCTTTAAAGGGAAGAGACTTGTAAATTTGACTTTATTTTGAACAAGGAACGAACGAGTCACAGTCGAGAAAACTACAGTCTTAACGATGACCAATCTCGGTTTACCTAACAGTAATTTCCCAGACCCCGAAACCTCGGTCTGACCCCAAAATAACGACCGAGTTTAAGGAAAATCCGACAAACCCGGATTCAAAGATGAATTTTTTTACTCCTATTTTTAAAATAGCTACTTTATCATATATACCACGGACTTTTTCTTATTTTTATTGTTATTTTGTCACCGAGGGTAAATAACTGAATTATACACGTCCAGTGAGTTGAGTCATACAGTATATGAAATGTAGTACATTAGGAATGTTTACGGTATTTACATTCATGATAATAATAGACAGTAAGTCTCTACTCAATTGACTTCATAATTGAAGATTAAAAGTTTAAAATGGGAATCTCCTCATCAATGGTTTGTAAATGACGGACCTCTGAACTGTAAACAGAAGAGAATTCCAAACCCCGAAGGGACAACCGAGTCTACCATTTCGCAGACGGGCGTTACGTCCTCTGGACCCAAGCTAAGGACCCAGCCCTTCTAGGGGACCTCTTCCTTTACCGTTAGGTGAGGTCGTGAGAACGGACCTTTTAGGGTACCTGCCTCCTCGGACTTTCCTGTGTCAGGTATCGCAGCGTTTCTCAGCCTGTGCTGGCTCACTTAAATAAAATGAAATGAAATGAAATTCCAAGTCTCCCCGAATGGATCACCGAGTCTCTATTTCTTAGACGGACCTCACGTCCTCTCCACTTAAGTTAGCGACCCCCTTCTAGGGGACCCCTCCCGTACCGTTGGGTGAGATCATTAGAACGGGTCTCTTAAGTTACTTCTCTTCGGACCGTCAGTCCAATTTACCACACATTTCACTGTGTGGACTATTCCCCGTCTCGACCCCAGTCTCTGATCCTTATTAGGGGGTGATGACGGGTCCCGGTAATTGAAATTGGAAATGGTATGATGGAGTCGTCCAGTGCTTCGTTGACAATCCTGACCTGTACCTTGTTGTCTGACCAAGGTTTATCCTTTTCCTCATATGCAGTTCCGACATATAACAGTGGGACGAATAAATTGAAGATACGTCTCATGTAGTACTCTTTACGACCCGACCTTCTTCGTGTTCGACTTTAATTCTAACGGCCCTCTTTATAGTTATTGGAGTCTATACGTCTACTGTGGTGGGAGTACCGTCTTTCACTTCTCCTTGATTTTTCGGAGAACTACTTTCACTTTCTCCTCTCACTTCTTCAACCGAATTTCGAGTTGTAAGTCTTTTACTTCTAGTACCGTAGACCAGGGTAGTGAAGTACCCTTTATCTATCCCTTTCTCA
Organism: Capra ibex; assembly: GCA_006410555.1. NCBI lineage: Eukaryota > Metazoa > Chordata > Mammalia > Artiodactyla > Bovidae > Capra > Capra ibex. The sequence continues at coordinate 102,582,317 of SJYO01020080.1, read as the reverse complement.
CCTTTGTCACAGTCTGAAATAAAAAAACCTGAGGTTTTAGTGACGTCTACCACTAACGTCGGTACTTTAATTTTATGCGAATGAGGAACCTTCTTTTCAATACCGGTTGGGTCTATCGTACAAGTTTTCGTCTCTATAATGAAACGGTTGTTTCCAGGTAGATCAGTTCCGATACCAAAGAGGTCACCAGTACATACCTACACTCTCAACCTGAGACTTCTTTCGACTCGAGTCTTCTTAACTCCGAAAACTTGACACCACAACCTCTTCTGAGAACTCTCAGGGAACCTGACGTTCCCCTAGGTTGGTCAGGTAGGATTTCCTCTGGTCAAGACTCACAAGTAACCTTCCTGACTACGACTCCGACTTTCAGGTTATGAAACCGGTGGAGTACGCTTCTCGACTGAGTAACCTTTTCTGGGACTTCGACCCTCCCTAACTCCGTCCTCCTCTTCCCCTACTGGCTCCTACTCTACCGACCTACCGTAGTGGTTGAGCTACGTGTACTCAAGCCCACTGAGGTCCTCAACCACTACCTGCCCCTCCGGACCACACGACGTTAAGTACCCCAGCGTTTCTCAGTCTGTCCTGACTCGCTAACTTGACTTGACTTGACTTTGTTAGAGTCTGAATTCCCCATTTACCTAATTTTGAGGATAGACTTATCTGGAAAACAGGAGGATGAAAAGAACAAACAAAAATTAGGTAGTAGTCTAAATCCCTTCCAAACTTAAAGACGTATATTGGTTTTTTTATTGTTGTTCGTTTGTTTGACGACGTTTTCAAACCAAAAATAATGTTGTAAACCTGGTCAAAACTTCTTCTACAGAAGTTTGTCAAATTTTCTATTACAAGGTTATTTTAGTTTTAAAAGCTGGTGGTTGAGAGTTGTTCGATAAAGGACGTTTAAGAAGTATCTTTGGCAAGGTATGAGACGTGAAGTCGACCCCTGTCTTTTGCAATCTTTGCACTTGTCGAAGAAGTCAAAACAGAAAAGTAGTAAGGTAAAAAAGGTGAATACAAATTGGAGCTTAAGCTAGGAAGAAACCCAATGAGTGAGTGACCTCTTAAAGACTTGTTTACTCATGCGGTGGACCACCACTTTCCACAAATAGTCGGTAAATGTTTCTTGACCTTGAAAGGACCTAGGAAATTCTTTTTCCGTCACGGAAACTATAAAGACGAACGTACTGGTTAATAAGTTGACTAAACAAAGTTAGTCTTAATTTCAGTTCATAACAAGGAATGATAATAAATTAGAATCAAAATCGAACAGTCATATTACTCGTCTTTTAACAACAAGTCAACACAGGCTGAGAAACGCTGGGGTACCTGACGTTTTACGGTCCGAAGGGACAGGAAGTGATAGAGGTCCTCAAACGAGTTTGAGGCAGGGTAACTCAACCATGTCGGTAAGTTGGTAGAGTAGGAGGCAGAGGGGGATCTTCTTTTATCGGTCTCTCTTTACTTCCAGATCTCAGACTTCCTAAGGACAGAAAGAGGTGAAATCCCTGGACACCTCTTGAGTTCTGTGTCGTGGGATCACATCGGTGAATAAGTTTTCAGTTCGACTCTTACATGAAGTATCCGACATTTTTGTCAGACTTAGAACGAAAAGAATGAGAACCATGTTCTAAACTATCGAATTTTTATCTATGACGACGACGACGACGATTCAGCGTAGTCATCACAGGTTGAGACACGCTGGGGTCTCTGTCGTCGGGTGGTCCCAGGGGGCAGGGACCCTAAGAGACCCCTTCTTGTGACCTCACCCAACGGTAAAGGAAGACGTTACGTACTTCACTTTTCACTTTCACTTCAGCGAGTCAACACAGACTGAGAAGTGCTGGGGTACCTGACATCGGATGGTCCGGGGAGGCTGGTACCCTAAAAGGTCCGTTCTCATAACCTCACGCCACGGTAACGGAAGAGGCTTTTTATCTATCACTTCTTAAATTTAAGATTCAAGCAAACCTTTTAGATATTACGTGTTATTGTGGATTAAAAATGCTAATGATTATCGAATTTTACGTTTTAATTTAAATAAGAATTCCTATTATCTGACAAAATACCATCGAAAATTATCGACTACTATCTTCTCTAATTTAATGGTGAAATTGTCACTTAACAAAATTTATAAAATTATTGTACGACTAAAAATGTTCTCTTGGAATTGATGAGGGATTAGTCATCTATCCAACGTTGTATTTTATGTCCTACGGTCAATTTGAAGTTAAAGTCCGTATATTATTTATGTAAAAAATCATATTCATACAGGGGATGTTATAAACCCTGTACCTAATGACTTTTTTTTTTCGAGGACAAATAAATTTAGAATATTAATTTACCCTTAGGACATAAAATAAACGATTTAGATCGAAACTTACTAAAAGTTCTTAAGTCAACTGATAGTTGTGGGAAATGTAAGTGGGTAAGTAAGTAAGACCTCTTCTGTTACCGTTGGGTCAGGTCATGAGAACGGACCTTTTAGGGTACCTGTACCTGTCTCCACGGACCATCCGATGTCAGACACCCCAACGTTTCTTAACCTGTGCTGACTCGTTGAAGTGAAAGTGAAAAGTGAAAGAACGTCACCTCCTTTACCACTGGGTGAGATCATAAGAATGGACCTCTTAGGGTCCCTGTCTCCTCACCCGACGGTAGATATCCCAGCGTGTCTCAACCTGTGCTGACTACGTTGAATCGTCGTCGTCGTAAGTAAGTAAGTGAGTGAGTAGTTAAGTAAATTATTTATAAACTCATGAAGGATATGATAACAGTTGTACTCCTTATCAAAACGTTTGTAGGGGATTGAATATGTAGTCACCAAGAGTAAGCATCAACAGTAACATTAATCGACCTCTCAAAAAAGTTTATACAATTATCTCTGGACCTATGTTTGGAGATTCTAAAACTTAATGAACAAGACCCCATACTGGACCTATAATTTGAAAACAGTGGAGGGGTCCACTAAGATTACATACCGGTTCCAACTCTTAGTGACGATAGTCGAGTCAGCACAGGCTGAGAAACGCTGGGGTACTTAACGTCGTACGGTCCGGAGGGACAGGTAGTGGTTGAGGGTCTCAAGTGAGTCTGAATACAGGTAGCTCAACCACTATGGTAGGTCGGTAGAGTAGGAGACAACAGGGGAAGAGGAGGACGGGGGTTAGGGAGGGTCGTAGTCTCAGAAAAGGTTACTCAGTTGAGAAGTATACTCCACCGGTTTCATGACCTCAAAGTCGAAATCGTAATAAGGAAGGTTTCTTTTGGGTCCTGACTAGAGGAAATCTTCTCTGACCAACCTAGGGGAACGTCAGGTTCCCTGAGAGTCTCAGAAGAGGTTGTTGTGTCAAGTTTTCGTAGTTAAGAAGTCGTGAGTCGAAAGAAGTCTCAGGTTGAGAGTGTTGGTATGTACTGATGATCTTTTTGGTGTCAGAACTGATCTGCTTAGTGACAATATCTACCTCTGTTTAACAAAAGAATCAGAAGTAAAAACGTTACAGATGTAGACGGTGGTCCACACGGGTAATTACGAACTAAGTGAGTCGTATAGTTGAGAGAAGTATCTACGTTTGACGTAACTTAAAATTGATTAACTCTAAAAAGATTTCGTTCTATTGAAAATTTCTTTCGTAATACACAAAAAGATAATTTTGATAAACGGAGCTAATATTTTGATACTTATAAATTTATTTATGTAGATACGTAAGTAAGTTTTTATTAATAAAGACAGATTCGTAACCCGTAACATGTTCCGTGCCCCTTACCTCAGTATTTTTTTTGTTTCGAAAAGAACGTCCTCCTGTCTGTTATACTTTTGTTTTTTATTTATGAAACTTCTTTTTCTCTGTTTCTTAGTTTTTTTTATAATTCATCACCTTTTCCTATTGTAATATCTATCTCGTCAGTACTTTTGGAAGGAACCCCTGTAAACTACTCTACTTCCCGACTTAGACGTTTCTATAGGTCACTAACCACTTTCTTTATCGTACATCCTTCCGGGACGACAACGGTTCAGTGAAGTCAGCATAGGTTGAGACACGTTGGGGTATCTGCCGTCGGGTGGTCGGAGGGGAGAGGGACCCTAAGAGGTCCGTTCTTGTGACCTCACCCAACGGTAAAGGAAGAGGTTATCCTTCCGGGACTTCGGTCTCGTTTGAACCACATAAAAATTCTTCTCAACCTTCCTCTCACACCGACCTCTTTTCCATCGCCCCACTCACTATATTCTACTCTGATCTGTTCTCATACATCCAGGAATCCGGTTCCATTTCTATGACCCGGTATAAGACCCGACACCCCGTTGTATGTGTCAGATTAAATGTAACTTTGTTATAGTGGTACCGAAGGTACATCTCTGACCTACCATCCTATTACCAAACCATCTTCATCCGTCTGTAAATCCTCTGATACTACCACTGAATCTGGTCCCACCATCAACATCTCCAAAGTTCTGTATCAACCTAAGTCATACATAAAACTGTCATTAGTTTGTCGAGAACGTCTATCCAATCTACATTCCTCATTTCCTTTCTCCTCTATTCTTACAGACTCTAAAATCGGTAGATGATTCTACCCCGACTTTCTGACTGTGTTCTCAAGACAATCCTGGTCCGATTCAAATTCCATGGATTTCCAGTAGGGTTACCTATCCATTATTACCGTATATACACATAAACCTCGAATCTTCTTGTTAGTTCCGACGTCTATATTTACTCAAGTAGTGATCATGTACCTTACATGCAAAAAAGGGGAGTTCAAATTGACAAAAATTTGTTTCACCAGACCAAAAAAGGAAAGGATGAAAGAAATCCTCAATATGGAACTGGAAGAGTTGATGTGACCGTGGACTACTGAACATTAGAAAATGATGTCTTTTACACATATCTTCCTTTACAACGGGGGCGTTGAAAATTTTAAAGGGACCCTACTTGTGTTCTCCATTAACACGTTTAATATAACCTACTACGTACTCCGGTAAAATCTCATACTGATTTCTTTAAAAGCCTACTGATTCTTCACTTTTAAAAGTCGACATTAACGGAAAAAAGAATTTTAACAAAAAAGTATATAAAGTTATAAGTTTGTTAGGTCTTCATAGAAATTTATCATTCATTTAATATTTGTTTTTAATCTACAAAATATATTAATATATAAAATCTTTCTTAAAGTATATTCATTGTAATAAAAAGCTATCCAATTTTCCTCTTAACATTATATAGTTGATTAGAAATAATATTATAAATGATCCCCTATAAGTCAATCGATTCAATAATCTTTCGACTCAATGTAATCTTTTCTTTCCTAATACTCGAAGTATAAACGGTCATTTGATCAATATACTGACTTATGTTCAACAAATCGACGGACCCTTGAAACAAAGGTGTAAACTTCTTCGGATGAAGATTTAGATAAAGATTTCAGCAAACTAATTTACTTTATCACATACATTTTTATAAAATATATATATTTTAACGTGTACTTTCTTTAATATTTATTTAGTACCTGATGACAGGTGAAAGAACAGATAATCGTCTGTAGTATATATAGATCATGAATTTTTGAGTTCCGTCTACCGTTACTACTATTGGAACAATACTATTTAGTCAGTGTTTCATAAAATTTGAGTTTTTAATTTTCAGATTTTAAAAATGAAAAAAATTTGAACGAAGAGACTACCATAATCAAATAAAGAAAGGGAACTCAACAATTCCACTGACTCAAATAGAAAAAAAGGGGAGATAAGAACTATTCCTATTTACTCCATAAAGTCTACCACTCTAATTCCTCATTAGTGACTATCTACCCTTTTCTTTTCTTGGTCTTTCTTAAGTCTATTCCGTGTATTATTTGACGTTGAGTCGAGAGGAAGTTTTAAATGTCATATTCATCATATGTTCATACACAAATGTAATCACTAATAACAACAATTCAACGATTCATCACAGATTGAGAAACTCTGGGGTACCTGACATCATACGGTCCAAGGAGACAGGAGGTGATAGAGGATCTGAACTAGTATAAGTACAAGTGACTCAGTCAGTAGAATAGGAGATGGTGGGAAAAGAGGAAAACGGAAGTTAGAAAGGACAGTAGTCCTAGAAAAGGTTACTTAGTCGACAAGCGTAGTCCACCGGTTTCATGACTTCCAAGTCGAGGTCGTTGTCAGGAATGGTTACTTATAAGTCCCAACTAAAGGAAATCCTAACTGACCAAACCAGAACGTCAAGTTCCCTGAGAGTTCGCAGAAGAGACCAGGACGTTAAGTTTTCGTAGTTGAGAGGGTCACGAGTCGGAAGAAGTAGAGTGTAGGTAGGTACTGATGACCTTTTTGGTATCGAAACTGAGATGTCTGGAAATAACCGTTTCACTATAGAGACGAAAAATTATACGACAGATCCAAACAGTATCGAAAGGAAGGTTCCTCGTTCACAGAAAATCATAGTACCGACGTCAGTGGTAGACGTCACCAAAGTCTCGTTTCCTTTTATTTTAGACAGTGACAAAGAAAGGTGAAAGAGATAAACGGTACTTCACTACCCTGATCCACGGTACCAGAAACAAAAAACTTACAACTCAAAGTTCGCTCCAAAAGTGAGAGGGGAAAGTCGGAGTAGTTCTCAGAGAAATCAAGGAGAAGTGAAAAACGGTGTCCTCACCATAGTGGACGTATAGACGTTAACAACGACAAAGAGGGTGGTCAGAACTAAGGTCGAACACTAAATAGGTCGGACCGTAAAGAGTACTACATGAGACGTATCTTCAATTTATTCGTCCCACTGTTATATGTCGGAACTGCATGAGGAAAGGGTCAAAATGGGTCAGGCAACAAGGGACAAGCCAAGATCGACAACGAAGAACTGAGCACATGTCCAAAGAGTCCTCCGTCCAGTCCACCAGAGATGAGGGCAGTGAAATTCTCAAAAGGTGTTAAACAACACTAAGTGTTGTCAGTTTCCGACCTCACATCGGTTACTTCGTCTTCATCTACAAAAAAAGACTTTATATAATGATTTTCGAAAAATTTCCTTCAATTAAAATTAAGTAGTAGTTTTTTGATAATAATAAATCGAAAATCCCATACCTTTATCAGTATAATTTATCGTTATCCTAAGTAAGGGTAAATATGGGGTCTATGGACCTGGATACTTATGACCGATACCTTCTTTGTTATGGCATATAACCTACGACTAAATCTGTATTTGTCAGAGGACTTGTTATACCTTCACCGTGGTAAATAATAATGAGGATAACTAGGTGATCGTTTTAACAACAAGGGACATGGATGTTGGAATAGAAGATTAGATGTCCAGACTCAAAATTTACCTCCTTACGAAGGTGGTCCTCTGTGTCAATCTTGTGATGTACTTCTGTCTCTTGCCCTCATTGTGTAGGTGTCCGGTTTCTTACGGTTTGTGACGACGTTTGATGGTCCTCGATCCTCCTCCGGTCCACCCCTGGGGGGACATACAAAGTCTCTCTCATGTCGGGACGTCTGTGGAACTAAAACCCGAAGATCGGAGAGCTCGACACTAGGTTATCTAAAACCCCCATTAAAAAAATTCGGTGGATCAAACATCATGAAATAATACCGTTGGAACCTTTTCATTCTGTCGGTGAAAAATATTTAGAACATCTAAATTGTTCCGTGTCGTGAACAAATCTTTCTAAATGATAAAAGATCCTTGATAACCGATTCCCCAACACAGAGGATAGAAAGTCTTCGTCAATTCTTCCTTGTTCTTCCATTTAACTTAGGCCATCATGTTGTGAATTCACTTTTTTTTTTTTCAAATACGAGAGGTGTTATTTCGTGCGAAACACAAAAAGTGAAATTCTGTTGTAATCCTCTAAGATCTATGACGGTTCATCTGAACCTCTTATACTCGGTCGAAATATTCATTGTCTCCTACTAAATTGTAGGTTACTACATGAAAATTTGAAATACGTTCGGCTCCCAGTTTTCTGTCCTCTCCAGCAAATACGACGGATTTGAGGATCTCGTTATAAACTAAACCCGACTTCTTATGTCTGTGAAGTCTCTCTACCCCCTCCTCCTGTTCTTTTGAAATTTATTGTGGTATTCCTTTGAAAATTTCCTCATACTGTAGGTAGTAAAACAGTTGTCACTAAACCAATTCTGACTCTTACATCTTGTCAAGTTGTCCTGAAACTTTAGATTTTACACCACAATGAAATAACGAGTTTTGTGTGAATTATGTAACTATATTAAGTTGTGAAATAGTGATCAATGTTGGTGGTCTTTTTAGATGGTTTTTTTAGATATTTACAGTGTCAGTCTCTAAGAAATCTTGAAATTCTCCTTTTTTGTCCTTTAAGATAAAACACTCTTCCTTTTACATAGACCAATTTTCTAGACTTTTCACCAAGGTCCTCTATCATTGTTCTTTCTATTTAAGTCATTGTTTTTACCATTAGTCTTCAATCGTTGATTAAAAATCACTTTTTCTAGTATTAATACATCTTTATTCGACGTCCTTCTTGGTTTTTAGTATTAGTTTACAGTTCTCATTCATGTGTTGTATTTTTTTCTTTAATCTGTTTCCCTATACGACTCCTAATCTAGTAAGAGTACTTTCAAAACCCGACGGAACTTTTATCATTATCAGCCTCTTCCGAAACTACTAAGTCTTGAAATGTACCACCTTTTATCCACTCATTTTACGGAAAATATGTATACCCCTTTGTCGTCCCCCTTCCCTACGTAACCCTTAAACCCTAATTCTCTACGTGTGATGATGTATATGTTATCTATTTGTTACCAGATGACACAGTGTCCCTAGATATAAGTCATAAACCATCATTGTATATTACCTTTTCTTAGACTTTTTTCATATATATAATATATGCATACACACACACGCAATCAACAGGTTAGTACAGACTGAGAAACACTGGGATACCTGACATCGAGTGGTCCGAGGAGACAGGTATCCTAGAGATCCGTTCTTATAACCTCACCCAACGATAAAGAAAAGAGGTTAATATATACATATACATTATACATATGTATATATACATATTGACTGAGTGAAGTAATATACGGACTTTGTAACATTTAGTTGGTATGAATGGTATGAAGGTAATTTTGTTTTTGTTGCCAAAAATATAATGTGATGACTCGTTATAAAGTTACAATGAAAGGGGACTTCGAATTCCTATAGACTATCAACCCTAAACTCGTCTAGTTCCGGGGTTTTGATCCTTTAGTGGAGGTTTCTACGATAGAAGACCACACCTTCTGGTACAAAGGATCTCCTTATTCATATTTGATAGAAGATCTTTATGAATATAAATCTTTTATCGTTTAATTAAGTCCCGTAGAAGGTACTTGGAGAGTCTTAAAAGACGACCTAGAAAACGAAAATCGATCGGTTCTCTTTCACTCTTCTGGTGTACTTTGTATAATGACAGTTGGGACCTTCTCCTGCATAGAGTAGATAGTGTGATGTAACAGATCTTAGGTCAGTGTTCTGGCATAAGTATAACGTCAAACCCGGTCCTTTAAATCAGAAGGATACACCTTTCTCTCTTCACCCTAACTAATCGTGGATTGTTAAAGATGTTTTTTATTTTGATTGTGTATGTTTGTACGTGTCTATAGTGGATAAAAACAACACAACCGTAGATGTCCACACAGACACGGGTCGATAATTAAAAGTCGGAAAGACCTAATCTGACTAAAATCTACTTAAAGATCTTAGACGTCAAAGATACACCTAAATCGAGATACTAAACTACATTCTCTAAGGAGAAAGTTATTTACTCAAATAAGATAGATTTAAATGACTAGACTATCTATACAAACAAGAAACAAAACAGTTTAACAAAACAAAAGAATAAAATTGAAAAATAACAAATAAGATTCCAAAACAAAACAGAAACCAAATCAAAATTCGAATAAAAGAAGGATTACTAAAGTCACCGAAAGAAAGATTACAATTATATTGAATAGGAAGACTAAAAATATCCGAACTTTTGATAGACAACCGAAATTTATATGTATTATTAAACTAAAACACAATTGAAGAAGACTACAAGAAAGAAAAGGACTCTTTTTACATTTATTATAACGTAGTGGAAGATCGTGACTAACATTGACCCTACTTAAAGATATATTACAAAGAAATAAAAACCTTATTCTATGTAAAAATCTGACAAATAACTGTAACATAAAAAAACGTTTTTACACAAGATGTTGTTCTACAACAAATTTAACGATTTACGAAAAGATTTCAAACACGACACAGTGTTAGAGATCGTTACATACTCAAAGACAACAAAGTATACGTATGGTAAAGAACAATAAAGATCAATAAAATTAGAATCGGTATACTTTTGTACACATCATCATTGAGTAAACCTAAAGTCAAACATAAAAAGACTGTTGAAAACTATGATTTGTAAGAAAGTACACAAATTACTGATGAGTATAAAATGTAAAATATATATATGTATATCAAAATATATTTTATATAAATATTATGTTTATACATATAATATACACATATTAATATACATGTGTGTGTGTGTATATATATATATGTGTGTATACTTTAAATTATTGTAAAAGAGGGTTACATACCGAACGGAAAAGTAACAGGATTACCACACATAATTTGTCGTCTTCCATAAGACTCTTTTTTATTATTTCACCCTCCATAGTGAAGGACCAAAGTTCGATACAATATTTCGATTTCATTCATTTTATCATACTATGACCGTATTTTTACTGTGTGACTTGTCTCCTTGTCTTAACTCTCTGGTCTTTATTTAGACTCGTATATACCAGTTTTTTATAAACTGTTCCCTCAGTTCTTATGAGTTACCTCTTCTGTCAGAAAAGTTATTTTCCACGACCCTTTTAACCTATAAGTGTTCATTTTTCTTAATGTAATCTGGGGAGAGAATGTCGAGTGTTTTTAATAGAGTTTTACCTGGTTTCTGAAGTTATATTCTGGTCTTAGGTATGTTAAATATCTTTTTTTTTGTATTTTTTTAAGACTGTATCTAGGAACCGTTATTAAAAAACCTGCACTGTACAGTTCGGACAAGTACACACGACAGTACAGGCTGGGAACCGCTAGGGTACCTAACATCGGGTGCTCCGAGGAGACAGGTTCCTTAAAAGGTCCGCTATTATAATCTCCCCCAACGGTAAAGGATGAGATCCCCTAGAAGGGCGGGGTCCCTAACTTTGACAGAGGACGCAGAAGACGTAATCGTGCATCTAAGAAATGGTGACGTGATGGACTCTTCATAGATTTCGTGTTCGTTGTTTCAGTTTCTATTTATTGTCACGTGTAGTGATTTTTCGAAGACACACCATTGTCTTTCATAGTTTTTTCACGTTCCTGTTGGATATCTTACCCCTTTTTATAAACGTTTAACCTATAAACTATTCCCCGATTATAGGTTTTATAAATTTCTTGAGTATGTTAAATTAATTTTTTTCGTTTATCCTCTTCCGAGTCTAACAGGTCTAGATCGAGGACCCAGTCGACTACCGGGACAGGAGAGGCACTGGAGGAGGTTGTGGTGACCGAAGTGGAAAGGACTTTCTCCGTACACCCTAGAATCGAGATACTGGTCCTTTGCTTGAGCGTGGGGGACGTAACTCTCACTCGGAGAGACTCACAGGGAGTTACACCTCTTTGAAAAGTAGAAATTGGATCTACAAACTAGTAGCCACGACATATCTACCTCTTCAGATCTCCGATGACATTTTTATTTTGACTTTTGGTCTTCGTCCTTCGAATTTAGGTTTCGGACTTTTGTAATCTCTTGAGAACTTAAGTCCCTTGTAATTCNCACCAGTTGTCTAGTCTTATCTGTAAAAAGGTTTCTTCTAAATGTTTACTGGTTGTCCATGTACATTTCCACGAGCTGTAGTGATTAATAATCCCTTTACGTTTAGTTTTGGTTTTTACTCTATTACGGAGTCCGGACAATCTTGCTGATAGTAGTTTTTTCTATTGTTTACGACCATTCCTACGTCTCTTTTTCTTTGGATACACGTGATGACCTCCCTATCATTTGACCATGTCTGTGATACCTTTTGTCATATCGTCAAGGAAGTTTTTAATTTTTGTCATATCGTGATAGTATACTAGAAAGGTTCCCCTACCAGAACTAGGGACAGAGGACATGTTACAGTGCTTGGAGTAACGTATCAAATAGTCCGTGAGAATTAGATAGTCAAGATCATGGGATTTAGATAAAGAGTGAAGGTGACATATTAGTATTCCCTAAACTAAATTCAGTATAGATTTACCAGATCACCAAAAGGGATGAACGAAGGTAAATTCAGACTTAAACCGTTATTCCTCAAGTACTAGACTCGGTGTCAGTCGAGGACCAGAACAAAAACGACTGACATATCTCGAAGAGGTAGAAACCGACGTTTCTTATATTAGTCAGACTAAAGTCACAACTGGTAGACCACTACAGGTACACATCTCAGAAGAGAGTACAACAACCTTCTCCCACAAACGATACTGGTTACGCAAGAGAACCATTTTGAGATGATCGGAAACGGAACGAAGTAAGGTATAAGGTTCCGGTTTAAACGGACAATGGAGTCCACAAAGAACTGAAGGATGAAAACGTAAGTTCAGGAGATATTACTTTTCCTGTAGAAAAAACCCCGCAATCAAGATTTTCCAGAACATCCAGAAGTATCTTGGCAAGTTGAAGTCGAAGAGGTCGTAATGACCAACCCCGTATCCGAACCTAATGACACTATAACTTACCAAACGGAACCTTTGCTTGTCTCTAGTAAGACAGTAAAAACTCTAACGTAGGTTCATGACGTAAAGCCTGAGAAAACAACTGGTACTACCGATGAGGTAAAGAAGATTCCCTAAGAACGGGTGTCATCATCTATATTACCAGTGGATTCAATTTAAGTGGGTAAGATCAGGTAAAATCAAGTGACTAAGGATCTTACAGTTGCAAGTGAGAACGGTAGAGGACAAACTGGTGAAGGTTAATCGGAACTAAGTACCTGGACTGTAAGGTCCAAGGATACGTTATAACGAGAAATGTCGTAGCCTGGAACGAAGATAGTGGTCAGGGTAGGTGTCGACCCATAACAAAAACGAAACCAAGGTAAGGAAGTAAGAAAGACCTGAATAAAGAGGTGACTAGAGATCATCGTATAACCCGTGGATGGCTGGACCCTCAAGGAGAAAGTCATAGGATAGTAAAACGGAAAAGTATGACAAGTATGACAAAAAAACCTCCCGAGGTTTTAGTGGTGTCTACCACTAACGCCGGTACTTTAATTTTCTGCGAATGAGGAACCTTCCTTTCAATACTGGTTCGATCTATCGTATAAGTTTTCGTCTCTGTAATGAAACGGTTGATTCCAGGCAGATCAGTTCCGATACCAAAAAGGTTACCAGTACATACCTACGCTCTCAACCTGACACTTCTTTCGACTCGCGACTTCTTAATTACTAAAACTTGACACCACAATCTCTTCTGAGGACTCTCAGGGAACCTGACGTTCCTCTAGGTTGGTCAGGTAAGATTTCCTCTAGTCAGGACCCACAAGGAACCTTCCTTACTACGATTTGACTTTGAAGTTATGAAACCGGTGGAGTACACTTCTCAACTGAGTAACCTTTTCTGAGACTACGACCCTCCCCAACTTCCGTCCTCTTCCCCTGCTGTCTCCTACTCTACCGACCTACCGGAGTGGTTGAGCTACCTACACTCAAACTCACATGAGGTCCTCAACCACTACCTGTCCCTCCGGACCGCACAACGCTAAGTACCCCAGTGTTTCTCAGTCTGTGCTGACTCGCTGACGTGACTTGACTTGACTAGTATACTAGATCACCAAGGTGAAGACCTTTATGTAGGTTTCCTTTACTTTTACAATTAAGATTTTCTATATACGTGGGACTACAAGTCTCTTTGTAATAAATGTTATCGATTCTGTACTATCCCCAAAGGGACCACCAAGTCTACAATTTTATAGACAGACGTTACCTTTTGTGTCAAAACTAGGGACCCAGTTCTTCTAGGGGACCTCTCCCCTTACCGATGGATGAGGTTATCAGAACGGACCTCTTAAGGTACCTGTCTCCTAGGACCGCTAGATGTCAGGTATCCCAGTGTTTCTCAGCCGTACTATTGTTGGCTTCTCAGGTGACTGTCTACTTACCTATTTCTTCAATACTTCAATATATATATTTATATATATATATAGAATACATACATACAAGTACTACCTTATAATAAGTGGGTAATTTTTTTCCTTTAGGCCGGTAAACATCGTTATACCTACCTGGAACTCTCATAAATACGATTCATTTTATTAAGTCTGTCTCTTTCTGTTTATGACATACTAGAATAAATATACATCTTGGTTTTGGTTTTTGGTTTAAGTATCATTCTCTCTAGTTTAGACACCAATGGTTTCCTCACACACCACCCCCCATTAACCTACAATCGCCAGTTCCATGTTTGAAAGTCAATATTCTATCCATTCATGATCCCTGTATTATGAATCCTGTTAACGTGAGTAGAGGGTACGATCATTCCAGTACCAATTCTATAACGTACGAACCCAAGTCGTAATATACTTGGTTCTTGAAGGTCTACAGGTTCGTTCGATCCAAATCTTTTCCTTCTCCTTGGTCTCTAGTTTGACGGTCGTAAGTGACCTAGTATCTCTTTCGTTCCTATAAAGTCTTTTTATAGATGGAGATAAAGTGACTGAAGAGATTTCGGAAACTGACACACCTAGTATTATTTGACACCTTTCGAGAATTTCTTTACCCGTATAGTCTGGTAGAGTGGACAGAGGACTCTTTGAACACGCAGTTATTCGTTGTCAATCTTAGGACGTACCTTGTTGACTAACCGAGTTCTGACTCTCTCCTCATGTTGTCCCGACAGACGAGAGTGGGACAAACAAATTGGATACACACCTTGTATAGTACTCTTTGCGGTCCGACCTACTCAATGTTCGACCTTAGTTCTATTCGTCCTCTTTATAGTTGTTGGAGTCTATGTACCTACTATGATACGATTACCGTCTTTCGATTCTCCTTGATTTCTCGGAGAGCTACTTCCACTCCCACTTCCTCCTCTCACTTTCTCGACCGAAGTTTGAGTTTTTTTTTTTTTTTTTCTAGTGCCGTAGGTCGGGGTAATGAAGTACCGTTTATCTCCCCCTATTCCACCTTTATCACTGTCTAAATGAGAGAACCCGAGATTCTAGTGACGTCTACCACTGACGCCGGTACTTTAGTTCTCTGCTAATGAAAAGCCATCCTTTCGATACTGTTTGCATCTGTCGCACAACTGTTTCTCTGTAACGGTTGTTTCCAAACATATCAGTTCCGATACCGGAAGGGTCACCAGTACATACTAACACTCTCGACCTGGCATTACTTCCATCTTACGGTTTCTTAGTTACGGAAGCTTGTCTGAGGACTTTCAGGGAACATGTCGTTCCTCTAGTTTAGTCAGTTAGAATTCCCTTTAGTTGGGACTTATGAGTAACCTTCGTGACTACGACTTCGAGGTCATAAAACCAGTAGACTACACTTTTCAGAGACTACGACCCTTTCTAACTCCCGTCTTCCTCTTCCACAGTCTCCTACTCTACTGACCTACCGTAGTAACTGCGTTACCTGTGCTGTACTTAGACGTGTTTGAAGTCCTCTACCACTCCCTGTCTCTCCGGACCACACGAAGTCAGGTACCCCACCGTTTTCTCGACCTGTGCTGACCCGTTGGCTTGTTGTTCCCCGCATTATACGTTATACTACTGATATCAATTGTAACGATATACCGTGTAAACTTCCAACAACTCTCTCATTTAGGATTCTTAAAAACAGTGTGTTTGCGTGTGTCAAAAAAAGGAAAAAATATAGATATGTTCAACTACTTACAATTGATTTAAGTAATAATATTAGTAAAGTGTTTATAATTCAGTTTGTAATGTGACATGTGGAATTTGAATATGTCACGACATACAGTTAATATATAATTATTTGACCTTTTTTCTATACGAACGTTTTGGATTTTTGTTATTATTGAGTAAATAATTTTGGCGAGGTTTTCTTTGGTTCTGATACTGACACAGTATTATTTTTTGTAACATTATGTTCAAATATGGATCTTTTACGTATTATTAAGACTCACCCTTCGAGTCTTCTTTTCTTTTCCCCGTCAATAGTGGTATTCTAAAAACTCATGGAGATGTCGACGAAGTTCGTTCCTCTTTTGTAGTTCGTTCCTTTGTTAATTCATTCCTATTTGACCCACTCGTAACATTTGGTTGTCGATCATTAAATCTTCTTTGACCTTTTCTCTTTTACTCATCCTCAGTCTTAGTCTTTTATTTACATTTTTTTTAATCATCTAAAGTTTCATCAAACTGTATATCGAACGAGAGTATAAGATGGAACCCTACTATGGGACGGTTTATCTCAAAATTTTCGACGTCATTAAAGGACCGTAACTCGTAATGAAGTTCGACAATTACCTCAGTCCTACAAGAGGAGTAAGTACGGACGTTAAATAGAAGTTTTTTGATATGAAGTCTTGGGTGTACGGGTGAAAGTTATTGGAAACATAGGTCAAGGGGTCAAAGAACTTAACGAATGGAGTATTTTATTAAAATATAAAATAATCTATTAAATAATTTGATATTGTAAATATTATTTTCGTAAAATTTTTCTTTTTTCAATTAAAACTATTTTATTAGAAAAAAAAAAAAAAGGGAAAAACCGGTGTGTCGTACTCTCTCGAATCAAGGGACTGATCCCTAACTTGGGTCCCGGTGTCGTTACGTTCGCAGGTTAGGATTATTGACCTGATGGTCCCTTAAGGGGTTTAAATAGTTAAAAAATTTAAACTATGGTACCACTCTTGAAGACAACAAAATCGAGTTTTTGAAAAAAGATGAAGTTGAGATACCTCTAAAAGAGGATCCAAAAAAAGGTCTTCAAGACACTACGAAATTGACAATACCATCTAGTTACTGGGCGTATTTTAATTTATAGATATCAAAAACTTTTAATTTAATTAAAACATGAAGATCTTATTTAAGGTGAATCATTACTACATAATAAAAACATATAACGACCTAAACTATTTTTAAAAACGTAGATACAAGATTCCCTATAACCAGACATCAAGATAAATGAAGATTACAAAGATAGACCCAAAACCCATAATCCTATCGTAACCGTAGTATTTTACTTAACCTTCACAAATAATGGTGATAAAAGACGTCTTCAGACATATACTAATCACTACAAGAGAAAAATTATAAACAAACCTATATGGTCAGGTTGTCGTACCCTGGCCATAAAAGAAACACATTTCAAATTTTATTAGTTAAAGTACAAAAATTTTACCCTCTGACTGTAAAAAAAGGGGGCACGATTAGAACAATTAAATCGGAAAGTCCTCCTTTAAAAGATAACTATAAAATATATTTATCAGTATCTAAAGTTGTTTTGTACAGAAATAATGAGAAAATTACATACATTCGGGGTATCGCAAAAAGTAAGCACAGAAACCGTTAAAAACAAATGGAAGTAAAAAAGACTATTCAGACCTTTCTTCAAATAGTTAAAATAACTAGAAAAGTTTCTTGGTCAAGAAACAAGTTACCTAAAAGAGATAACAAATAAAAGAGAAATAATAAGGTCAGGAATAAAGTAAGGAGGATGAAGACAACCCAAATTAAAGAAATTGAAAAATTGTATCTTCGAAACTAGTAACCAAAAATTTACAAAGGAGAAAAGATTGTAATCGTGAATTACCATGTCTAAAGGGACATTCAATAAAATCCACGTGGGATGTTTAAAACTACACTAAAAAAAAAAAAGTATCAAGTTTCTATTAAAGTAAAGTAAGTCGAGTTGTAAAAAAGATTAAATGGTACAATAAATAAGTAGTCTAGTACCAAATACATCTTGTTACATTAAATTAAGAGTTTATAAATCCTTAAATAAAGGCCTATGTAAAACAGACGAAAGATTTAATTAAATCAACACCGGTATTTAATGTACGGTATACTGAAACTACTAAAATGTAAATAACCTTGAAGAAAACACTGAGTTGTATACTGGATAGAACTCCTTGTAAAGAACACGTAAGTTTTTATTCTACATAGAATACAACCCGTATTAAAAGATATTAAAATCAATCCTGTTAGTCCCACTATAACAATAAGTGTAGAAGATATTAGAATCTATTTAAAAGACAGTTTAATAAACTAGTTAATCATTTAACACAAGTTTAGAAGTCGTTGTAAATACCTAATAAAAAGGAAAGGCAAGAGAATCGAAAACGAAAGATGGAAAACTTCGAGACAATAATCTGTGTATATATAAATTTTAATACAAGAGAATTAATTTACTAAGAAATTAATAAAACTCTACCGTAGTAAATGAAGTCATTATAACAAACTTCAAATAAAACAGGAAATAATTATGTCGGTAAAATAGAAAAAAATACGATTTCTAGATAGTAACAGAAATATAAATTTACCAATAACTCCTTTGATATTTCAAACCGGAACGAAAAAGTAGATCAGACTTTTAGAGACGTAAAACTACCTAAAAATCTTATAAACACATCTAGGTCTAAAGGTGGACCATAATAAAAACCACCCCCCTCGAAGGACCCACCGAGTCACCCTTTCTTAGGTTGATGATTACGTCTTATGTGTCCTCTGAACCGAAGTTAAGGACCAGTCCTTCTAGGGGCCCCTTCCTTTACCGTTGGGTCAGATCATAAGAACGGACCTTTTAGCTTACTTGTCTCCTCGGACTACCCGATATATCAGGTATCCCAACGTTTCTCAGTCTGTGTTGAATCGTTGACTTGTCGTCTTGTCTTCGTAATAATGATATATCGGTTATTAAACCGGTTATCGGTTTTATTAAAGGAAATAGTAACATCACGAAGTGACAATTACTGTTTAAAAGAATCAAAACAGACTTTTACAGAAATAAAACGGAAATATAAACTTCCTATAAAATTGATCTATACCTTAAACTAATTATCAAAGGAAATAAAAAAGAAAGTCAGGAAACTTCTACACAAAGGTAGTGGGAGTTCGACTGTCACAAAAATTTCTCTTTGGTTAAGATTAAGTAGAGTAATTAAGGTTTCATATGTTGTACGGAAAAAAGGGGAAACCAATTAATTTTAAAAAGAGAAATAGTGACTAAAAGTTGTCAAACTAAAATACAGGGAACAATATCAAAAGGACTCGAACGAGATGAACCCTGAATGACTCGAAACACCCCAACACTCAAATATTAAAGGAACTTCGAACTTTTTATAAACTGGTAATAAAATAGTTTTTATAAAGACGAGGGGAGGAAACTTTGTGGTAAACATGAATTCAACCTAGTGAACTATAACAGAGTATTGAGTGTCCCACTTACAGAAGTAAATATAAGTTTGGAAAACGAAAGATATAAAATCGAACTTGTTAACAATTAACGGTATAGAAATTCAAATGGCTAGGAAATAAAATGTTACATGTGAGACGGTAATTCAAGAAAATAAAGAACGTAAAAATAAAAAAACGTAAAACCTGTATAAAAAGTCCAGATCTGAAAGGAATATCAAGAAGAAAACATAGAAAGAAAGGAGAGAAATTTTAAGGAATTTCATACAGATTAATGATAAAATTTCTTACACAGACGATTATAATAATAAAGTACCCAAATAAAGATAATTAATTAACGTAAAGATTATTGTAAAATAAAAGTACAATAACCCTCAAAATCAAAAGGAGATTTCTTACAGCCGAAAAACACACACCGTTTAATAAGTAGGTAAACTCAAATTCATCAAAACAAATACTCCATGATCAGATCGGACTCCCGAACGGTCCACCGAGTCACCATTTCTTGGACGAATGTTACGTCCTCTGTGGTCTCTATACCCAAGTTAAGGACCCAGCCCTTCTAGGGGACCTCCTCCCGTACCGTTGGGTGAGATTATCAGAGTGGACCTCTTAGGGTACCTGTCTCCCTCAGACCACCCGATGTCAGATATCCAACGTCTCAGTCTGTACTGACTCGTGTCGTGTCGTGTCTCATCGGAATTATGCCTGTATTAAATCGGACAATGATTCCCTCGTAGGAAGACCCCAGAGACGACTTACGGAACTGATAAATGATTACAAAGATGGAAACCGACCAGACTAGAGTTTATATAGGGTCCGGATAGGTACGAGAGGGAAGAACGAAAAGTAAGACTTTTTACGGAGGTCAATTTTTGCATCTTACTAACGTTCTGAGTGAATTCACAAAAGGGACGAGAAATCCTAGTGTCGAAGCACGACGGTTTCAGACTTTTATTAACAAGGATATATAAGAGGTTAAAAAATTAACAAGTACCACACGGTCAGACTTTATTTTGAACGAAATAAAGACAGAAAAACAACATTTTATTTTATTTCAATGTCTTTTTTTTACTTCGAATACTTAATATGATGATGTTCCAATTTGTTGATAATACCAAAGTTCAAAACACATGGGTGGTTTTAAATATACAACTTTAAGATTGGGGATTTCCACTACCATAATCATTCGTCACAGAAACTCTCCATGAAATCAGTCCTCCCACCTTGGAAGTGTTTACCCTAAACTAATCACGGAATATGTCCTCCGTTGTCTCTCGAGGGATCGGGAAAGACAGATGACTCTTATGTTCCTTTTCAGACACTGGACCTTCTTCCGGGAGTGGGTCGATACAGTCGTGACACTAGTACCTGAACTCGGAGGTTATGTCACTTTTTATTCCAAGATAACAAATATTCGATGGGTCAACACCATAATACGATGTCGTCTGGATTGTCGGGTTCTGTTATGAAAACATTGGTGGTGGGACCGGTTCTTTGTCTTTAGCCGATCGGTAAGAGTTTCAGGGAGACACACGAGAAAGGAAGAGTGTCGGGGGAGGGTGGGTATAGATCATAGGGTTGAAAATATTATAAACATAGGAACCTTAATAATACCAAAAAGTCAGTGGTTTCACCCGTGGGCATTTATGAGTAGGTAAAAACAATTGAACTTAACAGAGAAAAATATGTGTCCAAAAAGTAAGTAACGAAAGAAAAGAAATGATGAATGGACGACCTCTCGGCTCGACAAACAGGACAGGTCAAAGAGTGACTGACTTAAAACGACTAATACATAAGTACCATATTAAGTTTACAAGATAAAAAAGATAAAGAACGTTTAAGAGAAGTCCTATGTCTTCAACTATTTTGATAGAAAAATAGGGAAACCATTCTGATATTAAAATTAGACTTCCGGGAATATCGACAAAAGTAAGTTAAAAATATAACCGTCGGTAAACACAAGTTGCAGACTTAAGTGATTAAGTAAGCAAACGTTTTATCACTATAGGATTACAAAAATAATTGACTTTACTCAAATATTCTTCTGCGTTAGAGTAATGATAAATGGTTCACCATACCAGGTAAAGGGACTACCGAGTCTCCAATTTCGTAGACGGAGGTTACACCCTCTGGGTCCAAGCTAGGGACCCAGCCCTTCTAGGGGACCTCTTCCTTTACCATGGGGTGAGGTCATAAGAACGGACCTCTTAGGGTTCCTGTCTCTTCGGACCATCCAATGTCAGGTACCGCAGTGTTTCTCAGTCTGTGCTGACTCGCTGAAGAGAAAGTGAAAAGTGAAAGTACCAAGTAAATCTGTCCCACTGTACTTACGAAGAAAGGAAAGTAGACGAAAATTCTGTCACTAAACCCTGATATTATCAAAGGATACCGACGACATTGTTTAGTGGTGTTTGGACTACGAAATTTTGTACATAAATAGGAGAATGTTACGACCTCCGGTCTTCCGACTTTACTCAGAAGACCCTGATTTTAGTTCCAAAGTCGTCCCAAAGTGTAAGTGAAGTTTCCGAGAGCCACTTTTAGGGGACAGGTCCAGGATGGAGGTAGAAGAGAGTAACTGTTACAAAGGTAGTGTACCGAAAGAATAAAGAGAGACATCAGTTTAGAAGGAGACGAAAGGTATTCGATTATGAATACTATTCAAATTCTGGGTGGACCTATTGACTCCTATTAGAGGGGTAGGGTGATAAGAAACAATGTAGATGTTTCTAGGAAAAAGGTGTATGTCAATTTTTGACATATAGAAACCTCCAAATGGTGTCACTGTTATTATAGAAAATTTTTACCTTAAATTATAATGATACTTGAACATTCAAATTTGTATGAACTAACCGAAGTTAAGTAACATTAAAAAGATGTTTGATACCGGTTAATCTCGGAGTTGATCTAAAGACTTAAGAACACTGTACTGGGAACATCACAAAAATAACAAAGAGACAATATTTATGAAGTTCTATAAGATCGTATAAAAGATGACATATGGACCCTAGTCAGTATAGAATTTTTTAAAAATACCAAAGGAAATTTTCTTTTATCATAAAGATTTCTTATCAGACCTTCGATCCCAACGATAAACGTGACCACTAAAGAAAAGAGGACCCTAAAAAGTTTAAGTCCTGATGTCCCAAAAATGAATTGGAAAAAATAAAATGTAGAAAGGTGTGACTCTTAGAAGTAAGAGTTCCAGTGTTCACTACTATCTAAATCTAATATAGTATTAACAAGTAAACAAAATAGGATGAATAAATTAGGGTGTAGAATATATACAACAAGGTACAGAAGGACATATTTCGTAAAAACAATTTTTTAGACTACTATTAAAACTACGGGAATACTTTATGTACAAGAAAACCAATCTCAGGGTCACTAAAGAAAAACGAACAAACAAATTCAGGTTATGAAAATGTTCTTATGAAGAACCAGATCAACGAAACTCAACTATAAGAGTCCATTGTCCCACAAGAAAATTACATATAAAGTGTAAAAAATCGTTCGAAAATTATAAACAAGATAAGGGATCTAGAAAAACGAAAGGGAAAAATCCATAAGGACATTGACATACTATATAGAAGAAAAATATTGAAATTATAAACAGTAATAGGAAGTTTAGGAAAAATAAAGAAGTAAATAAAAATTTCTAAAGGAGGGAACCTAGATAAAGGACATTCCGTAATGAACATAAACCAAAACACACACACGTACACAATACAGAAAAAAGAAGATTAAATAAGAAGTCAAGACTTTATAAAAAAGAAAATACTCAAGATAAACGATCAAAGACTCAAAAAGATTAAAAATCAAAAAAGTATAGAACAAGAAAAGTGATACGTTGTAACAGAGTTGATTAAAACTTTACAATGTAAAGTTAAACGTATTTTCCACTCGTACAGAAAGATCACAAAAGAAACTGACGTCCCAATAAGACGAAGAATGACAGTAGAATATCAATGAACATACAATAAACTGTATTTATCGAAAGGTCACGAGTAAAAATGTACCTAAATTAAACGTACTAAAGAACCTAAACCAGGTCTATCGAAAAGATTGAAGAGTGTTCGAGGGAAAAGATACGAAAAGATATCGTCATTTTGATATTAACGAAAGAACCACATCAACCGTCGAGATAAAGGAAGAGATAAAATAGACCTAGAAAAAAAAGGAAACAGGATCAACAAGGGTACGACTTGTTAAAAAAAAGTCAAGTCGTCAAAGAGAAGTCATACTCTGTACATGAACTTCCCTTGGGATCACAGTCAATACTCTTAAATACTTTTACCCGGTCGAGATTCTGAATCGAGACTAATGACCTTGTACGATCTGGAGAGGGTCAAATTCAACGACAAGAGTTTAACTTGACGGTACTAAGGCTCACTTATTCAAATTCACCTCAAAAAGAGGAGACCAGGTAGTCTACGGGGTACCGAAGTGTGACGAAGGGGGATGTATCCATGACTAGTCTGTGTCCAGAACACCGATGACTACCGAAAAGAGTGGACGAACATAAGAGTCCAAACACTCCTATCAGACAATAGAAAAAACGTTTATAACAAAAATCGAAACAATTAGATCGACGTCACAGAAAATTACACCCTTAAGTCTTCTAGAGTTTACAATGTAGAGGTGATGGTAAAAGAGTCTTAGGATGTGTCAATAAATTCACTCTAAGGAATTATATTTTTCGAGTAATTTCATGGTTTTCCGTAATTTTTTTCAGAACTGATAATGTCCCGATCTTTGACATCTTTCATTGACGACGACGACGACGATTCAACGAAGTTAACACATCCTTCATTGATGGTATAGATCTAGACCTTTTGATTTCTTCACAAATCATGAACCGACCACGACCGTAAAGACTCAAGTTTACTTCCCTGAGAACCTTAACCCTAGGTCGGGATTCTCTTCGGTCTCGATGTCACCACAACCTAGGGGACTCACCCGTATAAGTCGTACCATCGACTTTCTGACGTTTTGATGTCAGTTGACGACGACACTACTCCTTTACAATGATGGTTCACTTCGAAATAACACGAAGACGAATGAGCGAGTCAGTACAGACTGAAAAATAGTGGGGTACCTGCATCGGGTAGTACGAGGAGACAGGTACCCCTAAGAGGTCCGTTCTTATGACCTCACCCAACGGTACAGGAGGAGGTCCCCTAGAAGGGTTGGGTCCGTAGTTTAGGTCCAAAGGGTATAACGTCCACCTAAGAAATGGTAGACTCGGTGGTTCCTTCGGATACTTATGACCTCACTCATCGGATAGGGAAAAGGTCACCTAGAATGACTGGGTCCTTGACTTGATCCCAAAGGACGTAACGTCCATCTAAGAAATGGTCGACTCGAAGGTCTCTTCGGGGCTTCGAAATAAGTCAAGTCAAGTCAGCGAGTCAACACAGGCTGAGAAACGCTGGGGTACTTGACGTCGTACGGTCCGGAGGGACAGGTAGTGGTTGAGAGCCTCAAGTGAGTTTGAGTACAGGTAGCTCAACCACTACGGTAGGTCTGTAGAGTAGGAGAGAGGAGGGGAAGAGGAGGACGGGGGTTAGGGAGGGTCGTCGTCTCAGAAAAGGTTACTCAGTCGAGAAACGTACTCCACCGGTTTCATAACCTCAAAGTCGAAGTCGTAGTCAGGAAGGTCACTTGTGGGTCCTGACTAGAGGAACTTCAGGTTCCCTGAGAGTTCTCAGAAGAGGTTGAGGTGTCAAGTTTTCGTAGTTAAGAAGCCACGAGTCGAAAGGAGTGTCAGGTTGAGAGTGTAGGTATGTACTGGTGACCTTTTTGGTATCGGGACTGATTTTCCTGGAAACAACCGTTTCATTACAGAGAAGAATAGTTATACGATAGATCCAACCAGTAGAAAAGATGAGACTTCCTCATTCACAGAAAATTAAAGTACCGACGTTAGTGGTAGAAATAAAACCTCGGGGGGTTTTATTTCAGGCTGTGACAAAGGTGACAAAGGGGTAAATAAAAGGTACTACGCTACCCTGGTCTACGCTACTAGAAGTAAAAGACATACAACTCGAAATTCGGTTGAAAAAGTGAAAAGAGAAAGCGTTCTCCCAAAAATCAAGAAGAAGTGAAAGACGGTATTCCCACCACAGTAGACGTCGAAATAATTTCACTACGATTATCCTTGTTCTTCGTTTACCATACTCTTTTTTATCAAAGAAAAGAGGAGACAGAACACTAGTGGGAAATAAAGGGGATAACGGTCTCGAATTGTCCCCCGTTCAACTGTTTAGTCTTTACGTTAAAGGTCTCGAGATCAAGATTGTAGTGTTTTATATACACATTTATACTTCGACTCTCTATCATAGAATTTTTGACCGAATATTAACAATATAAAAGAAACATTTGGCTCGGAAAATAGTAACTTATTGGAGATAGAATTATGAAAAAATAAAATAGACGATAATTACAACGGAAAGGAGGTAAACATACGTCAAAGAAAAGAGAATAGGATAAAGAATAAAGTTTGTAAAGAAGTAACGAAACGAATTTACACACACACATACACAAATCCTTATGTACCCATCTAAACAAAAATAGTTGAGTTAGACTCTAAGACCAAAAAAAAAAAACTCTAAGACAAAATATACAACGTCTTAAATTAGTAAACACAGTAAATAACGAAAGTGGAATGGAACAAACGTAAACATTTGTAAAACGAACTTTCACTTTCACTTCAATGAGTCAGCACAGGCTGAGAAACACTAAGGTACCTGACATCGGGTGGTCCGAGGAGGTAGGTACCTTAAAAGATCCGTTCTCATGACCTCACCCAACGGTAAAGGAAGAGGTCCCCTAGAAGGGTTTGGTCCCTAGTTTGGGTCCAGAGGACGTAACACCCGTCTGTGAATAAAGGGAATAATCAAAAGGACAGACTAGTAATGGTAATGAATAGAAAAGGGAGAAAAATTAACCCTTTAAAATGATATGAAAAGGTAAGTTGACCACTAATAGTAAAAGTAAATGAGTTTTACTTTAGGTATACTTTCATTCCCGAAATACTTTTTGTTTGTTTGTTTGTTGTTAATTAAGAGAAAAATCCACGAGTCAAGGAAGTGACCCACTTGGTAAATTTTGTGAAAACAAAAAGGAGAGGAGTAGAGGTTTGAGGATCCTAAATAACGGGATAAAATTAATGGAAATCCATCTCAGAATAGAAGGGACCGAGTCTGTTATTTCTTAGACGGACGTTACGTCCTCTGGACCCAAGTCAGGAACCCAGTCCTTCTAGGAAACCTCTTCCCTTACCGATGGCTAAGGTCATAAGAACGGACCTCTTAAGGAGTCTGTCTTCTCTGACCACCCGAGGTCACGTACCCCAACGTTTCTCAATCTGTACTGACTCTGTTTGGGACCCGACCTTCTTCGTGTTCGACCTTAGTTCTAACGACCCTCTTTATAGTTATTGGAGTCTATACGTCTACTGTAGTGGGAATACCGTCTTTCACTTCTCCTCGATTTTTCGGAGAACTACTTTCACTTTCTCCTCTCACTTTTTCAACCGAATTTTGAGTTGTAAGCCTTTTACTTCTAGTACCGTAGACCAGAGTAGTGAAGTACCCTTTATCTACCCCTTTGTCACCTTTGTCACAGTCTGAAATAAAAAACCCGAGGTTTTAGTGACGTCTACCACTCACGTCGGTACTTTAATTTTCTACGAATGAGGAACCTTCTTTTCAATACTGGTTGGATCTCTCGTATAACTTTTCTTCTCTGTGATGAAACGGTTGTTTCCAGACAGATCAGTTCCGATACCAAATAGGTCACCAGTACATACCTACACTGTCAACCTGACACTTCTTTCAACTCGTGGTTTCTTAACTACGTAGACTTGACACCTCAACCTCTTGTGAGAACTCAAGGAACCTGACGTTCCTCTAGGTTGGTCAGGTAAGACTTCCTCTAGTCGGGACCCTAAAGAAACCTCCCTTACTACGACTTCGACTTTGAGGTCATGAAACCTGTGGAGTACGTTTCTCAACTAAGTAACCTTTTCTAAGACTACGACCCTCCCTAACCCCCGTCCTCCTCTTCCCCTGTTGTCTCCTACTCTACCGACCTACCGTAGTGACTGAGCTGTCTACACTCAGACTCACTTGAGGCCCTCAACCACCACCTGTCCCTCCGGACCAAACGCTAAGTACCCCAGCGTTTCTCAACCTGTACTGACTCATTGACTTGACTTGAATCACTAATTGTGAAAGTGAAAAGTGAAAGTCTCAGATAATAGTCACATCAGAACGACATACGGTGTAGATAAAGTTCTCGACTGGTACTCCTGAGCATAATATGTATGGGTCGGACGTAAAGACAAATCTCAAGAGAAGTCCAATGTCTGTATAATCTCGAGTAGTGAGAAAGTAATCAGGTAGAAGGACAAGACTCTAGATATAAAAAAACAAACAAACAACGAATAAATGTCAGGAAAGGAAATGATAAAGAAATTAACATGATAACTATATAAGATAGTCAGAAGTACATAAAGGTTTGTTGAAAGAAACTTTAACTGTTAATTTGCTATAGATAGAATCAATAAACTAGTCAGTAAAAAGAGGTATATTTACTATGAATTAAAAAGAGAACGAAGATTACCACATTCATTTTCCACTAGACTAAGAAATCGGAAGTTCTAAATAAGAAAGAGGTTTCTTCCCTCTGAAAAAAGAAATAGGAACCTTGAATCTTTAAATTGATCCAATGAAGATTATACAGGTATTGTTCTATGATAATTTTCAGTCTTACATTTCTTTCAACTTTAAAGTTGCTTTACTATCTAGGAATTCTATAATTACTCGTCTAAGATACTAGGAAGGATTAACATGCCATAACCGTGTAAAAAGTCCCTCTGTAAAACAAACGATTGAAGAGTGACCGTTATAAAGGAAAGAGTCCCAGTCACTTCAGGAAAGAAGGGAAAACGGACATTACGTGAAGGACCTTAACCCGAAAGTAACACGATGACAAATTTCATTTGGTACTATTAAAATACATAATTCTTTAATCAATACTAACGAAACGATATCAACTACCCTTGCGGAGAGGAAAAGACGTTACAGTAAGAATCATTTATTGTTTCAGAATAAATTTTAAAATTCAGATATCAGATTAAAAGATGTTGTTTCAGAAGGAAGTAGTCAGTACCGACTCACCCTGGAAAGTAAGACGTCTAGAAAGAGATCAAGTCCTTAAAAAATAAAAAAATATGTTTTAAAAAATATACTTCATGATGAGGTAGAAAAACGAAGGAGGGAAACCTTGAGGACAATGAGTGACAACCCAGCAGACACAGAAAGTCAAAAGACTAGAACAGAAAATGTGAAAGATAGGTGAACATAAAAACAAGACACGAGTTAAAAGGAGGTAAACTGTAAAATATGATGATTAAGACTATGTACGAAATGCACGACTCCAAAAAAAACAAACAAACAAACAGAAAAAATACATGACTCGAAATTTCAAACTTTTAGTGTTAGGTTTAGAAATACGACCCTATGTCACTCTGTCCCTATGATCAATTACACGAGAATGTTAAAAGACCGACTTCTGTGTCCGGACTTTACTCGTATACAGTTATCTTTACTTCTTCCTTAGTATTTGACACAATCAAAAGACCCTGACGGTATTGTTTTATGGTGTCTGACCCACCGAATTTGTTATCTGTAAATAAAAGAGTTTCAAGACCTCCGACCTACAAATTCTAGTTCCACGGTCGTCACAACTAAAGGAGCCTCCGGATAGAGGAACCAACCTTCTACCGTCTTGAGAGTGACGGAGAGGTGTACCAGAACAGAGACACACGTGTGAGGGCCACAGTCAAAAACACAGGTTTAAAGAAGAAGATATTCTCATTTGACCTACGCTCAGAACCACTTGAGGCCCTCAACCACTACTTGTCCCTCCGGACCGCACGACACTAAGTACCCCAGCGTCTCAGCCTGTGCTGACTCGCTGACTTGACTTGACTTTGACTTGACTATTCTCATTTACTGAATCCTGGGTTTACCGTAGAGAATACAGGTCTTTTAGTACGGACCTTTTAGTACAAGAGAAAGAGGTCCCTTGGGGATGGGATTGACGAAATGAAACAGTCTTGGTGAGAGTCTTGTGGTCAGTTTAATCGAATCCTGGTACGATTACGGAGTAAAATTCAATTAATAACGAAATTTCTGGAATAAAGATTGATACTAATATGAAACTCCATGACCCCTAATCCTAAAGTTGTATATTTGAAGACCCTTTGTGTTAAGTCGGGTATTGTTGATAGTAACATTTTCATCTATAAACAACAAATAAGTGTAGTTGATTGAGAACATAGTGGATATAAAGGTTATTAAGTTAAGACTATGGTTGAGGGTCTCAATCGTAGTCTTAGATGTTCCCAGAGTAAAGGTGTTCTCTGTGGGGGAGAACTTTAAGACCGGTTTTTACAACACGTTTTCGATTAGTATAGAGACGAGTCGTCTGATTTATAGTTCCCAAGGGAGTTGGGACAGGTATCCAAACCATCGAGTGGTCTTGTTGAGTGTCTTAGTTTTTTTTTTTTTTTTTCGTAAATGAATACTGATGACCAGATAACTTTTCGTCTCTGTAATGAAACGGTTGTTTCCAGGCAGAGCAGTTCCGATACCATAAAGGTCACCAGTACATACCTAAACTCTCAATCTGACACTTCTTTCGACTCACGGCTTCTTAACTACGAAAACTTGATACCACAACCTCTTCTGAGGACTCTCAGGGAACCTGACGTTCCTCTAGGTTAGTCAGGTAAGACTTCCTTAGTCGGGACCCACAAGAAACCTCCCTTACTACGATTTTGACTTTGAGGTCATGAAACCTGTGGAGTACGCTTCTCAACTGAGTGACCTTTCTGAGACTACGACCCTCCTTAACCCCCGTCCTCCTTTTCCCCTGTTGTCTCCTCTACCGACCTACCGTAGTGGCTGAGCTACCTGCATTCGAACTCACTTGAGGTCCTCAACCACTACCTGTCCCTCCGGACCGCACGACGTTCAGTACCCCAACGTTTCTCAACCTGTGCTGACTCGCTGACTTGACTTGACTTGACTTGACCAGATAATATCTTCTATATTAAGTCGTTGTCAGTTTACCTTCTCCATACGTCCCGTTGCATACCACCGTCACTACACTTAGAAGTCACGGAAAAACCTACGTAATTGGGGTCGTGGAGTTATTCAAATAGTTTACTTTTTGAGAGGTCTAAGGTAGGTAATCCCAAAAAAATTCCTCCATAGTAATATACCCGTACTACTAATTCAATGACTTTTGAACACTTATGGGTCAGTGGTCGGGGAGGGGTGAAGGACTTCCAACCTCCCATCCCGACTTTCACATTCGCCTATCCCATTCCCCAGGGTCGCTTTCTCTTGGTCCGTACCGAAACATTTGTACACTCTTCGGTAAAAACAGGATTCACTAAAACACTAGATTCGGACCGGTGTTATGAACGAGAACTGTTCCAGACAACGTCCTTCCCTCTGGGAAAGGTCCGGGGTTTACCCTGAGAACAGATTGTGAACCTTTACTTAGTAGACTCCTCTATGTTCACGACTGTTTCGTTCTCTCCACAAACCCTTCCCCTGGGGTCCGTTTCTTGTCATCCCATTCCCTTGGGTCCTCTTGACGAAACAGTGGACCGAGGGTCAGAGCCCAAGATACCATTATCCTAATCGAAGGTCCAACAGAGACTGGTTAGCAAAAGTGAGTTCTCAGGAAGGACCACCATGTGCGTAACGAGTCGCTTCTACCTACCGTCGCTCCTCCTAAGACCCTCCACCAGTCTGTGTACCACAGAGGAAACCTGAAAAGGACTTGAGATGGTCAACCACCATCGAATAATCAAGGACAAGGAATGGTCCTGGAGGTCAATATTTTGTTGGGAACGTTTATCAATGATGGCACAGACCGGTCCCACCTGTCAAAATCAGTCACACAAAGACGATTGTCCAGAGTCATTAATTATTAGAATTTTCTTCACTCCTTTACATCCTTGTTTCGTTTTGTCAGTTCCTCGTTGTCAAGTCACTATTTTGTTTAAGTATCAAGGAGGAGTTCCCTACATGTATTGTGAGACTATGCTTAGAAAAAGTGTCCTTGATAGGTAAGTCCACTTCCTGTCACTTGATGGATGTACGACTCTACAGTCTCACCACCTTGGATTCCTTTCTACTACGACTGGAAAGGACTAGAAACACTGAAAATTAGTTGATTTGGGACCTGGACCAGTTGGAGACGGCGTTATGTCACACTTTAAGAGGAGACGAATTCGGGGAAGTCCTTATACGTATGTGATGAGTTCGGTGAAGTACTTATACTTATATGAGAATCGAATTTTGAAGGAGTTAAAACGACATACCCCTCTTTTGCGAAACCCTCTTTGGGGACAACAAGACGACGTTCCTTATTTGGGAAGGAGACGAGAAACCGAACCAGTACAGAAAACGTGAGTGGTTCTCCGTTGTTTTGAAGGTTCGAAGATTAGTACCACAATCTATCAATCTTATCCTTTTTCCTTAGGTTTTATCGTCCCCGATTTTCTGTTTCTGTCCATTTTCAGGTACTTTTACCTTGTTTTCTTTTAGGTCCGTGGACTCACTCTTGAAGTCCAGTTTGTTTGTGTGGGGAGGAACCGATCGGGTCAAATGTATCCCGACTGCGCCCCCCCTCCTCTGTTTTGAATATTTTTCTCCTTCGGTTCTACCTAACTTCGGAGAGGAAAACCCAGTCGGGTGAAAGCACGGAGTTCCCACATGATAGGAAACGAACGGTTTATTTTGACTCGACATTGGTTCGACATTATGACCAGACGGTAAAGTTTAGAAACGACTACACTCTGTCTTGGTTCCTTTAATGTTTGAGGGGACTGCTGTCTAACCGGAAAGACCACTGGTCTGGGGTAAGACTTCACTAGATTTCCGGACGAATAGTGACTTCTTCAATATCTTTAAAATCAAGACACACTCCTTGATCTCTGTTTCTGGTTTATAAACAGATAAAGTGATATAAATGCGTTTTTCCACTGTTTGACCTGATGTTCTACGAAGACTTAGTGACTACTTATGTTTGACCCCTTTTACGGTAGATTTATAACATAATACAGATGGAAAATTCTCCAATTTATATGGAAATCTAATAAAGAAACGAGATTCTTTCTGTGTTTCACCGGACATTTCGTTTACATTTAGTTCAGTGGTTAGATAACAAGGACCCTTTTGGAGTTCTTAGAACTTACATTTATAAAATCTCGTTGAGTCAAAACAAAACACTTCGTTCTCATGGATCCATAGTCCAAAGATGTCCAAAAAACCGAAGAAACCCCTTTTGCAGGAAACGACAAACCTAAACCTAACGGGACACATAATTAAAACAGGAAAAAAGATTCATATCCTTCGACTGACCTTTCCACTGTGATCTTTAGTCACGTTTGAGTCTGTTGAAATCCCTGGTTCGTTCACTGTATTTACACACACTTTGACAAGTAAGATTTTGACATAAATCACCATTTATTAAATCATCATTTCGACCTTTCAAACACGGAAGAGGTCCTTACGTTAAAGTTTTTTTCAACAAAATTTGTGAGACTTCAAATCAAAGGTCGATACCACCTTATTCTCCTTGGTCTAAAATTGGAGGACGGTATTTTTTATCCCGAAGAGTCCACCGAGTCACTATTTCTTAGGTAGACGATTACGTCCTTTGCGTCCAAACTAGGGGCTAACACTTCTAGGAGACCTCCTCTTTTACCGTTGGGTGAGGTCATAAGAACGGTTCTATTAGGGTACCCGTCTCTTCGGACCGCCCGATGTGAGGTACCTCAGTCTTTCTCAGTCTGTACTGACTCGTTGACTCGTGTACGTACGTATTGCTTATCTTTTGACCTGTTTTATATACTTGGTTGACAAAGTCTAATACATGTTACAGTCGTGTCCTGCTACTAGTTACAGGGACAATTTTTCTTTTATACCTGTTATTAGGGATAGAACGGGTTCGAATAAAGACCTCAAAGATCCGACGTAGTATACTTTCCCATTGCTTTGTCTTTGATCGTCAGTGAGTTTCACTCCTTTGTCTCAAACCACAAATTCCTACAGTTCATAAGATATTAAACGTTTTATATTACTACGACTCCTCTTTATTATTACTTGTCTTTCGTGAAGTCTCTAGAGGTCTTTCGACTGGATGTCAGAAGGACTCCTAATTGGACGTATAATCCGACACTGAAAATTTTTGTAGACACCTTAAACTTTCGTTAAAAATTCTATTAAAAAAAGAATCGTAAAAGAGACTTTAAAAGAAACGTTAGTGAAGTTCAAAATTCTCTTTTATTACATTTTTGTTAACGTTAAGTAACCATCATTAAAACCTTCTTTTTTTGTAAGGGTTGTTAATTATTTACTAATAAGTACAATACTAAATTACTAAAAATTCCCTTTTACAAATGATAAATGGTAACAGTAACGAAATTCTGACTGTCACTCGATCAAAAAGAGAGGATTATAACCTCTAATGACAAAAGATTTAATCAAAAGTAATAAATATCAAGGTATGATGCACGATCACAGAATTTGTAAACCCTTAGTTTTGGAATGGGTTTTTCTCAATTTTAGACGGGAACCGTTAAAGGACTGACAGATTACCAATCTGACCTCCGAAAGTGAGGATTCCAGACCCAAACTAGAGACTACACCCTTGATTCTAGGACGTTCGGTACGTCGTGTCGGTTTTTATTTTATTTTATTTTAGACAGGAATGCATCTCAAATTTCGAAGAAAATTTTATTTAAGACCTTGAAGTTAATGACATAAATAGTGATCCAGACGTTTTACTATCGACATTAATTCACGATGGAATACCATCTTGTCCGAAGGTACCACCGAGTCTACCATTTCTTAGGCGGACGTTACACCTTCAGGAACCAAGCTAGGGACCCAACCCTTCTTGGGGGCTCCTTCCCTTACCCATGGGTGAGGTCATGAGAACGGACCTTTTAAGATACCTTCTCCTCGGACCGTCAGATATCAGGTACCCCAATGTTTCTCAGTCTGTACTGACTCACTGAAAGTGAAAGTGAATACAAGTCAAGTCAAGTCAGGGAGTCAGCACAGGCTGAGAAACACTGGGGTACTTAGTGTCGTGTGGTCCGGAGGGACAGGTAGTGGTTGAGGACCTCAAGTGAGTCTGAACACAGGTAGCTCAGTCACTACGGTAGGTCGGTAGAGTAGGAGACAACAGGGGAAGAAGAGGACGGGGGTTAGGGAGGGTCGTAGTTTCAGAAGAGGTTACTCAGTTGAGAAGTGTACTCCACCGGATTCATGACCTCAAAATCGAAGTCGTAGTAAGGAAGGTTTCTTTAGGGTCCCTACTAGAGGAACTTCACGTTCCCTGAGAGTTCTCAGAAGAGGTTGTAGTGTCAAATTTTCGTAGTTAAGAAGTCGCGAGTCGAAAGAAGTGTCAGGTTGAGAGTTTAGGTATATACTGATGACCTTTTTGGTATCGGAACTGATCTGCCTGGAGTCAGTCGTTTCATTACAGAGACGAAAACTTATACGATAGATCCAACCAGTATTGAAAAGAAGGTTCCTCATTCGCAAAAAATTAAAGTACCGACGTGAGTGGTAGACGTCACTAAAACCTTGGGTTTTTTTATTTCAGACTGTGACAAAGGTGACAAAGGGGTAGATAAAGGGTACTTCCCTACCCTGGCCTATGGTACTAGAAGTGAAAGACTTACAACTCGAAATTCGGTTGAAAAAGTGAGAGAAGAAAGTGAAAGTAGTTCCCCGAAAAATCAAGGAGAAGTGAAAGACGATATTCCCACCACAGTAGACGTATAGACTCCAATAACTATAAAGAGGGTCGTTAGAACTAAGGTCGAACACGAAGAAGGTCGGGTCGCAAAGAGTACTACATAAGACGTATCTTCAATTTATTCGTCCCACTGTTACATGTCGGAACTGTGTGAGGAAAAGGATAAACCTTGGTCAGACAACAAGGTACAGGTCAAGATTGACAACGAAGGACTGGACGTATATCCAAAGAGTTCTCCGTCCAGTCCACCAGACCATAAGGGTAGAGAAAGTCTTAAAAGGTGTCAAATAACAAGGGAACCATAGAGATTAAAAGAACTTCTCTACAGATCAGAAAGGGTAAGACGACAAAAGGAGATAAAGAAACGTGACTAGCGACTTCTTCCGAAAGAATAGAGAAGAACGATAAGAAACCTTCAGATGTAAGTCTACGAATATAGAAAGGAAAAGAGGAAACGAAAAGTGAAGAGAAGAAAAGTGTCGATAAACATTCCGGAGGGGTCTGTCGGTAAAACGAAAAAACGTAAAGAAATTATACCAGGTAACCTCTTCCCTTACCGTTTGGTGAAGTCATAAGAACGGAACTCTTGGGGTACTTGTCATACTTTTCCGTTTTACTGTCCTATGACTTACTCCTTGAGGGGTCCAGTCATCCACAGGCTATACGATGACCTCTAGTAACCTCTTTATTGAGGTCTTTCTTTCTTCCCTACCTCGGTTTCGTTTTTGTTGTGGGTCGACACCTACACTGACCACTATCTTTGTTTCAGACTACGACATTTCTCGTTATAACGTATCCTTGGACCTTACAGTCCAGGTACTTAGTTCCGATTAACCTTCACCAGTTTGTTCTCTACCGTTCTCACTTACAGTTGTAAGATCCTTAGTCGTTTGATTTTACCTGCCGTTACCCACTTAAAATGAGTCTACTGGTAATACAGATGATGACACCCGTCTTTAGGGAGTCTTCTTTACCTCATCGGTAGTACCAGTCGTTTTCTCAGACTTTACGTCATGAACCTACGTTAGAGTTTTTGCTGTCTTACTAGAGACAAGCAAAGGTTCCGTTTGGTAAGTTATAGTGACATTAGGTTCAGATACGGGGTTGGTCATTACGACTTCTTCGACTTCAACTTGCCAAGATACTTCTGGATGTTCTGGAACATCTTGATTATGGGGTCTTTCTACAGGAAAAGTAATATCCCCTGACCTTACGTTTTCATCCTTCAACTCTTTGTAGACTTCATTGTGCGTTTAAACCGGAACCTTACGCCTTACTACGTCCCATTTCTGATTCTCAAAACGGTTCTTTTACGTGACCAGTATCGTTTGTGGGAGAAGGTTTGTGGGAGAACGGTTCGGAGATGTGTACCTGTAGTGGTCTACCGGTTGTGGCTTTAGTCTAACTAATATAAGAAACGTCGGTTTCTACCTCTTCGAGATATGTCAGTCGCTTTTGTTCTGGCCCTCGACTGACACCGAGTCTAGCACTTGAGGAATAACGGTTTAAGTCTGAATTTAACTTCTTTCATCTCTTTTGACGATCGGGTAAATCCATACTGGATTTAGTTTAGGGAATACTAATATGTCAACCAGTTATTCAAGATCGTTAGGACAATAGTAATTAATCTAGTGTAAAAAAAATGTTATATAAAATGAATAGATGTTAATAATTTGAACATAAAAGATTCTACGTCCGTTTAGAAGTTCCTTCGAATAAATATTATTTCCTTATACATTATAAAGATTAGTGAAGCTACACTAAATTTTAAAATTAAGAACTGAAACTTTAACTCGACCTAGGACGACCCGGGAGGACCCATGTTTTCGGGGAGGTACAGAGGACAAAGAACAAACGTCTTTTTCCAAATTAGAGGATCCGGAAGGGACTCAAGATTTCTCGTCCCAGTTTATCAATGATTAATCCCTTCACCCTCTTATGTCTTTGTTTCCTTTTCGTCATTTCGTTATTTTCATTACTATCACCTTTTTTTTCTCTGGATCAAAAAGGAGTTCTCTATGTGGATTGTTAGACTACTTATAGAGGGACAAATAGATGTCTTTAATTCTAGGGGGATGGGTTTACCTTCTTCCACTGATGTATGACTGGTGTTCGTGTATCTGGGGACTGACCTACCTTGGTCTTTCGACTGCCAACTCTAAGGACTTTCCAGTACGACAATGGAGTGGTGATTGGTTAATCTTCTTTCAGGTACTCAACTTTGGGAGTAGGGTCTACAACGGAAATTTTTGGGAAGGTACTTTCGGTGACTCCCCAACCCAGAAAACTTGTGTTTGTCGGGAAAAAGGAATGAACACAGTCAACGAACGAGTCAGTACAAAGTGAGAAACGCTGGGGTACCTGACATCGGACGGTCCGAGGAGACAGGTGTCCTAAAAAGTCCGTTCTTATGACCTCACCCAACGGTAAAAGGAGGAAACCCCTAGAAGGGTTGTGTCCCTAATTTGGGTACAGAGAACACAGAGGACGTAACGTCCTCCTAAGAAATGCACGACTCGGTAGTCCCTTCGGGAAGAGGAACGAACAATCAACGAGTCAGCACAGGCTGAGAAAAGTTGGGGTACCTTACATCGGGACGGTCCGAGCAGACAGGTACCTTAAGAGATCCGTTCTTATGACCTCACCCAACAGTAAGGGAAGAGGTCCCCTAGAAGGCTTGGGTCCCTAGCTTGGGTCCAGAGGGTGTAACGTCCGTCTAAGAAATGACACACTCGGTACCCCCAACCCCGGGACGTTTATTTATGACATAAAAGGAAATGGTGTTGGATCACGGTCATACCAACCGAAACGATGTTCCGTCCGTTCACCTGGATTTAAGCCAAGTCATTGTTGAAGAGTTTTTTATTGATCTCGAAATGATAAAGGATCTTCTGTTCTCTTTCTTTTTTCGGGAGTTAGACAGTTTAACCTGTCTGTCCAGTTAGTCAATATAAAGATAAGACTTGAGTATCAAGATGACCGGTATGATATGTTAATCTAATATGACCTACTATTCTGTAGAGAAGTCAATCAAAGATACTATATCTCAAAAATAAAAATAAAATATACCTTCATGTCGGTTAATTCTTACAACACTATCAAAGTCCACCTGTCGTTTCCCTGAGTCGGTATATATATGTACGTAAGTAAGAAGGGGTTTGAGGGGAGGGTAGGTCCGACGGCGTATTGTAACTCGTCTCAAGGGACATCCTGTCGTCAGGACAACCAATAGGTAAAATTTATATCGTCACACATGTAGAGGTAGGGTTTGAGACATTGATAGGGACAGGGGGTAGGAAGGGGACCCGTTGACATTCAAACACTCAGACAAAGACAATTTATTTATTCAAGTAAACACAGTAAAGAAAAATCTAAGACGTATATTCTCTGTAGTATCCTGTATTATTCTTTATGTATAAACCGGAAACCAAGGACCGGGTTTCAAGATTTGTGAATCTTAAAGGACTCGTCTGTCGTTGCACACGTGGAAAGCAATATTATGAACTAGAGAACAGGAGTAAAGGAATTTAGTGAGGTCTCGGTAGTTCCACTCCTATAGAATGAGTATTGTTCGGGGGAAGAGGATATCGACCGACATACAATTATTCTACTGAAAACGTCTCGTAGATTCCTACGACGACCAACGGTCGCCTTGGTTAAGTTTGTCTCTTAATCTTGAAAGTCAGGGTGAGACAGGATCTACTCTCCTTTCTTTTTTCCCTGACCTACAACTTAGTTAGTGGATACCGGTTCGTTTTCAAATTAGTTGACACGGATACATTACTTCAGAGGTGTTTTAAAATTGTCCTACCAAGTCTCTTGAGGATCCAACCACTTGTCTATCTCTCAATTCTGTCGCCGTGTGAGCCTCTCCCGTACTTTTGAAACTCAGGAGAAGACTATGGAACGGGATACGTAGAGAAGATAAAACGTCAAGGACTCATTATAGGTAAATATTATTTTGTCATTAGATAATGTATTTTACGAAGAGACTCAAAAAACTCGGTGAAATCGTTTAATTGGTTTAGATTCCTACCGTGTACTACTCTTCGTGTCCACTATTAGATCTGAATATTAACCGAAGACTTCACCATCACCCTCAGAACATCCTGACTGAGGAATTGGATATTGGGTTCCTCACCCAGGATCCTTGGAAACTAAACATCGACCAGTAGTCTTCGTGTCCATTATCCCACCCGGACACCCTGACTCAGGAATTGGACACCTTAAATTAAGACAGAGGTCTATGTATTATCTTAACTCAGTTTAACATCCTGTGGGTCGACTACAGTCTCTTAACGACTACACCCCTTACGGGAGGGTGTATGTATGTGAGGTGTGTGTCCTTAATCACTGTCTTAGAAATCCAGGGGTTTTACCCTGAAGAATTAATAGACGGATTTCCCAAATATTTGGGAAAATATTCCTTTTTTATTGTTTTTGTGTATAGTTGGTGTATTAAAACTTATGATGTATGTGTGATACTATGAGTTTGTGTTCTGTATTTATCCGAAGGAGTCG
Source organism: Capra ibex (assembly GCA_006410555.1). Taxonomy (NCBI): domain Eukaryota; kingdom Metazoa; phylum Chordata; class Mammalia; order Artiodactyla; family Bovidae; genus Capra; species Capra ibex. The sequence goes on along the minus strand of SJYO01020080.1, from coordinate 102,542,512 downwards.
ACACCGACTAGAAACATATTACCTGTGTCGTTAATCCGACTTCTGATGAGTCTATAAAATGGATATACACACCAAAGGTACTTTTCTAGAAATGAATCTTCAGGTTCGTAATCGATGGGTCTTCTACGACAACAAGACTTTTCCCGTCGACACCAAGAGGGTCGAAAGACCGAACGAACGAATTCTCGCTCGTAACCCGACGTCAACAGTAGTGAGTCGTCTCTACCGTCCTTGTAGTAGTCATCCAAGTCCCTCCATCCTCTGTGTCTTACACTCCGAATACTCCTTTTGTCTAATACTTCCTTTTTTCTTCGTTTTAATATAATCACTTGAGAGGATTTTCCTCACGATAGTTACCTTTCTATTACAGATCGATATCGATATCCTTAAAGAACAAATACTAGGAAATTATAAACGAATGTAGTGTAAAGAGTTATGGACAGAGAGGTGTCCTGAGATTCTTAGGTTTTGGAGTCTTAGAACATGAACCACTTTAATCTATTCCTCATGAAGGTCATACATACGGTTGAGGATTTTTATCTTTTATTATAATTAAATGTATCTAAAACCAAATTAAAAAGTTGTTTAGAATTATATCCCATCATTCACTAGAGAGTAACTTTACGACAATTAAAAAAACAGAAACACATAGAATGAAAGAGACGACTTTGTTTGACCCCCTCATTTTTGGTCTTCATTATTTTGAAATGATTCTCTTTTACACGGAGAGACCTAATCCGATCAGTTCCGTCTTTTGTGAATACATTATAACGTACAATTAGTCTTAATTATATTTAGTTCTTAATATGTAATGTCAATGTGAACTCGATTAAACTTGATAAGACTGGTACAGTCTTTTTGATACTAAGTTACAAGAGTTCGTTTTAGTACCAAAACTACAAATACTCAAACTCTTCAGATAAAAATAGGTTGTCTTGGTTGACAAACTATAATTTGGGTAGGATTTTTTATGGACACATATTACAGTAACTAAATTTTATATCATTTTACTCTAATTCCTCTTCCGTTACCGTGAGGTGAGGTCATGAGAACGGACCTTTTAGGGTACCTGCCTCCTCGGACCATCTCAGCCTGTGCTGACTCGCTGAAAGTGAAAAGTGAAAATACGTGGCCTCTTCCTTTACCGTTGGGTGAGGGAACAAGAACGGATCTCTTAGGGTCCCTGTCCCCTCGGACCACCCGACGGCAGGTACCCCAGTGTGTCTCAGTCTGTGCTGACTTCACTGAATCGTCGTCGTCGTTTTACTCTAATTTTGTAATGACTTTGTGACTTGTCGAAAATTGTTATATGTATTTAGTCTATTAATTGTAATCAATCACCTTCTCAATATCAATTGTAACAGTTCGTAAAGTTAAAATCCACAGTCTTAACTTTTGTCCCTTTTCTGGGGTAGTAAAACACTACTGTGTCCAGAAAGTTAATCTGATTTTCATTATTAATAAGTATGTAACTATCTATTGACGTACAAAGTTATCGATTTAATTCGAATCTTTGTGTTTGCACCGTGGCTTCATTTACCTGTACCTTTTAAAATGAACATAACTTAACCGGTTTTTCGCACGAGTCCAAAAAGAAAAACATAAATAAAAATTGACCTTCTGTAAGTCCAAAAAGGTGTTCTACAATCTCTTTTTGGGTTTGTTTGAAAAACCGGTTACGTCATAGAAAGAGTAAGAAAAGGAGAGTTGTAAGAAGTGGAGTCATTTTACGATTGAGAAGATCATCAAATCCTGTTTTTGATGCGTAACTATCGACTACGACGAGGATGAAAGTAGGTTTGGAACTCATTTAAGAAAATCTAGACAGAAGCCTTATATAAGTCTTATAAGAGTAGTTGAAATTGGACCCAGAGGGCGTAACGTCCGTCTGAACAGACTCGGTGTTCCCTTGTCGATAGTCGGTGTTCGACTATCGAAGAAACGATAGTCGACAGTAAAGGTCGAAACCTGATAATTTTATCATAAATTAGGATTTCACAATTAATGAAGTTAACAAGTAGGTAGGTGGATATGTTGTTGATGATCATTTGTTAGTGAATTTAGTCTGTGATAATTAATAGAGAAACCGGAAAGGTTTTCCTTACGGAGAATGAATAGGATTTAAATAATACTATGTAACAAAGTCCGGTATTGTTAGTCCCCTGATTTGTCAGTTATTACTCTTTTAATCATTGAGTCATTTCTTAGTAAAAGATTTAGTTCTAATATTAACGAAGATTTGACCTTTTGGATTAACTATACAGGTTGTCGTACGAACCCCGACCATGTGCCCCTACTGGGTCTCTCTACAATACCCCTCCCTCCATCCTCCCCCCAAGTACAAACCCTTACGTACATGTGGGCACCACCTAAGTACAGTTACATACTGTTTTGGTTATGTCATAACATTTCATTTTATTTCATTTTTATTTTTAATTTTTTTTACAAGACTATTTGGTGACATTCATTACTAAAAACCGTATATTGTAACTTCCTTATTTTTAATAATTTCCTGTAATGACACATTGTAAAAAATTGAGGAGAGTTTATTTGTTCTGTAAAACCGGAAATGTAGAGAATTCGACTTTTTCTCTTTTTCTTAATACAACTTGAGACAGTCTAATGTCGTTATTTATTATGAGTAGGTACTTTTGAAATGGGTTTATTATTTTTTAAGTTAGAGAATTCTTTACATAAAGTTATTTCATAATAAAAATATTATGAGTTTTAACACTGTAAATATGAAACTCGTCTACATATGATCATTGTCGACATTACTATGTTTGAAAGAAACTTAACTGTTACAAGTATTGTAATATTAGTGTTCTATACGTTATTCACATTTATGTGTGTGAAGAGTACGACGTCTTTTCTTACGATTTGTTATTTTAAAAGTATGGATTTTGGAATGATGGATTATCACCTTAAAACATCCAGTCTTAAAGAGTTATTGTGTAGTGATAACTGTAAACCCCGACCAATTAAGAAGCAACGACCCTTAACGGAACATATCACATCCTACAAAACGTTATAAGGACCGGAGAAGGGTGATCTATGGTCAGGGATGAGGAACCAATACTGTGTTTTTAACTTTGACTTTCTACTCAAGGGTCCAGTCTTCCTCATGTTATACGATTACCCCTTCACATCTCCCGTTAGTGATTATCGAAGTCTTTCTTACTTCTCCAACCCGGTTTCGTCTTTGCTACGAGTTAACCCCTACACAGACTACGACTTTGGTTTCAGGCTACGACATTTCTTGTTATAACGTATCCTTGGACCTTACAATCCATGAGTTACCTGTATTTAAACTCGTTTGACGCTCTGTCACCCGAAGGGAACACCGAGTCGACCATTTCTTAGACGGACGTTACACCCTCTGGACCTAAGCTAGGAACCCAACCCTTCTAGGGGACCTCTTTCCTTCCGATAGGTGAGGTCATAAGGCCGAACCTCTTGAGGTACCTGATATATCAGGTACCCCAACGATTCTCAGTCTGTGTTGTCTCTTTGAAAGTGATGGTCCTCTGTCACCTTCTGTCTCCTTTGGGTCACATGACGTCAGGTACTCCAACATCTTCGTCGGTGTTGAATCACTGACTTGTTAATGTTGTTGCCGATATCCCCTATATTATTACTGTATTACATTTTGACATTAAAAGATTCTCGTTCAAGTGAAAATTTTTTTTATATACTACCCATAAGGTAAGATGACAAAAGGAGATAAAGGAATGTAACTAGTGACTCCTTCCGAAAGAATAAAGAGGAACGATAAGACACCTTGATGTGTAAGTTTACCCACATAGAAAGGAAAAGAGGAAACGGAATTCGAAGAAAATTTGTTGTCTTTTGTTGTCTTAGCTTTGTGATCTCTAGAGAAGTTCTTTTACTCTATGGTTCCCTTGTAAAGTACGTTTCTACCCGTGGTATTTTCTGTCTTTATCTTACCTGGATTGTCTTCGTCGTCTATAATTCTCCCCCGTTCTTATATGTCTTCTTGACATGTTTTTTCTCGAAGTACTGGGTCTATCGACGTTACCATACTAGTGAGTGAATCTCGGTCTACAGGACCGTGTGTTTCAGTTCACCCGGAATCCTTCGTAGTGATACTTACTTCGATCATCTCCACTACCTTTAGGTCGACTCGACAAAGTTTAGGATTTTCTACTACGACACTTTCACGACGTGAGTCATACAGTCGTTTAAACGGGTTACGTCGTCACCGGTGTCCTGACCTTTTCCACTCAAAAGTAATATTAGGGTTTCTTCCCGTTACGGTTTCTTTCAAGTTTGATGACGTGTTAACGTGAGTAGAGTGTGCGATCGTTGCATTACGAGTTTTAAGAGGTTCAGTCCGAAGTTATCATGTACTTGACACTTGAAGGTCTACAAGTTCGACCAAAATCTTTTCCGTCTCCTTGGTCTCCAGTTTAACGGTTGTAGGTGTATTAGTTTTTTCGTTCTCTCAAGGTCTTTTTTTTTTAGATGAAGACAAAATAACTAATACGGTTTCAGAAACACAAGGCAAGTCAAGTCAAGTCAGTGAGTCAGCACAGACTGAGAAACGCTGGGGTACTTAATGTCGTACGGTCCGGAGGGACAGGTAGTGGTTAAGGGCCTCAAGTGAGTTGAGTGCAGGTAGCTCAGCCACTACGGTGGGTCGGTAGAGTAGGATACAGCAGGGGAAAAGGAGGACGGGGGTTAGGGAGGGTCTTAGTCTCAGAAACGGTTACTCAGTTGAGAAGAGTACTGCACCGGTTTCATGACCTCAAAGTCGAAATCGTAGTAACGAACGTTTCTTGTGGGTCCCGACTAGAGAAAATCTTACCTGACCAACCTAGAGGAACGTCAGGTTCCCTGAGAGTTCTCAGAAGAGGTTGTAGTGTCAAGTTTTTGTAATTAAGAAGCCGCGAGTCGAAAGAAGTGTCAGGTTGAGAGTGTAGGTATGTACTGGTGTCCTTTTTGGTATCGGAACTGATCTGCCTTGAAACAACCGTTTCATTACAGAGACGAAAACTTATACGATAGATCCAACCAGTATTGAAAGGAAGGTTCCTCATTCGCAGAAAATTAAAGTACCGACGTTAGTGGTAGACGTCACTAAAACCTTGGGGGTTTTATTTCAGACTGTGACAAAGGAGTAGATAAAGGGTACTTCACTACCCTGGCCTACGGTACCAGAAGCAAAAGACTTACAACTCAAAATTCGGTTGAAAAAGTGAGAGAAGAAAGTGAAAGTAGTTCTCCGAAAAATCAAGGAGAAGTGAAAGACGGTATTCCCACCATAGTAGACGTATAGACTCCAATAACTATAAAGAGGACTGTTAGAACTAAGGTCGGACACGAAGAAGGTCAGGTCGCAAAGAGTACTACATAAGACGTATATTCAATTTATTCGTCCCGCTGTTATATGTCGGAACTGTGTGAGGAAAAGGATAAACCTTGGTCAGACAACAAGGTACAGGTCAAGATTGACAACGAAGGACTGGACGTANGTAGTTCTCCGAAAAATCAAGGAGAAGTGAAAGACGGTATTCCCACCATAGTAGACGTATAGACTCCAATAACTATAAAGAGGACTGTTAGAACTAAGGTCGGACACGAAGAAGGTCAGGTCGCAAAGAGTACTACATAAGACGTATATTCAATTTATTCGTCCCGCTGTTATATGTCGGAACTGTGTGAGGAAAAGGATAAACCTTGGTCAGACAACAAGGTACAGGTCAAGATTGACAACGAAGGACTGGACGTATGTCCAAAGAGTTCTCCGTCCAGTCCACCAGACCATAAGGGTAGAGAAAGTCTTAAAAGGTGTCAAATAACACTAGGTA
>SJYO01020080.1:102398180-102536647 GCA_006410555.1 Capra ibex | reverse complement strand
TACAAAAAGACCTTGAGAGAACGAAAAAGGTACTAGGTCGCCTACAACCGTTAAACTAGAGACCAAGGAGACGGAAAAGATTTTGGTCGAACTTGTAGACCTTCAAGTGCCAAGTGTATAACAACTTCGGACCGAACCACTTAAAACTCGTAATGAAATGATCGTACACTCTACTCACGTTAACACGCCATCAAACTCGTAAGAAACCGTAACGGAAAGAAACCCTAACCTTACTTTTGACTGGAAAAGGTCAGGACACCGGTGACGACTCAAAAGGTTTAAACGACCGTATAACTCACACATCTAATGTTGTTTAACACCCTTTAAGAAATTCTCAACCCTTATGGTCTGGTGGAATGGACGGAGGACTCTTTAGACATAAGTCCAGTTCTTCCTTGTCAATCTTGGCCTATACCCTGTTGTCTGACCAAGGTTTAACCCTTTTCTCATTCAGGTTCGACATATAACAATGGTACGAATAAATTAAAATACGTTTAATGTATAATGCTCTAAGGTCCGACCTACTTCGTGTTCGATCTTAGTTCTAAAGACCCTTTTTATAGTTATTGGAGTCTATACGTCTACTGTGATGGGAAAACCGTCTTTCATTTCTTCTTGATTTCTCCGAGAACTACTTTTACTTTCTCCTCTCACTTTTTCAAACGAATTTTGAGTTGTAAGTTCTTTGTTTCTAGTACCATAGACCAGAGTAACGGAGTACCGTTTATCTACCCCTTTGTGATCCTTGTCACTCTCGAAAATATAAAACCCCGAGGTTTTAATGACGTCTACCACTGACGTCGGTACTTTAATTTTCTACGAACGAGGAACTTTTTTTTCGGTACTGGGTGGATCTGTCATATAATTTTTCGTCTCTGTAATGAAACGGTTGTTTCCAGGCAGATCAGGTTCGATACTAAAAAGGTCATCAACACATACCAACACTCTCAACCTGATATGTCTTTCGACTCACGACTTCTTTACTACGAAAACTTGACACCACAACCTCTTCTGAGAACTCTCAGGGAACCTGACGTTCCTCTAGGTTAATCAGGTAAGATTTCTTTTAGTCAGGACTTATAAGTAACCTTCCTTACTACGACTTCGACTTTGAGGTGTAAAACCGGTGGACTACGTTTCTTGACTGAGTAAACTTTTGTGGGACTTCGGACCTTTCTGACTTCCGTCCTCTTCCCCTACTGTCTCCTACTCTATAAACCTACCGTAATGGTTGAGGTACCTGTATTCAAACTCATTCGAGACCCTCAACCGCTACCTGTCCCTTCGGATCGACGACAGGTACCCTAGAATTTCTCAACCTGTTCTGACTCACTGACTTGACTTGTACCCATAGTTTTATGATACTACAAATGTGGGTAACGTATGTAAATTTTCTCACTTAATGACATTTTAATGTAAATATTACATACCTTTAATGTAATGAAAAATTAATGAATTTGAATACCCCTTCTTGAAACCTACAATCGAGTATTAGGTAATCGGTTTTTGTAAGTCATCAAATGTCCTATTCATCCATTACATGTAAGTCAAGTCAACGAGTCAACACAGATTGAGAAACACTTGGGTATCCGACGTCGTACGGTCCGAAGGGACCGGTAGTTTAATTGTAAGTAAATGACTAAAAAAAAGGGTTTGGGATTGTACCGTGAAGTTTTGTGAGACTCACATAGAGTATATCGAGATAATTTTTTCGGAAAAAGGAAGGGGGAACTCTTTACATAATTCAAGATCTTCTGAAGGAAAGAAACATTTTCAGATCTTTTACATTGACTTCTCATAGTCCCAAAAATTTATTTACATTTTATAAATTATGTTTCGTTCACAAAAAGTTTTAAGTTGTATATGTCGGATCATTGTTAAAAAATGAAGGTGAGATGTTTACTACGGATATGTTAAAGGTTTCTGTACCTCGACTTTTACCAGATTCTTGAGGTTTCTAGAAAAGATATGTATTTTTGTCATGAAGGAAATAGGGACTACTTGATACCTACCTCCAAGGAATGTAACATGTCCTCTGTCCCTCGTTCTGGTAGGCGTACCTTTTCTTTACGTTTTTTCGTTTTACCGACTGACCCCTCCGGAATGTTTATCGACACTTTTCTTCTCTTCGTTTTTCGTTTCCTCTTTTCCTTTCTATATTCGTAGACTTACGTCTCAAGTTTCTTATCGTTCCTCTCTATTCTTTCGGAAGAAGTCGCTAGTTACGTTTCTTTGTCCTTTTGTTGTCTTACCCTTTCTGATCTCTCGAGAAGTTCTTTTAGTCTCTATGGTTCCCTTGTAAAGTACGTTTCTACCCAAACTATTTCCTGTCTTTATCATACCTGGATTGTCTTCGTCTTCTATAATTCTTCTCCACCGTTCTTATGTGACGACGACGATTCAACGAAGTCAGTACAGGCTGAGACACGTTCGGGTATCTGCCGTCGAGTGGTCCGAGGGAGTAGGGACCCTAAGAGGTCCGTTCCTGTGACCTCACCCCACGGTAACGGAAGAGGTTCTTATGTGTCTTCTTGACATGTTTTTTCTAGAAGTGCTGGGTCTATTAGTACTACCACACTAGGGAGTGGATCTCGGTCTGTAGGACCTTACACTTCAGTTCACCCGGAATCTTTCGTAGTGATGCTTGTTTCGATCACCTCCACTACCTTAAGGTCAACTCGATGAAGTTTAGGACTTTCTACTACGACACTTTCACGACGTGAGTTATACGGTCGTTTAAACCTTTTGAGTCGTCACCGGTTTCTTTACCTTTTTCAGTCAAAAATAAGGTTGGGCTTTCTTTCCGTTACGGTTTCTTACGAGTTTAATGGCGTGTTAACATGGGTAGAGTGTGCGATCATTTCGTTACGAGTTTTAAAAGGTTCGGTCCGAAGTCGTTATGCACTTGGTACTTAAAGGTCTACAAGTTCGACCAAAATCTTTTCCGTCTCCTTGGTCTCTAGTTTAACGGTTGTAGGCGACCTAGTACCTTTTTCGTTCTCTCAAGGTCTTTTTGTAGATAAAGACGAAATAACTGATACGGTTTCGGAAACTGACACATCTAGTGTTATTTGACACCTTTTAAGACTTTCTCTACCCTTAGGGTCTGGTGGACTGGACGGAGAACTCTTTGGATATAGGTCCAGTCCTTCGTTGTCAATTTGACCTGTACCTTGTTGTCTGACCAAGGTTTATCCTTTTCCTCACGCAGTTCCGACATATAACAGTGGGACGAATAAATTGAACGTACGTCTCATGTAGTACTCTTTGCAACCTGACCTTTTTCGTGTTCGACCTTAGTTCTAATGACCCTCTTTATAGTTATTGGAGTTTATACGTCTGCTGTGGTGGGAATACCGTCTTTCACTTCTCCTTGATTTTTCGGAGAACTACTTTCACTTTCTCCTCTCACTTTTTCAACCGAATTTTGAGTTGTAAGTCTTTTACTTCTAGTACCGTAGACCAGGGTAGTGAAGTACCCTTTATCTGCCCCTTTGTCACCTTTGACAGTCTGAAATAAAACCCCCAAGGTTTTAGTGACGTCTACCACTGACGTCGGTACTTTAATTTTCTGCGAATGAGGAACCTTCCTTTCAATACTGGTTGGATCTATCGTATAACTTTTCGTCTCTGTAATGAGACGGTTGTTTCAAGGTAGATCAGTTCCGATACCAAAAAGGACACCAGTACATACCTAAACTCTCAACCTGACACTTCTTTCGACTCGCGACTTCTTAACTACGAAAACTTGACACCACAACCTCTTCTGAGAACTCTCAGGGAACCTGACGTTCCTCTAGGTTAGTCAGGTAAGATTTCTTTTAGTCAGGACCCACAAGTAACCTTCCTCACTACGACTTTGACTTTGAGGATATAAAACCGGTGGAGTACTCTTCTCAACTGAGTAACCTTTTCTGAGACTACGACCCTCCCTAACCCCCGTCCTTCTCTTCCCCTGCTGTCTCCTACTCTACCGACCTACCGTAGTGACTGAGCTACCTGTACTCAGACTCACTTGAGGCCCTCAACCACTACCTGGGCCTCCGGACCGCACAACGTTAAGTACCCCAGCGTTTCTCAGCCTGTGCTGACTCGCTCACTCGACCCGACTTAGGAGATCTATTCAGAACCCACGGACGAGTCAACGAAGTCAGTACAGACTGAAAACACTGGGACACCTGACACGACGTGGTCCGAGAAGACAGGTACCCTAAGAGGACCGTTCTTATCACCGTACCCAAAGGTGAGGGAGGAGGTCCTTATCAGAACGTAATATGGAGTCAAGAGAGTCAAATTAGTGACCGTTATTAAGGTTACCTTAGTAAGTGAGATTTATTTTTATATTTTATATACATCACAAAAATAACAAAATTTCGTTAAGGTGTATATAGGAGATCATAATTAACTTGTAATAGATTACTGTCCTTCTTTCATACAATCCCTATTCTTAAATCGTCAAATCATTATTGAACGGGTCAAATGTTTAGTCGTTTCTGTCGTCGTTTCGACTGTAGAGGTCTGGTTAGTGTAGTTTGAGAGTTACTATAGGAGTAACCTATATAACAAGTATTAATTAAGATGTAAAGTATTTCAATACCCTACGAGACTTTCATTCAATTCAATGACGGTTTCCGAAGTTTTTTAGGAATCGGAATAGTTTGAAGGAGTCGTCAGTGAAACGTGTTTGACTTTCTTGATTTTGGCGGGTTAAACAAACCTTAGTCACATTGTAGTAAATTATCAGTGAAGATGCGACTTATATAAATAATTAACATGTTCATACAAAAAAGGGGGTTTCAAACTTAAGAACATAATCCTTCCAGTTTTGTGACTGATGTTGTCATGAAGACCTTATATCGAGAAGGAAAATGTTCATTTGTCACAACTCTTGTGGTGTTTCTTTCGTCATCTGAAAAGAGAAATTCGGACCTCTTAGGCTCCCTGTCCCCTCGGACCACCCGACGACAGATACCCCAGCGTGTCTCAGCCTGTGCTGACTTCGCTGAATCGTCGTCTCAACTAAAGATATACGGTTACTTACCCAGAGGATTTGTAGTAACAAGTTAGGGATGGTAATTGAGCCAATTTTGGGTCTACAAAATTGTGGCGTATTCCTTAGTGAACAGGTAGTCTTTTTGATGAGTAAAATTAATGAAATCGCGATGTTGACTTTTCGTCATATTTACGTATAAAGTCGATGACATCTCAGACCCAAGGGAATTTGCAGATGGTTTTAGTCCGCGACCTCGATGTCTAAAGGCTCAATAAAAACGTCAGCACCGCACTTCGACTCGGTTCCACGTCCACTCCTCGTGGTCCGTCGAGCCCAGGGGTACCGATGACAGTGTCGTTGCGCAGCGCCGAGAACCCCGTCCGGACTCAGGCTCCCCCCTTCATTCCCGGGCGGGCGCGGAGTTCCCTCCGGGACCCTGTCTGAGGGGCCTCAACTTCTTTTGCGGAAGTCACCTTCCTTTGGCCGACCCCTTCGACCGCCCTCGTTTAATCGACGATCAGGGTCGAGGAAGCGTCACCGATCCCGTCTAAAGGGCCTCTGCGGTCCGGCGCAGACAAGAGAGAAGTAGGATGAAACGGTAAAAAATACTGCGACGGAGCGTCTGAAGAGAAAAGACCAATGGTGAGTCGAAATTAAATTCTACGAAAGTGTCTGCGCTGTCTACGGCTTCCACTTCGGGGATTTGTCAGGGCGGTGTTGAGTGCGGAAGAGGGTGCAAAAGGAGCGTCCGGGCGGGGGCCTCACTCGCCGCGCGCCCTGGCCCCCTTCCGCTCGAGGGCGGCGCCGGTGCGGAGCGGGGCGGGGGCCCGCGCGCGGGGGTGGGTATATTCCGGGCCTCTCGGGCGGCGGGGCGGATGAGCCGGAGGTGGGGCCCGCGCGGCACGTCTCCCGTCACCGAACGTTATCCGAAGACGCGGAGGAAATATAAAAAGGGGAATCCACTGAAAGGTGTTGCCGCTTTTTGTCCAGGGTCCTTTTTCCGTTGTTAGAATTTTCTCATTGACAATGATTTTCATAATTTATTAAAGTGATGTCCTCGAGCGCTCAAATGGGGCGGAGGTTTCGAGCTCGAGGCGGGGCACCTCGTTGGGAGGGGGGTGGTGTTTCGACGGGGGCCCTCAGGTGCGGCTGCGAGAGAGCCGCCGCGCGATCGAGGCGGGGAGGTCGGGGTGGGGGGACGGGGGAGCGAGAGGGAGACCTCTCAGTCGCGCGTGCTTGGCCCCGCACTCCGCAGTCCCTGCGCGCCCGTGGAGTAGGAAGGGTGGAAGGATGTGACAACGATGAAAAGCCACACTCAGTAAAGTCGAAGAGAAGGGGAAGGCACTCAGGGAGGAAAAGAGTCTCTGGGGCGAGCAGGGCGTCCGCCGGTGGAGGCGTCGTCGAGAGCGCGGGGGTCGCTCATCACGCGCACGCGCGTGCCGCCTTCGCCCGCGCGCCGGCAGCTCAGGGGCGCGAGGGAGGGAGGAGGGCAACGACATATTGAACTGACCGAGCCTCCTCCGCGGCGGCCTCAGCCTCCCGCCCCTCGAGCCTCCTCCCTCGAGCTCTCAACACCTCTGATCACTGACCCTCTTCAGCGTCGGACGAGCCCGGCGGACGAAAGGCGAGAGGCAGAGAGAATGTGTGGATGAGACGAAGGGCGGGGTCGGGCGCGCGGAACGAGGAAGAAAGCGAGCCCCTGGGGACGGCCAGCGAGAGGCCCAAAGCCGCGCCGCCCCCGCGGGGCCCCCACGGGAGCGGGAGGCCCACGACCGCCTGCCCGCCGCCCGCCCTACACCGCGGACCACGGGGGCTTCGACCCGGCGGACAGGGCGAGCGACTTCGACCGCCGCGACCCGTCGGACAACCACGACTACCACGACGTGAGCGGCAGCGACGAGCGGAGGACCGTCGCGTTGCTCGACCGGCTGGCCGCGAAGGACGTCGAGTTATTCACGGGCCGCACAAAGCCTTGATCGACCACGGCGGCGAAGGAGTTGCCCGTCCACCACAAGCTCCGCACCCCGGCGGACGCGGACGACCTGAAGGAGTTGCACTTCTTGCAGATGAAGCGCGTCATGCCGCTCGGGGCGCTCCCGCCGGCGGCGGCTCACCACGAGTTCGCGGAGCCAAGCGTCGCGCTCGACCGCGTCGAGCTGGTCTCGTAGACGTTCGCCCGGTGGCCGGCCGGGGCGACGCTGGACGAGGTCCGGTACGGGGCGTGGCTCAAGCGCGCGGAGTTGCCGCTGCACGCCGAGGAGTGCGGCCTCCGCCACCTCCCGACCAGGCTGGACCACGTGACGGGGAGCGTCGCGGACGAGCTGGCGGACCACGCGGCAATACGGCTCTGGTTCCTGAGCCCGTCGAAGGACGAGGCGTTGGAGTTCCTGAGCCTCGCGTACGTCGACGACGACTGGGACCGGAAGTTGGGTCTCGGCGACCACGATGTCCATCCGCGCCCCAAGGCCAACCCTCACAGGACGGCCCTCCCGGCGTGCCCCTTGCCCTCAGCCCTCTTCGCCGGGGCGGGCGCGGCCAGCGGGACAGACCTGGGCCGCGCCGCGCCGCCGCCCGCACCCTTCTCCGCCGCGTCCCCCTGGGGCCCGCGTCACGCCCCAGCGCTTCCCGCTGGGCGGATTCCCACTCAGCCGAGGCCAGTCGACCTGCGCCCGCGTAGAGGAGAGGCTGACGCCTAGGGAGTTGCGGTCTCCCTCGCTCAGAGAGCAAGCGAGGGTTTTACAGATAAACCGGTCAAAGGACCCCGAGAAGAGGGAGGGACGGAAAGACGAAACTAGGCGGGCCCGAACGCGAAGGCGCCGCGTCAGACGAGTGCTCGGTAACCTGGAAAAAGAATCAAGAGTTCACAAAGAACGAGAGGAGAAATCATGGGGCGCGGCCGACGGGATTGAAGCCGGGGCTTCAGACAGAAACAAAATAAGGAATCGAGTAAGTGGACCGTGTAGTAGTCCCGTCGGTCTGACCCTCCTACTCCAACCTTTTACCCCTGGCACCAGCCCCACCCCAAGTAGGAACTCAGCACACGAAACCAACCCTAATCTTTCTTTTTTTTATTCCGTGCAACCTCAACGCTGACGCTCCCACAGTCCTGCCTGTAAAAGTACGACTAGGCCAGCCACTGGAAGAGACGAGCAAACCATTAAACCGGCGTCCCTCCTCTACTTCACAATCCGGTCCCGTTCTTTGCCCCTTTCTTCTCAGTGGAGAGAGGATCAACTGCATAACCGAGAGAGCACTGAATCTCTATCCGACACTAGAAAAATGACCGCCACTGTCGGTTTTTTCTTTTGTCTTAAGGAGTTTTGACACAAATGGAACCCCTTTCAATAACTCAAATATGTGTAAGGGTAAGCAGAAATCACGCCACAGGAACCTGTCACCAACGTTGACACCCCCACACTAGAGAGAACTATTGGCGTCCCTTTCAATTGGAACGAGGAAGGGGTATGGTTAACACGACATAAAGTCTATGTTTCCCACCCCCGTCCCCCTTGTACTGTATTTTGATTAGGGTTCATTAAAATTATATAAAGTGCGGGAGAGACGCGACGATTCTTACAGTGGTTACCGATCCTCCAAACATGTCCCAACGTAAAAAAAAAAATAGATTTCACGTACATATCTTTACAGGTCATAAGTAAATATACCGAATAAAAAGAGTTCAAAAAGCGACGGGTTGAATCGGTTTTCTTTGGTCGTAGCAAACTAATCACATCGGTTTATTAAAATTGTGTTTTATTCATAAACGGAGTTTGTTTTGACATCATTTAAAATTCCTCAGTATCCTACATACATTACCCAGTAAACTTCATGTCTAACATATAATTTACCACGAGAGAATAGTCACTTATCGTATATTTCGACCAATTTGAAGAGAACTTCTTTAATAAACCATCAATGTTTTAATCAGTCGGAGATTTCAGATTCTGGTATAAATTATGCATGTAAAACTAAATTTTGAAAAAGGTAAATTCGACGGAAAAGAGAAACTCGTTATCTACAAATACAATCGTTCAAACCAGAGACCTCTGTCGAGATCGTTATATCAACCGACTCATCAGACAGTTTAAGAGACCCTAGGTTTTTAAATCATTTCTAGATGGAATTACTATGTGTAAAAGACGTGGATATTATTATCGAAGTATAAGTTTCCAAAAATAGTCTACGAAGACGATTACAATCTTGTGAAATTCTTACAACATATACGTCAAGATATTTACATACAGTAAAATTATACTCTTTATAACTGTAAACCAAACATGACTCTATTTACGAAATAAATCCTTTGTGTACAAAAACTTCGAACTTCAACAGAACGATAAAAGATAAATGAAATGTCAACTCTAACAGTTTATACAAAAGACTAATGAGAAGGGAATTTGAAAAAGAAGAGAAAAGCAGAAATCACTATCTGTTGAACTTTTTTTTTTTTCTAGTCAATGTAAAAACATTAAATTTGAATGACTGTCTTAGTGAACTGGTACACCGATCCACCTAATATCCTATTCTCAAACGAAAATCGTATACTCCTTTACGTATATAGCCGTAATAACTGCCGACGAACATTTAACTTTACAATTAAATCAAAATATCGATCAATGTACGACACACTTTATGTCTAAACTCCGGAAATCATGGTCAGTTAGTATCCTTACAAATAAAAAAACTGAGAATAAATATATATAAAACCCCAAGTACACAAAAATTTTTTATAAAAATTTTCATGTTCAAACACGAAATGTCGAATTGCCCCTTGAGGAAAAAAAAAGGAAAGAGACAAAGGTCCTCTCCCTCGATGAATTACTCAAAGACCTGTCAACCACTTTTTGATCTAAAAAAAAATATAACGGGGTTTTAATTGATGAACCCTCTTTTTCATAAAATTTGACTTAAGTAGTTCGACAAGAATTGTTATCAAAGGTACATCATTTGTACGAAGGTTTTTATTTGTAAATTTTTAGAGAACTATTCCATAATTTCTTGACTTTTCATACATACTTAAATCGGGTAAGTTAAGCGGAGAAGTCTAAAATTCTTTGTCATTTTTTGGATTCAAAGATAATACGGAACTTTCCTCTGTACTTACCATAATTTACAGACGTTCCATACTATACCTGGATTAAATAGACACATTCCGACATGTCTAAACATCATATTTAAAGGGTTACACCTGACTATGTCTTCATACTGAGAAAAGGGTAACAACCTATCAAAATGATCGAATGTCGTCGAATAGATCGAGATTCCTTTTTAATATTCGTAGTTGTCCTATTACGATTTTGGAAATAGAAGATGAGACTATGGAAGAAAAGGAGAAGTGTCAAAATGAAATGGATCTCCATATAAAGTATTGTTCAAACGGTATTAGAATACCCCTTTTTTACGTCTCTCCCTGAAACATTATGTTACATATCGTCGTAAGAACCTTATCAATTTTTACTCTCCAACTTCATAAAGCGTTCTATCGTTTTACAAAAGACAATGACTATTTTAAAAATGGTCATAAACATGAATTGGATAAGAACTTAAATATTTGTAACACTCACACACTCCCTCTTTTTACGACAGACCTAAAGGACTTCGAGTTTTACAAGAGAGACTGAAATATTGAGTCTCTATCACTTCTACCAGAATAAATATCTTTATTCTTTCGACAAAAAACAAATTCCCGTTCCTACACCCTTAAACAGAATAAACGGATTAAAACAGAATTCAAAAGATTTAGTACAAAAATTATCCTAAAGAAATTAAAAATTTCATACATTGATAGTAACAAACTCGATATCTAAAATTTGGAAGTCAAGAACATTTACTGTATCATGCACCTTTCGTAAAATATATCACGAACTACGTATCATTCGTGAATTATTAATCTTTTACAAATTTATAATTTATTCATTTTCATTGAAATAATAGATTACGTAAACCAATTCAAAACTTCGAACAGACTTTAGACCCAGTGAAATTTTTACCAATACAAAAACTTATAGTTGGTATGGAAATGAAGTGATTAAATCAGGTAAGGATGTAATGTTCCACTTAAAAATGTTAATTTGAACCTCACTTACAACACAGACGGAAATTTTTATTAAAAACATCCACTTCTTATATAGAAATTCTTCATGATTCTACGGGAAAAACTGCATTTGTCTACTACTGGTAGATCGACTAAAAAAATGAAACCTGACAACCATTTGAAAAACACCCTGAGGGAAATGAATAGACATTTTGCACCGAGAACCTAATCTAGGAAAGGAAAAGTCGGAGTTGTGGGACACTGAGAATGGGAAGTTGGACTTCAACAGTGAGACGAAGACTTGAACTCAAATTGACCACCCAAATTCGAGAAGATCTTCCCTCAGTCTCCAAACAATGAACTAAGGACGATCGGATATACCCAGTCTCCGGTCTAATCGATCAGGACAAAATTCGAACAGAAGGATCGGGGTTAAAAATGTGTCTACTTTAGGCCAATTTTGTTTAGTTTTAAGCTCTGATGGAAACTTCCTACTATCAGACCTCGATTCCCATCGATTCCAAGAACACCCCGTCACCGTGGATCTTTCCTACAAGGTCTGAAACAGAGTCCTCAAAGAAAAGTTTGGCCTCAAATTCCCCGGTGGACGAAGAGATGGTTACTAACGACGACACCATCGGTGTGAGAGTCTAAATCCGAAGTCTCTACAAGGACTGATCCATCATGACTTATCCAATGAAAAATTAGATTATTTACTTATTCGAATATAGATCTCTAAAAAAAAGGGAAGACAAAAAGAAGAAAAATTGTCTCCAAAATAACTGTCAACTAACTCGAATTACTGTCTCGTTTGTTTTTTTATTGTAGACACACATTGGGTCCAGAGTTTTTCCTCTGAAAATAAAATCTTTCTAACATCTTTGTCTACTAGTAGGTATCCTTTAAGGAGGTAATTAGATGAAGATCTAGTTACCTCGTTTTATTAAACTATGGGACCGGATAAAAGACAAATATAAGTATAGAAAACCGGTAACAATCAAGACTTTCATGTCTTTATAAAAAAGTAGATTATAAACTTGATAAAAGGGAGCATAAAGGTAACGTACCCAGTCGTGTATAAGGAGAGTATGCAATTATCCCTCAGTCAAAAAGTCCCTTAGTAGTCTGACCAAAAATAAGACTAAAAGACCGGAGACCAGAGACCGAGGAAGGATATAACGACAATAACGACGAATAAGCAGTGTATTACGACCGTACAAAAGAAAGAAATGAAAAGTGTGATTTTGATTATACAGGAATCTTATATTCGGGATACGTATGACTTGAAATCATTTACTAACATTTCACAGAATTTTGTCATTTAAGAACCGTATTTTAATCCTATCAATAAGTGGGACTAGTATCTGAAACTTTCTAAAATTTAATACATTAGTTTAAAAAATAGGTGTAAAATACAGAAAAAATATCTAACGTCCTCAAATAGACACTTCGTCGACCTTCCAGAAACCTGAATTTCGGGACCTGAATCTTCTTGACTTAAAACAAACAAACGAACAAACCATTTATCAGATAATCTTCCGTAAACCTAACTTATCCGGAAGGATCCGTCGTTCATCGAATCGACACACATCGACGGTCCATATATTTACTGATTAATTTTAGTCATATCGTGTTAATCGGGATGGTTATTTCTATGATACGTGGGACAGTCTACTGAGTAAATCCCTCCCTGTAGATTCACATGGAAGTATCCATATCTATGGTCCCTCCTAAAGTGTCTCCTTAACTCAAGACTCCTATTTACCTCAATACGGGTACCCCTGGTCCTCCACACCACTACCGTCATAACTTTATCGTAAGATCTGGTGGTGTTTCAACATCCCACCGTTACTCGTTCAGTGAACTACCAAGTCTGGGACTCAAAAATTTAACCATTTTACTCTTACAATTATGAATAGTTACTTAACAAAATTTCCTCTCTTAATAAGTCTATTATATACATTTTATAGGAATTAACATTTCAAAAATGTCATATAATAATGAAACGTTTAGTCGAATAAAGTGAAAATCTCACTTCAAGGAATCATGTGGTATTGTAGACAGAATCTTTATATATTTAAAATGAGAAGGATACCGTTTACAAATTTACAGTAACAGAAATGTATATGTATGTATGTATGTAGTATTTATGGATACATCTACGACGAAGTCCGACACCAAAAAAACCTTATCATTAATTTTCCCGTAATTCCTAAACTGGGTATACTACTACTGATAAAAAATATATTTGTATCAAAAGTATTCCTAAGTCATTATATTTGGTTTATCAAATTAAAAAGAGTCATTCAGTATTTCAATAATTAAGATAAATCATTAATCATTTATTATCAAAATTTTTATCTCCAATTCAGTTCCAAAAAGAACCGTAAGAATCTGAGACTCTACCTTAGAATTTTCTACATAGTAGCCTCCCTCTAGACTGTCCTCAACACACCGTGACTGTTCATCATGACCCTTGACTGGAGATATGGGAACCCCATACCATTTCTACTGTCCGGTCCCGTGTTAAGACCTAAGAAACGAAAGACCCCGTAATCTATATCCGTCGTTTGTTTATTTCTCGTTCCATTAGAATCTAAAGTGTATGATACTTTTCTTGTTTCTCGTTCCAATAGAATCTAAAATGTATGATACTTTTCTTGTTTCGTCTAAGGATATTACCTCTTAACCTAATCTCTATGTTAAAATTTAAGTCACCAGTCTTCAATTCTCACTGTAAAATCGACTCTACACTTACTACTCTTTTTCGGTCACCATGTGTTAAGACTGCCGTTTAAGCCTCCAAGGTTTCGTCCTAGTTCGCACCCCCATCTTTTCGGACCATCTTGAGTCCTAGTGTCTTCATCCGTTCCAGGTACAACACCCACTGGAACATTTGTCCGAAGAACTTAAATCTTAAAACAAAAGTCTCGTCACCCTTTGTTATTTACACAAAAATCGTCACGCACGAAACACCTCTTACCAAATTCCTGAGTTTCCGAAAACGGCACCAAACACCCTCTTTCGAACCATACATAATTCCACCAACGTCACCTCCAATACTTTTCGTCAATCTGCACCATATAAACCTCTTTATGGGTTATCCTGAACTACTACCCTTACCCAATGACATACTCTCTTTCTTTGTATTTCCTATAGTGGTCCCAAAAACCAGATTCGTTGATGACGACTCCTTCGGGTCTCTTCCTTACCGAAACCCCCTCCCTCTTGGTTCTCAAAACAAAACCAGTATAATTTAAATTCTGTTTCCTTATGTGTAAGTTTTGGTCCGTGGTCCATAAATTACGCCTCTCTATGATACGAGGATCGTCTATGACACAATATGAAGACTTCCCGACACAATTAAGTCAAACACAAAATTTCCCTTCTCTCCTTCAATCATGATAAGATAACTGTCTAATAAATTTCTTTAGTCTAGAACTGATTTCTTTCATCGTAAGAATCCAATAACCCAGATTTTCTTCGACGATATGGAAGGGGAGGGGGGTAATAAACTATCAAATAATCTTTATTTATCAACTCATATCGCAAAGATCCATATAGAAAATTGAATTTTTGTACCTAGTATCAACGATCAAGAGTACTCAAGTCAACTCTGATCATTTATGTATAAATTTTAAACACCGGTTCGTTAAAACCAAAGAAAGAAAAAAAAAAAACCACCGTACCTTCTTATAAAGAATTCTATAAATAAGATTTTCTACTCAACAAAGATAATTTGAACCATCCAAAAAAACAATAACTACACACAACTGTAATCAAAGGATAAAATCTATGTCGATCGACAACCTGTGCTATAAGCCACTTTATTGTGTTGGAACGATAAAAGTTCTGTAACGAATTATAACAACCTTAAGATCCACCCACCTTAACCGTAAGTCTTTTGATGAATCACTTTGTTTACCTTGTATAGGACACTGAACTTTTAGAACTCTAATAATTCTAAGATGTCAGAAACGTCACCTAAAACCGATGATAAACCGTCATATTTAATTCTTCGACTCCAGAATTTCTTTAAAATCGTTTTTAATCCATTGGTAATTTAGTAAGGTCATTAAAATGACATAAGGGGGAGATCTGTCAAGTGTTTTGACACTTGTGTAATCAGACAGTGGTCTTGTAAACTGATTAGAGATACTTGTCGACAATATTGTACGCAATGATGTTACCCTAAAACAAGTTTAAAACCGAAAATTTTATTAAAACTTCGAGTCTAACTTGGAGATTCGTAAAACATACGAAAACCGTTAAATGAGAGATCTTTACTAGAGGTCAAATTTGACACACATACTCATCTGTACGGTCAAGAAATCTTTTGGACATTGATCTAAAAATCTGATATACAAACTAATAAATACTCAAAAAAAATTCAGTAATAGTAAAATGATCCTTAAAAGAGGAATTTTTTTTTTAGTCAGAACGTCAGCACATTGTGTAAAGGAAAAATCCGTTTGACGTTTCAATACAAGAAAAATTACCGTACAATACTCTATTATTTACCGATATTCTATAAAATATAAAAAACATAATTTCCTTAATACTAGAAAATTTGAATCATACGTTTGGGGTGAAAACCAGTACATTTCTCTCATTTTCTATTATCTTGTACTTGTAAAATCTCAACTGCAATCCAAAAAGACAGTCAAAATGAATGTGTAGGGTACAGAGGAAAAAAGTCCTGACATAAGAATATATTATCTTATTTTACTAGATTAATTATACCATCCTGGTACCGACAACTAATTTCCAATATATGGTGTCCTATAACTAATTGAGGTCCTTCATTATACAAAGACTTACAAGTTCTAAACTGTGCAAACCATAAAAGTACCGTACATCTGACACAACCCCTCAAACACAAAATAAGACATTAAGGGTTGTACTAGTACTAGACTAGAAATGGAGGGAGACGTCTGGGGTAATGGAGTTCGGTAAGGGAGGAGTAAAGTGACGTCGAAGAAACCGGAAAAAAAAAAAAAAAAGTAAAGTCAAGACTTTTCTGTCAAAGACCGAGATTGTATAAGGACGTTGTAAGAAGGACGGAGTAGGGGTTAGACACATTATAATACGAGTCGTAAATCTCGAGAGGGAGTCATCGTGAAGGAATCTCTCCGACAGAAAATGATGTGTTAATTTTTATCCAGGGACAAAAAGAAAGAGTTGTAAAAGACATGACAAGACACTAAACATTGTTTAAGGTCTTAAATAGTAAATATATACAAATATTAGTAGAAGGGTTGAGTCCGATTTTTCGGAACGATTCTTGTCCTAATACAAAACAAACGTTGAGAATTGTAAAGACTACCTCAATCCGAACTATATCCTAAAAAATTTAAGTTCTAAAAGTAAGGTGTCATTGAGAGTAACGGAAAAGAGGTCGAAGAACATCATCAGTCACTTTACACTCAACTGGAATAGACGTTAAGGTTTAAATTTTTCACTTCTTTTTATCCGGAACAGTTCAATTTTTTGTTTACACTTTTGTGTACTCCATTAAGTACACGAAATAGGTTGAACCCTACTTATTCGAATACCATAAAAACGTCACTTTACAAAAGAACACTCCACGATAGGGTCTCAGGAACTTCGTAACGTATTATACTCACACTTTGTATGCATGACAGTGGAAAGGTTTTAAACTTTCGAAGACTTTGTCCCTACAACCCTAACTCCCTAATATAATCGGACTGAAGTGGAGAATTATGAACGCACACACATACATGCGTACGAGTCAGTACAGGTTGAGAAACACTGGAGTGTCTGACATCGGACGGTCCGAAGAGACAGGTACCCTAATAGGGTCGTTCTTAGGACCTCACCCAACGGTAAAGGAGGAGGCCCCCAAGAAGGGCTGGGTCCCTAGTTTGAGCGCCGAGGGGTACACAAAACACCGAGGACACAACCGTCCTACTAAGAAATCGTGACTCGGTGATCCCTTCGGGGTGATGGAAACATTGAACTCCATTGAGTGAATTCCATATACAACTATTTCAACTCGACATAAATTTTGAACTCATGGGAGGTTGAGATCTTAAAAATCTAACGTGTAGGGTAAACCAGTGTACTTCCCAGGTGTTTCGTAACACTGAAAACCAAAACTAGTTGTCTACACTATCTATACAGTCGCAAATCTTAAATGAAACACCATGAATCGATAATATTTACTTTTAGTTTAATGTCACGACACAAATACATATATGTATAATGGTTCAAAATCTAGAAGACACGTAAATGACGAACCTCTACGTGATCTGTAGAGAGTATCGTGGTTCGGAAAAATGTCAAGTCGTAATATATAAAAAAAGGGAAACTACCGGGACTTCTTAGACCCCGTTCATAATAAGGTCAAAGTGTCTCTTCTCTGATTTCGTGATTTTTTAAAACTGAAACGGTGGTAGTGTGTCGATCACTCTACGTCTCCATTTCCACTTTGAATCTTCGCTCTGATCACTAAAGTTCAGGTGAAAGACGAATGTATGACAAAATGGGAAATTTATATCTTTCAAGTATTTTCTAATACATAGAAATTCTTATAATTTATAGACTTAACAGAGAAATGATATAACTAACATATATAAAATAAAAGAGTATTTAATTCCACTAGGATCATCAAAGACTTTGGAACTAAAATTCGATTTTCTATGGATCTGTACTACTATATCGCATCCAAAGTATAAGTTTTATGATACAGTCAATTGTCACTTTCGTAAATTACAACGAAATTTAGAATCTCACTTCGTAAAAACTGAACTATGAATTTAAAGGTAAAATTTAATAATGTGACCGCCATTATGAGCCTGAAAAAGAAACTCACCAGTGGGTGAATTACATTTTTTTTTCGTCATTATCTCATTATGTATACAAAAAATTGGTAAAACACAGAAACACAATAGAATTTGATTATGAATCAACATTGAAACGTATGACATACTGTATAAGTTTGGACTACTTTTTGGGACTTGTTAATTAACCTCACGGAGGTTAGGTCAATCTTCAATTTGGTAAGGTTCAAATTTCTGAGAGAAAGTCTACTTTTCTTAAATTTACGTAAAAAAGTGACCATTTATTTGGACATTTTATGTGTGTAAAAGAGTCTGTCGAGTTATTTGTTGGAGTAGTTTTTTATCTGTCTTCTAGATTCGTCTGTAAAGAGGTTTCTTCTGTATGTCTAGCGGTTTTCCGTGTACTTTTCTACGAGTCGTGGTAGTGATCTTTTTAGTTTAGTGTTGACATTACTGAATGGTGGAGTGTGACCAGTCTTACTGACAGTAGTTTATCAGGTGTTTATTATTTACGACCTCTCACACTCTTCTTATCCCTTGGGAGGATGTGACAACCACCCTTATATTTAACCACGTCGGTGATACCTCCTGTCATACCTCCAAGGAATTTTTTGATTTTATCTCAACGGTACTTTCTTTCATTTTCACAATCAGCGAGTCAGTACAGACTAAGAAACTCTGGGGTACCTGAGATCGGGTGGTCCGAGAAGACAGACACCTTAGGAGGTCCGTTCTTGTGACCTTACCCAACGGTAAGGAAAAAGGTTCCCGAGAAGGACTGGGTCTCTGGTTCGGGCCCAGAGGACGTAACGTCCGTCTAAGAGAAGACCGGCTCGGTGGTCCCTTCGGGCATGCCCTTCGACGGTCCCTTCTCAATGGTGTACCAAGACGTCAGGACGAGACTCCGTACATAGGTCTCTTGTGGTATTAAGGTTTTATACGCACATAGGACACCAAGGAACGTCGTGACAAATCTTATTGGTTCTGCACCTTCGTTGGATTTATAGGTGGATGTCTACTTACCTAGTTCTTCTACACCTTATACATTGTTACACTATAATGAGTCGGTATCTTTCTCACTTCATTACCGTAAACGTCCCTGTACCCAACAGGGTCTCTAATAGTATGATTCACTTGATTCGTTCTGTTTCGGTTTATAGTATAACTATAACGACAAATATACACCTTAGAATTTTTTTTGGTTCCTATGTTTACTTGAATCAAGTTTTTGTCTCTGAACATGTGAAAACTTTTGTATAAATACTAATGGTTTTCTCTTCACCCACTCCCTATTTAATCCTCCAACCCTAATTGTATATGAGTGATGATACATATTTTATCTATTGATTGTTCTTAGATGAGACCGTATCCTTTAATATGAGTTATCAAACCTTATTGGATATTCCCTTTTCTTATTTTTGAGTTAGCGACACGACATGTTATCTTTGATTGTATTATAACATTTAGTGGATATGTAGTTATTTTTCATTTCATTTTTATCTTCATTTTTTACTTTGTGTGTAAAATAAAGTTCAATGAACTTTAACACACGGACAACACAATCCGTCAAACTTTTAGACGGGTCGTGTTACCCGTCTAAAAAAATTCTAAAACAAATTTTTTTTTTTACACTGGGAGTTGTCACATGAAGAATAGGATCGATGACACAAAATACGTGACACTCTCAAACCATTAGTCCTTTATTCTACAAAACAAAGAATAACGAACCATATGAATTATTTAGGTTCACCATTGTAGAATTTTAAAAACAAAGAGTTTGAGACGAACTAGTACCATGTAAACCAAGATTCGGTCTTAACAAAATTTATGTTTAATATTTATAAAACCGAAGGAACCTCGTAAAAGTTATCTTGCGACTCATCTTAAGACAAGAATAATTACTTCATACTGAAAACTAATAAGTTACTTTTTAATAAAAGTATACTCGTTCACTACACTTAAGTAAACAATTTCAAGAAGATTTTCTAAACCATCGTTTAATATACTTCCTTAACGCGAGAAGAATTTTACTCCGTATTGTACTAAAGTCGATTGTAACAGTCTTTAACGATATACTTATATTTCAACGAGTCATACTGTAAACAAGTATATAAAATAAGAGAAGGTACTCCCTGAACTCATTACTCCATATATAAACTGACAGCAAGTGAACCTTTCCGAGGTTTTTGTTCCTCCGTAAACATGTACACGTCTACAACCGTCCCAAGGGGAAAGAGGACAACAGTTTCTGGTAAAATCAAAGTGTTTCTATACAAACATAGACAAACTGTTATACCGTACACTTATTATACGGTTATCACATACACCTCCTCAAGAAATAAAAAAACGTGACGTTTTGACATATTAGAGTGTATGAATCAATAAAAGTCACAAAAACAAAATTTATAGTCGAAAATATGTACTTATGAAGACTCTTTATCAATTTAGAAAACATTAGTAAAACGGATATTTAAAAGTTCTAATACCTCCATAAAATTCAATCCTCCTTTTCGACTTTTATTGCACACCAAAACGTACAGTGTAACCTTTACTCGTTAGACAGTGAAAGGGGTCACGGGTGTACTTCAAAATTTTAGAGTCTATTCTAATTTTTACATGAAAGGAGATTAATGATTTCGTAGTCATCTATAACAGATACTTGTTTTAACTTAATTAAGTAAATGATATAAATTTCTAAGTATGATTGTATAGATTTAAAAATTAAATGTGTTAATCATAATATAGTGTTTTGACGTCTATAACTTTAAATTTGTCTTTTCCACATATATGTTTCTTGTTTATGTCAATAACATGTAAACTATCTCAATTTTCCTTCGTGTTTACTTTTATACTTTTATCCGTTAATGCCTACTTCATACTGATATTTAGAAAATTTCAACTACTTTCAAAATTTCATTCTCACAATGACTCAAAACAGTTAAAATATTTTCGAGTCTCATTTTAATTATAGTGGGTGGACGAAAGAACTCAAGGGTCTTCTCGGAGTAGAGACCGAGAATACGTCTAACAAGTCAAAATCGTTATCTTCATCCGACACAAATATAAGACATCACAAAACGAAACAAAGGGGACGTCAGACACATGTATAGTAGACGGAGATTAAATTCGTTTCCCTATTGACTTTCCCGAATGGATCACCGAGTCGACCATTTCTTAGACGGACGTTACGTCCTCTGGAGCCAAGGTAGGGACCCAACCCTTCTAGGGGACCTCTTCCTTTGTCGATGGGTGAGGTCACAAGACCGGTCCTCCTAAGGTACCTGAACATATCAGGTACCCTCACTGTTTCTTAACCTGTACTGACTCACTGAAAGTGAAGTGATAAGACTTTTTATCGAGAAATTTTTGCGGACACCAGTGCACTAGAAGGTTGTCAACAAATTTCGTAATGAAGGGCGCGAAAACGAGAAAAAAGTTGGACATCGACCCACAATTGTCATGACGTCTCATGAAATGTTATTCGGACGGTCAAATGAATCCAACTTTTATTGAACAAGTATTAGGACCTTCTGAACAAAATCCTACAATTAGAAGGATCATCAATTTTTTAGGTAATCTTTTAGAACCGGTCTAGTCCTCTTATTCATTAAAACTTCAACCTAAATTCCACTTATCTGTTACACCACTGTAGCCTTTCCCTTCGTTTCGATTGAACGGTAGTCTCTATGAACCTCACCTCCAACGCAACATCCAATAGTCCGACGAGAAATGGTTGGACACCCATGTCTAACCTTCTGTAAAGGGTTCTTAGAAAGAGACGTAAGGAGAGGACGGACGAAGACCTGATCTACTCCAGGGATAATTTCTGAGAATCTTGGTCTTGGTAAAAATCATTGATTATGAATTAATATGAGTATCAATAAACAAACCATAAACAGAAGATTTTAAAAATAAAATTTCTATCACATCAAGTGAGAATGACGGTCGTATTGTCTCACGGACTACGGACCATTGTGAACGACCGATTATCCACACATCAGGACAAGTAAGTTTTCTTTCAAAACCAACTAACATGTATGTACTCAGTTTTTCTATTTCCTTTTGTAGAGATGAAGATCTAGACCATTATTTCTTCCACAGAACACAAAATAACTAGTTAAACTAAGACTCTAAAGTTATTCGTTTTGAATAAAATTACACTCCATTAGATAATTTTTTAAAGTTCAGGTATCATTACCATACTCAATTTTTTTCTTCATTTCAATGAGTGTCTGGATCTCTTGTCTGAACCCAAACGGTTTCCTTTCCCCTTCCCATTCCCTCCCCACTTGAACCTGAATCGTCTACGTTTGATAATGCATATCTTAACCTATTTATTGTTCTAGGCTGACACATCGTGTCCCTTGACATAAGTTATAGGACTCTATTTGGTATTACCTTTTCTTATAAGAAAATTTTCTTACATATATATGTATATTGACTTAGTGAAACGACATATTGTCTTTAATTGTAGTGTAGAATTTAATTAATATGGAGTTAATTTTTTAGCAAATAGAGAAAACTTGATAACTTATAAGGTTTTAGGTTCGAGTACGGATCGTCCTTAGAGATGACGCTCCTAGACCCCTATCTGGTCCTATACGAGTAGTCTTACAGAACATTATTTCTATTAAGAAAGCATCTCAAAAGGTAGACTACTTCCAACCGGTAAACGTTTTATAGAACCTCGAACACCTTCTTACCACCGACAATTAATACAACCTCTTCTTGACACCTCAATGAAATTACGTGGTACCCTCTTTGCTCAACTGGAGCGAACCGTTAATTACCTTTATCGTCTCGTCGAGTGTTTGTTACTGAAACTTAAACGTGAGATGGAGGACCTGCAGTCGAAACTGTTAAAACGTCAACCAGGATCTCTACCCTTCCATTAGTAACACCTGCGACTTTTACAAAACCAACGACTGTTTTCCAATTAGTCTGTTTCATTCATATATTGAACATCCACAAAAAAAAAAAAAAAAGGGACACAGTTACAAATGTAAATATACTACGTCTAAAAATTTTGAAGGAGGAATCTTTCGTTGGAACGTAGAAACAAAATAAACTGGCCATTTGTTTATGACTAAATAATCTCAACATGAGAATCAGTGTCAAACAGGTATATATCATTTTATATGGAGTCCAAGTTTACCTGGGTCTATATGTCACACACCCCACACACACACACATGTGCAAAAAAGGTATGACAAACGACACACGACACCAAATCCTGAGATTACGTCATAATTCAAAAATAAATCAATTTCCGATGGTCTCTCTGATATGACGAAAACATCTCAGACAAAAAGACACCTAAGAGGATGTCACTATAAGACACAAAGCAAAAAGACACTCCAGGAAGGTCACTAAGAAAAAAAGGAAACATTGGTACATCTACTGAGGATCGTGACGTCTAGAGATTGAAACCAAACTGTAATTTGAAACGAACGTAAATAAATACTCGAGAAGTGACTTATCCACCCGTCTTACAGATTTCACAAAACTTTTAATTCACAGTATCCTTAAAATCAAAGTTCCTGTTTCGGACACCAAGATATTGATTCCATGAATCATTTTCTTTGACTTCCCAACAACAAGGTACCATTTTCGGAACATAAAAATTAGGGGAAGACAGTACACCCAGACAACTACTTCTCTGGTTTTCAAGCACCGTGGACACCTTACGTCACTGACATTGTCGTTACATAATCCAACTGTGAAAAATGTAATAGAGTCGAATAGAACAATTTATGAAATAAAAAGAGTTGCGGAACAAGGTTAAGGTATGAGTGTTTTGATGAAAGACTAAGAAAAAGAATAGACGGTACGGCTAGGAAAGTGTCCCTCACCTACGGGACGAGACCTCATGTAGTAAGGGGTGAATTGGGGAAATATGTAAACACCTTCAATTTCGTCGAATTTAACACAAAAAAAAGTTCACAAGTCAAAAAAAATTATATATACAAGTGTCTCAACACGTTGAACGGATTTGAGATGTTGTAATAATAAGGTCATAACATTTTTATTAAAAAAACATTTAAAAAAAATATTAAATTGAATTTTTTTTTTCTTTTTTTTTAAAAAAAAATTGTACCTGTAAGGACCTTATGTTAAAACATAGTTGATTAAGGATTGGAACTTACTTATGTTATATCAAAGACATAAAAACGTAAAGTATGTTACTCGTAACGAGGTCACGAAAAAATCGAGACCGATTAAGAAAAGTTTACAGAGTACCATCTCGACCGATTTATCTGTGAAACGTTTTCCGACACAAAGANATATTAAATTGAATTTTTTTTTTTCTTTTTTTTAAAAAAAAAATTGTACCTGTAAGGACCTTATGTTAATATATAGTTGATTAAGGATTGGAACTTACTTATTTTATATCAAAGACATAAAAACGTAAAGTATGTTACTCGTAACGAGGTCACGAAAAAATCGAGACCGATTAAGAAAAGTTTACAGAGTACCATCTCGACCGATTTATCTGTGAAACGTTTTCCGACACAAAGAAATAAATGGGAGAAAAGAATTGAGAAAGATCATTTACTGGAAATGTCCCTTTAACACCAAAACAACATCGTTGAGGGAATTACAGGAAGGGAAATAGTAGATTTGATCATTTTCGTTATGTGTAAAAAAAAGTCTCTTTTATCTAGGAAGTAACTCTTGAACAACGTAGTCAATCAAAGAAGTTAAAGGGTGGGAGGAATTTTAGATCCAAAAGAATGAAAGGGTATTTGTTCATACGTATTCTAAGAAAGGGCGAAAGGAAGATAAAAATTTTCAACAAATGACGGAAAGAGATGAAGGAGTCGTAGGTAAGTAAAGAGTCGGGTAATTTGGACTGAATCTTCTAGTGCAATGAGAAACGTCAGTGGGTTAACCGTTTAAACACTTCACTGACTAATCATTGTCGAAAGACTTTAATAAAGAAGGAAACCAAAGGAAGATGAGTCCATCAAGGAAAAAGTTTTGTATTTAGACTAGAATCGTGAGGGAAGGAATTACGAACATTACTGAAGGTCACCAAACAGTTCATTTTAAGCACGTGAAATGGTCTCTTATTAGACACTGACCGGGACAAGACGAAGTAAAAATTGTATTGAGGTCACGGTAATTACGAAGTCGATGTCACCGGAAAATCAAAGAACTTACTTAGGAAGATGACTTGTGAAGTGTCGATGACATATAATAAGACATACATATTTTATAATCATAATAGAATTATCACAGATGAAACAGAAGGTTAATCTTGGAGTCTGAAATGACAATTAAAAACACAGTCCACAAAGATGTTAGACTGAAAAAGGACCTGGAAGAAATCAACAACAGTAGCAGGATCGAGGACGTCCGAAGTCGGGTCTCAATCAAAGATAATCCGTCTAGTGCCAGTACTGGTGTCCTCTACGTCGGATGAAGAGACGTAACAGACACGGAGGAGGGGTCAGTGGACAGAACACGAGACCGCTGTCACTCAAATAAAGGACCCGGTCGACACGGTTGGGGACTCTAGGTACGGAAACATGTGTGACATGGGACCCGGATCGCACGACAAAAGGGAGAAAAGTCTGAACAAATAGAAAGTTTTGGATTTAGTCAACAAGGGACACGTCGAAAGACGTAAGAACCCGTGTCCATGACGAGGGAGACATGAGTACATCGTGACACAGTCTGAACGTGTACCGTGAAAGAGACATAGTACCTCTCAAAGTGAGATTCGACTTGAGAAACCGGAAATCATACCTCCCTGAAACAGACTAGGAAGAGAGGACGGAACCACCCGAGGAATATTTACAGACACATCTTTAATTATATAAATTTACAAATTACATTATATCAAAATTCTTGGTTGTAATGACACACGTAATCAGTTTACAATGTAAAACCCTTTGTTACTTTTCGGAAGATTTTACATAAAAAGAAAGAGGAAAAAGGGAAAAGTGTCTATTCGGACTTTTAACCCTACATACCATACTTTCGTTTAAACTACTGACACTATTCCTCCGAACGAATAGTAAAAGTTTTCTTTAAGAAACACGAGCACGGTGACACCTGGTGTTAATAATACGACAAACAGTCTTGGAGAATAGGTCTGTACGGTGTACCGCACCGTGAAGACCTCCTGAGGAGGTACTAGGTGGTTCGCTTTAACGGTTTCTACCGGCGGAGCTCCGGAACGACCTGCTCACACGGTTGGGTTTCTTCGCGATGCCGTCTAAGGTCCGACGCTTTCTTGACGCACTTATAGATCGTGTTAATTCATTGTTGCACTCCATCAGATGCCACTTGAACAGAAACGAAAGGAAGTAAATGTATCGTGACCGATTTTGCTTTTGAAGGTTTTTGATAGACCTTTTTACTTTAAACCTTCAGGATAAAGGTTTACGGACTATTTGAACGTGACTGTCTCGAATGCCATTGTAGGCGGTTTTATTCTGTACTAAAGTTTTTAGTGTGCTACGAAGACGTCTATTCAAACAAGAATTTGAAACCTCCGAACTCGAGAGCAACTGGCGAAGTCGGGGACTTACGGACTGACCTAATTACTCATAACAATTCGATAACCTTTACTCAGACTATCAATGTAACCGAACACATAGTTTCCCATGAACCATGAACTGAATCAAACGTAATGACAGTACTAAAACACTTAGAGAAAATAAATGAAACTTATAGTTCAATCTAACCGGACAAAATATCCGATGAAAAAGGAAGACTACACATCCCAAAAAAAAAAAAAAGAGAAGGTAAAAATACAAAAAATAATTCAAAATGTGTAAGTCCAATGATATCCACAAGTAAATGTCAACCCGATCAAAAGTAAGTCACGATACGCCATGTATAAATGACAATCCTAAGGGTCCAAATGACACAAAAAGGCTTTTTTGTCTTAAGCCAAAAGTCTTTTGACTTATAAAACAACACATTTATGAATTGTAAAGAAGGGTGAAAGACACCAAAGTGGTAACGTACTCTAGTGAACTCCAATAAATTGTCAATGTAGGGAGATACGGTTATTTAATATTGACATGTGATTTATACTTGAAACCGTATACAACGTTTTACAGTAGAAACAGGGAATTTTACGAAATTCTCATATGATCGTTAGATATGGAACTACAATTAAACTCTCCTTTTTTTATTATTTTGTCATAAAAAATTTACGATTGAACAGGTCCTATCATTACGTATACGGTTTCTTTATAATCTGGATCAGAATCTAAAATTTTAACCAGTGGATGAATAAGAATGATAGGATGAAGGTCATGAAACTCAGACAGTAATAATTTAAGTATAGAAGGACCAATAAGAAATTACAACTTTTTAACACGATGATGAAGGTTTATATACATTGAAGTCAATGTAAAGACATTGAAGTAACACCATCAAAGCGTTTTTAGTCGAACCATCAGTGACAAACTCAAATTAGACCGTAGTATTGAAAAATTTAAATAACTACCTGATCATTAAGATTGATATTTATTTCGTCTGTCCAAATCGGTCAGACAGGTTGAACCAGAGGTAATGGGTTGACAATTGGTAGTTGTTGTAGTTTAAATTCCTACACCTATTTTTAATTGTTTACACACTTCAAAGAGAGTCGACAAAAAATTTCAATTTTATATACATGTATATTTAACCGATTTCGATTGCATCCACTATAAAAAGACAAACTTTAGCATTGAAAACAAATGTCGTTTCAAACTACATCGCACGTCATAAATCAAGATCTGACTAGAATAAGATTAATCTTGCACTAATTTCATACGTGTTGGTTTCGGTTCAAAAAGAAAAAGTAAGTAAGTCGTTGATAAATAACTCGTAGTTGAGACACGGTCCATGTAATGATCGACGATGTGTGACAGACTTGTACTGTATACCAATTCATTGAAATGTTACTAATAGTTTCTGAAATTACACCTATAAAGAATTCAACTTCATCGTAAGTAATCCTACAACGAAAGTACAAGAAAATAACAACACTACCTACAAGATGGACATGATAGATATTGCCAACGATTTCTTTCTCGTCCTCCTTTAGTTATTTCAATTGGGGTCAAATTTTTGACCTTCTTCCCATTCTAGAGAAGGAATATTTTATGTAACGTAATACAATTAAAATATGTAATGTATACGGCTGATCGGGAGTTTCTCTCTAACTTCACAACCTTTAAAATGATTCGACTGAAAAATGTCGAAACCTTTTGAAAACTCCTCTCATCCATTTTAATGAACAGTCTGTAAACGGAGAACGGGTTTTGAAGTTTATTTTATGTGTAAAGTTTTACCTCGTGGAAAATATAAACATATTCATAAGTAATATTTGGAATCTTACGGTCAGTAATCTCGTCAACAGAATGACAAATCGTTTGTAGATAGAATGAAAAACCTTCCCACTGACACTAACGTCTTGTCCTTCACTCTTTTGTGACGGTCGTCACTAACGAAGAACTCCATCGAAAACTATTGATGGTAAAGGGGGTACTCTAATACACCTTAAAGAAAATAGAAACCTTTTCAACTCTTCTATTATTTTCTTAATCCTTAAAATTTAATGTCCCCTTTTATATATACACTTTTCGTTATTTATAAAACAAGTGAAACGATAGCTCTACAAGTGATAGTCTATAAATAATATGTCATCGTTAAATATAAAAATTAGTAACGGGTAATTATCTGTGTCATTTTATAAAAACTTAGTCTGTAAACCCCAAACATACACGTAATTTTAACAGAAAACATGACATTCAATGACAAATTAAACTTATAAAATAGTCTTGACAGAGGGACACGGAAATATTATATTTCAACAAAGATGTTGAAAATTATTAGAATTATTTCTTATGAAATTCTTGGTGTGAAAAGTCTGATAGAGAATTGAAGTCTATATGTTGAAAAAGAACTTACATTTCACTATATACTATTATATCTATTCAAAAAAAAGAGAACGTACAAGAAACTATATTAAAACTCTTCGATAGACCGACCCACACTCGATCGGAATCCTATACAAACAGAAGACAAAAAGACATTATCAACCACTGAAAAATGTCAAAATGATCATTTTACTTTAATTTTCGAAGTAATACCTTAAAAAATTACATATGTTCTCTTACTATGTTCCTTGTTATTATTTGACACGAATATGATTAAAGTCTTCAATCGTTACCCATCGGTTTGAACAAAATAGATATGAGGTCGGAGGAACGGGGTCGAATAAAACTCTCTCTAGTAAGCTAAGTATGTACGTGCAATCCGTGAAAGAGGAAGGTTGTTTTTAAAGTACAGCCTTTTCAATTATGGATTCATAACGGTTTCGTTCTCTCGGAAGTCTTTGAACTTCTACAAAAGAGTCTTCGGGTTCTAGGTTACTCCCTAAGATTTGTTGATCACTATATACACCTCATGAAACTACAAGTAATTATTTACTTTACTTTACGTAACTTATACATTGAATACGTAAGTTTTACTATTTTCTCCCGTTTTTGTTTTGTTTTGGTTGAGTCAATGGAAACCTTTCTACAACTCCTTAATAAGACTTTTGACCTTTAGACTTCTCTTTCTTCTTAAATAGGACGGAATAGGGTCCTATTAATTTATTAACTCCCCTTCTTAATATCTTAATAACATCAATTATATACCTCTTATTCACAATCTTATAGTGGTAAAATTTTAAGGTCTATTTAACTGTTCTCGATCCGTCACGAATAGTCACCGACGACTTCGATAATTAACTTTTCGACTACTACTTGAAACCTACTTTACCGTCGTGGACTACTTGAGTAACCAATTAGAAGTACTACACGGAATATTATTTTAAGTTAACTTTCACGGGTCGTGGTAGACACTGAAGGGACCACCGAGTCTGTCATTTCGCAGACAGATGTTATACCCTCTGGGTCCAAGATAGGGACCCAACCCTTCTAGGGGACCTCTTCCTTTACCGTTAGGTGAGGTCATGAGAACGGACCTTTTAGGGTAACTGTCTCCTCGGACCACCCGATGCTAGGCACCCCAGAGTTTCCCAACCTGTGCTGACTCGGTGAAGTGAAGTCGTGGTAGATACTTCACAGAACTGCCCCCGCCCCCCGACCCCTGGGGTTTAGACTAGTTCGGAGGTCTAGACAGGTAATTATCCTTTACTTGTCGTGTTTCCCTGTACAACGTCTTGTGGTATCCTTATGTTAGTTGTTTTAGGTCTTATCCCTAGTAAGATGTCCTATTTATAGAACCGGAACAATTGTTTAACGTTCTTCTCCCTCCCCCTGGGAAATTCAATTTTTTTTGAATTCACTGTGTTTCATTAATGTCTATCGTGAAAACATAGGACTAAACTTGTTTAGATAAAATTTTGGTTCACCTTTGTATTTAAACTTGTTGACTTGTTATTCCACCTACAGAACTTATTAGAGTAGGTGAAAATTAAAACACGAACGAAATAATACACCTTTTTGATACTTTGATACGACGACGACGATTTAGCGAAGTCAGCACAGTCTGAGACACGCTGGGGCATCTGTCGTCGGGTGGTCTTAGGAGGTCCGTTCTTGTGCTCACCTAACGGTAAAGGAAGAGGTTACGCATTTCACTTCTGCGAATCAGCACAGACTGAGAATCGCTGGGGTACCTGACGTCGGATGGTCCGAGGAGGCAGGTACCCTAAAAGGTCCGTTCTCATGACCTCACCCCACGGTAACGGAAAAGGCTTTGATACGAATCATTCGATATATGGATTTAAAACTTATTTCTGTAAAATCAAGAGAAAACTTCAATAAACGGTGACCAGTGTTCTTATCACCGTCTAATCCCGAGTGGCAACTAAAAGACCAACTGAAGTCGTAAGAGAGACGTTACACACACAATTAAACGAACCACAACAGACTGAACACTGGGCACCTGGTGTCGGGTGATCCGAGGAGACGAGTACCTGAAAAGGTCCGTTTAACAAAGGTACGAACCAAAAAGTCAGTACAGACTGAAACACTAGGATACCTGGTATCGGACGATCCGAGGAGACAGGTACCCCTAAGAGGTCCGTTCTTATGAGTTCAGCTAACGGTACAGGAAGAGATCCCCTAGAAGAGTTAGGTCCCTAACTTGGATCCAGAAGGTGTAACGTCCACCTAAGAAGTGGTATACTCGATGGTTCCTTCGGGTACTTATGACCTCACCTGTCGGTCGGATAGGGAAGAGGTCCCCTAGAAGGGTTGAGTCCTTAGTTTGACCCCAGAGGACGTAACGTCCGTCTAAGAAAATGGTCGACTCGATGGTCCCTTCAGATCCGTTTGACAATCGCCCGACGACAAGAGGTCCCCTAGAGGGACTGGGTCCCTAGTTTGGGCGTAGAGACCGTAGAGAAAAGTAACCGTCCACCCAACAAATGGTGACTCGGTGGACCCTTAGGGAAGATATGGTACAACGTTGAAAATTCTTGGTCTTTTAATATCAACTTCTACTTTTATATTAACGTATCTTGTAAATGTACGTAAGAGTTAAAAATTATTTAATCACCTCCCTTTCAAAACATTCCCGTTCCTCTTCATCTCTTTAGGTTCAATTCTACGTTCCAATTTTTTCAATCCCAATCCTCTCTCTGAATCTTCTCATCTTTCTCTTTTCCCATTCTAGAAAAAACGAAACTGGAACTTTACAATCTGGAGAGTATCCAGATATATCTAATGAATTCTAATGAGAACGGTTGTTCTCAAATGATTATATAACAGTTGATATTTGACCGTGAACGGTAGATGGAGATGTTCGTAATTTAGTACACGAAGACGTTGACGACTAAAAGTTGTTGGGGACTTTCCTCAAGTCTCACCTCTCGTCTTTACTCCGTGAGACACGACTCCTCTTTTGACAGTCCTGTCCAGAAGTCTATAAAAGTCCTCGGGTAAAATACTCGGATTAAGAATACAGTGGAATATAGATCTTTTCGTGACTTCAGGAAGGACTACTGTCAACAGGTAACACTGACTGTCTTTGGGTGTTTTTTATACATGAGATAACTACATAAAGACGAAGTCGTTTAGTTGGACATATGACTGGAGGAGGGACGGAGAAACCGCGTCAAAGAGTCTCGATAGACTTTACGTCAGAGGACCGTATATCAGAGGTGAAATGGGGTTTATTTTGTTGAACGTTGACAGAACACGAAAAATAAAAAAATCGGCTGTTGTAAGACAGAGACCCTGGATGGAGTCGGAAAGTTCCAATAAATAAAAAAGGTGAAAATAAATAGGATATCTATTGAACTTTGACATGTAGTACAGAATATGAGGTCCAAGATTCTTATGTATTCCAGACGGAACATTCCACTGTTTGGTAATTTCATTCGAGTTGGAATACGTCAGTCCGGACCCTCAATTAAAATCGAAAGGAAAATCTTCAAAGAGAGGCCACAAATCCATTGTTTTAGGACTCCCCAGTGGATATCGGAAAGTCTACTTCTATCTTGTTCGTCTTCGTTATAAGACGAACGACGACGACGACGACGATTCAGCAAACAACACAGACTGAAACACGCTGGGGTATCTGCCGTCGGGTGGTCCGAGGGGGTAGAGACCCTAAGAGGTCCGTTCTTGTGACCTCACCCAACGGTAAAGGAAGAGGTTACGTACTTTCACTTTTCACTTTCACTTCAGTGAGTCAGCACAGGATGAGAACCGTTGGGGTACCTGAAGTCGGGTGGTCAGAGGAGGCAGGTGTCCTAAAAGGTCCGTTCTCATGACCTCACCCCACGGAAACGGAAGAGGTCATGAGACGAACAAAGAGAAATTAGGACCTTGTTTCAGTCACCGGGAAGTTACTGTAACTCACCAGAGTGACAAAAATGTAAAAAATTTAAAATATGAATTTCTGTAACTAATAACCAAAATCAAAAAAACATTTTACATAAGAAAAAAAAAAAAAAGGAAAAAAAAATCGATGGGTCTACTGAATTAATACGAATGTCAGAAGATTCCTGAAGGGTACATCCAATAGATGTAAAAAATTTTGTCCGTGAACCATTGAAACTTTCCACACAAAAGTTAACAGAGTAGTTGTTAAGATTTTCAGTTAGAAAATCTTAAAAAAAATTAGTTACGGTTATAAAAACTCAATGAAACTAAAAAAGGATGATAATGACCCTGGCATATAATGACACAAGGAAAATATACTATAAAAAGTCTGTTTAATAAAAGTTTATAACCCCTTCATCTTATTCCATCGTTAATCCTCCAATGTCCGTCTAAAACCAAAATTTGATCAATTGCTATTGCTCACATGAGAATCTGCATTACTTCCAAACTCATATTAAGAAAGGACAGAAGGAGACATTGATCATAAGAGTAAATTTTTCAGTAAACGACAACGATTTCGGTGTTTATCTTTAGAGTTTGTGAATTGTGTACAGGGGGCACCTTTTTATTAAAGAGACCACAGTAGACTCTTTTCCGGTACTTTTTCTCTCTCTCTGTAGAAACTTGACGATTTTTACATATGAATCTACAAAGAGTCTCTCAAACTTATAGAAGGAACTGTGAACCGGCCAACAAGAGGACCTGTCTAATAAAATGTAGGTGCTCTATCGCAAGTGTAATTTGTTTGTCTTACAGGACAGGCTGAGAAAGATATTCAAATGACCGGTCTACGTCACATTCGACATTTCAAGATATGTTCACGTACCATTATTGTTCGTAACTACCAAACGAGTCTCTCTTTCTGAAGTAAGTTCCTAATTTATTAACCGAAGAACGATCGAAAATTACGTGTCCGTGGGTACGGAAAGTGGAGAAATATTACATTCCGAAAAAAAAGGGTACTAGGTCGCCTACAACCGTTAAACTAGAGACCAAGGAGATGGAAAAGATTTTGGTCGAACTTATAGTCCTTCAAGCACCAAGTGCATAACGACTTCGGACCGAACCTCTTAAAACTCGTAATGAAATGATCGTACACTCTACTCACGTTAACACGCCATCAAACTCGTAAGAAACCGTAACGGAAAGAAACCCTAACCTTACCTTTGACTGGAAAAAGTCAGGGTACCGGTGACGACTCAAAAGGTTTAAACGACCGTATAACTCACGTCGTGAAAGTGTCGTAGTAGAAAGTCCTAAACTTTATCGAGTTGACCTTAAGGTAGTGGAGGTGATCAAAACGAGTATCACTACGAAAGATTCCGGGTGAACTGAAGAGTAAGGTCCTACAGACCGAGATCTACCTGACGTTCCTCTAGGTTGGTCAGGTAAGACTTCCTCTAATCGGGACCCTAAAGAAACCTTCCTTACTACGATTTCGACTTTGAGGTCATGAAACCGGTGGAGTACACTTCTCAACTGAGTAACCTTTTTAAGACTACGACCCTCCCTAACGCCCGTCCTCCTCTTCCCCTGCTGTCTCCTACTCTACCGACCTACCGTAGTGACTGAGCTACCTACACTCAGACTCACTTGAGGCCCTCAACCACTACCTGTCCCTCCGGACCACACGACGCTAAGTACCCCAGAGTTCCTCAGTCTGTGATGACTCGCTGACTTGACTTGACTTGACTTACATTCCGAGATTTGGTCAAAATCGTCCCCCTCTCCTTCGTCTATAAAAATCTTTTGTAGGATACCAAATCTACTTTAACGGTTTCTATACTAAGTCGTACTCTTTAAACTCAAAGGTCCAAGAATGCGAAGTGTACACACACAGGAACCAATGAGTCAGTACAGGCTGACAAACGCTGGGGTACCTGGTATCGGACAGTCCGAGGAGACAGGTACCCTAAAAAATCCGTTCCCAGGACCTCACCCAACGGTAAAGGAGGAGGTCCCCTAGAAGGGTTCCGTCCCTAGTTTGAACTCAGAGAACGTAACCGTTCACCTAAGAAATGGTGACTAGATGGACCCTTCGGGAGAATACGAAGTATCCTATTAATATTAGTTTTCCCTTTCTTTTTAGTGGTTGACAGAACCCCCCTCCCCTTAACAAAGTTCTGACAATTTAATAGTGAAAATTTCGAATTAAAAACGTAGAAAGGAACTTTATAGATTTCATTCTTTTTACAGTTAATTTAGAGTCAATATCTTTTTTTTCTATGAATTCCATATCGGTGAACAAAAGTCGAGTACCAAAATGAATCTTAAAAGAAATAGACTAGTTTTAATTTACTTTGGTCATATCATATATATTGAATTCGGAATGTCAAAAGTTTTCTTTATGTCACCACGACTATACTTTTTTATACGTTTAAATGATGATTATTTATTACCTGTGAAGTAGAGATATCATGGTCATTTTTACCCTGTCTTAGTCTACTCAAAAAGATGAACCGAACCGTGTTGTACTCAGATCTCGTTCCTAAATCATTTCCCTATCCGTACGACCTTCCGTTTCTCTTTAACGAACTGTCTAGGTCTGTAAAAGAAATGGGAAAACCTACGGATACATTCTTAAAGGTTTTCATTATGTTCTTATATACGGGTAACTTCAGTGGGGAGAGGGGGTGGAGTCGAGAAGAAAGGAAGTTTATTCGTTGCCGAAAAAAACGATGGACACAACTTAACGTAACTACATTGGTATGTATGTCTAAAAATATATTACTTCTAGTATGATACATTATCCGCAATATGATCAGAAGTTGACCTAACACACATACACACACACACACACACACACTTAGTCTTGGTAGTCAGATTTAGATGAAGTTAAAAGATTTAGTCTCCAACCGTTCGTAAAAGACACTATGAAACATCAGGTACACCAGAAACAACGTTAAAGACTTGAGAGAGGATATCGTGTTTTCGTCGACATCTGTTATGTTTTTGAGGACTACCAACACAAGTTATTTCGAAATAAACGTTTTTGTCCGGTTCAAACCGGGTACCCTCCTCAAACGGTTGGAGACAAGATTTAACAATATATCATGAAGACGATTTTTATTGTAAGAAGACTTTAGTATGGGTTAAAAAGAGATAATTTGTGTTGACAAAACTTATAGAAATATGTTTCTTGTGACATGTATAAATTCATAAAGACATCTTCCACTTATGGTCGAGTTTCTATAAACATAAATTTATACTTTTGTATCGAAGGTTTGAGAGGTTTCTGAATGGTTGAATTGTGAGGGGTTTTAACATACTCTTACCCGAAGCATGACGGACGGTTGTGACTAAAAAAGAAAATATAAATACATATAAAAACCGACATGGGGTGTCAAACGTCATAGAATCGAGGGGTTGGTCGCTAGTCTGGGCCCGGGGTCGACACTTTCACGACTCAGGATTGATAACCTGACGGTCCCTTAAGGATCACAGGTGACAAATTTTAATAGTAGGATCGGGAGTTGTAATAGTGAAAATAGACTGGATGGGATTTAATAAACACTTATACAGATATGTATAGGTACCTTTATTCAACTTATATTCCTTCCTTTTTTTTACATAGTACCCGGGTTCTCGTCCTGGACTAGAGTATTGTGGGTCCTTATTAAACATTCATATTGCATGGTTCAAGTAACAGGTCTCGAGAAATAAGAGTAGACCTTTTTCTTTTTACTTTCTTTAATACAAGTACAGTGATATAAGGTAAAGTATTTTGTGACAACGTTTACGATATTCCTCACTACCCGGTTCTATTGTAACATCAAATGGAGACACGGAAGTTCCAACCTCTCGGGGTGAAACACCGAGTCTACCGTTTCTAAGACGGGCGTTCCGTCCTCTGTCCAAACTAGTGATCCAGTCCTTTTAAGGGATCTCTTTTCTTTCCGATGGCTGAGGTCATAAGAACGGACCTCTTTAGGTACCTGTCTCCTCGGACTTCCCGATGTCAGATACCCTAGCGTCTCACCCTGTGTCGACTTACTTATTGTGAAAGTGAAAAGTTTCCTCCAATTACCAAATAAAAATAAAAATACTCATAATACACGTTTTATGATAAAGGGAATGATGACTATGAATCGACTACTTCGAACTCTCTCGATTATTATGGGAAAATGGAAGGATGGAATAAATCTTATTTAACTCTCTGTCTACGACGTTAGTTTTTCTATCTCTTATAACGGATACGATACCTCTTTCGACAACCTGTCGTACTGGATATAGGGAGTATTGTTGTCGAAAGACTTACGATATAGGATATTACTTAGAAAGGGTGAAAATCGTCTCAACCTTTTACTGTCTGGAAGACGGTAACCATCAGAGAGGAACCTTTGGTAGAGTCTCTCAAACACTAAGTATTCTATCAGTATAGGGTATTCCTTCCTCTTTCTCTTTCATAGACTTGGTGTCTATAGGTCAAGGGAAAGGATTGAGTGGTCAATCTACTCAGTGACCCCTTCCCCTCTTCTGGTCGGTCCTCACAGGGAGAGTCAGTCAGGAAGGTGAACCTTTACTCAGTCAGTTACAGAACGAGGTTGTGATATCGAGATCGGGAACGTAAAAACTACCGGTACATTAACAAAACACTTGACGAACGACAATAGGAAACTGGTAAATTTTTTCGACCAAGTATAAAAAGACAACTAAATATCCTCACGGAGTAGAATAATTTCTATAATTAGAAACCGATAATCGGTGTTACTGACGTAAATAGTTCGAATTCGACGGTAACGAACATTCTACGGAAATAAAATATATAAGTATTTCCCTCCCTCCAATTTTTTTATAACGACTACTTCGACACAGTGTCACTTATAATAGTGAATCTTAAAAAAAAAATACATAACTTTCTCGAACAAATCTACAAAACTCACACATGAATTTTCCCTTTTATACTCGTTTTAACTAACCGATTCCCCTAACGGTTTGTAAAATATCAGTTATAAGTAGATGACAGAACTGAATGCAAAGAGATGTCATGGGAGAGACATACACAAAAAGGTGTGAGATACAGTAGGAAACACAGTAGTTCATGTAACCATGTCGGTGTAAAGAGGTTTCTCACGAAACCACGACCCAGGTCTTAAAAAAAGGTTCAGTATCGGTGGTTAAGAAATCCAAAACTATGACCTTGAAACAACTCGAATGGTCATCTTCATTGCCCTAAAGTCTGTTTTTTTCTTTTTCTGAGTATAAAAAGAGGAATTTACCAAGAACTTATCACACAGTTGGCTTCACAATCCTCTAACGCGGAAAAGTTACTATTCCTCTCATAGTTGGTGTAAACTTGTACACGTCCGTCACCGAGGTGAAGTGTTGGTGTCGGACCATCTGTCGTTACATTCTGTGTCTCTACCATTTTGCTTACAACTGAGTCTATATAATTTTAAATTTCTGTACGAACACAAGATTGACCACTTAATCTCACGAAAAAAGGTTACACAGTACTGAAAAAAAAAAAGAAAGACACCATTTTATATATTTTGTAAACAGTAAATTCATAAAATTCACACGTCAAGTCACCGATAATTAATGTCAATGTTATAACACGTCGGTAGTGGTCTAAAGTTTTTACAATGTAGTAGAGTTCGTTTTGAGACATGTATTAATTCGCTGTCGACGTGTAATAGGGAAAGGGGTTGGGGTCCGAAGATTAAATGAAGGATAGAGATACTTAAACAGATAAGATCTATAGAGTACATTCACCTCAGTATGTTGTAAACAACAAAACACAGACCGAAGGAATCGAACCGTATTATAAAAATTCCGAGTGAGCACACCATCACATACGACGACGACGACGACGACGATTCAGCGAAGTCAGCACAGAGTGAAACACGTTGGGGTATCTACCATCGGGTCGTTCGAGGAGACAGGGACCCTAATAGGTCCGTTCTTATGACCTCACCCAACATCACATATCGTCCGAAAATAAGGAATAATACTTACTTATTGCAAGATAACACACAGAGATGTTGTAGTAGACATATACAACTACTTACGAGCCTATTAAAGGTAGAGAACCAATGACATTTATTAGGACTTACCTTGCAACCGGATATCCACTGACTAACTCAGGGACAAAAGTTAAAACCTCCAATATATGTCCTCATCT
Source organism: Capra ibex (assembly GCA_006410555.1). Taxonomy (NCBI): domain Eukaryota; kingdom Metazoa; phylum Chordata; class Mammalia; order Artiodactyla; family Bovidae; genus Capra; species Capra ibex. Next base: position 102,497,841 of record SJYO01020080.1, on the reverse strand, counting down.
TAACGACCCATTGCACCCTAAAAATAAAAATTGAACGAGTCTCTAGAGGTTTGACAGTGTGTAGAAAATTAAGAATATAGAGTAACCGTGATTCCTCTACTTATCTTTCAACAAGTAACAACAGGGTCTCAACCATTCCCACGTCGTTAACGATACTCCTTTGGTCCTCGTTGCAGTTGTCACAGGTGTCTCCACATACAGAATGATTCACGTTCTCACGGGTCTCCAAGGAAGAGTTAATATAGAAATCTTTGTTTCCCTAATCGGTAACATTTATTTAGATTCCTTATTCGGATATGGGTCTCAATGACTTCTTAAGTAGAGAACTTTTAGACCTCGTCGTCCACTTCTCGATTTACTGAGACGGATTCTTTTCTCTCTCTGTCTTTGGTGTCTCTACTGGACCTCGAACGACTCTCTTCGGTGGTCTTCCTTTCTCCCTCTCTCTTCTTTCTTAACTAAATTCAGACAGTTGTATTAAAATTTACGCCCAGGGGTCTCGTGTATGATTCACTATCTTAAACACGAATCGTGAAATTTAGTTTAGAAATTCCGTTCTGTCCATCCGACAAAGGAAAAATGTATGACCTTTGATACCGGAATCTTCAATTCACGGACGGGTTCCGGCGTCTCGACGACGGTTCAGCGAAGTCAGCACAGGCTGAGACACGCTGGGGCATCTGCCGTCGGGTGGTCCGAGAAGACAGGGACCCTAAGAGGTCCGTTCTTGTGATCTCACCCAACGGTAAAGGAAGAGGTTACGTACTCTCACTTTTCACTTTCACTTCAACGAGTCAGTACAGACTGAAGCGTTGGGGTACCTGACGTCGGGTGGTCCGAGGAGGCAGGTATCCTAAAAGGTTCGTTCTCATGACCTCACCCCACGGGAACGGAAGAGGCTCCGGTGTCTCGTTCACTTGACGTTTTTACCCCAAACAGGGAGAGGGCGTCGGGAAAAGTGAGACGGTGAGACCCGGACATTCAAGGTATAAACTCTCAGAAAGAAAGTGTCGGTGAGAAGGGACGGATGGTAACAGTCTTTCCTGTTCCGGAGAACAGGAACGGAACGGGAAGGGTCCTGAGCGGCCACAAGACGCCACTAGGACGGACCTCGACACACCGAGGAAGGTCACACAGATCGCAGACCAACACACGATACACAAACGAGTCACACAGGCTGAGAGACGCTGGGGTACCAGACATCGGACGGTTCGAGGAGACAGGTACCTTAGGGGGTCCGTTCTTATGACCTCACCCAACAGTACAGGATGAGGTCCCCTAGAAAGGTTGGCTCCCTAGTTTGGGTGTAGTGGACGTAACCGTCCTCCTGTGGTCCCTTCGGGGACCACAGACCAATCACTGTATATTTCGAAGTAAGGATTTGAGAATTTGGTAGGGAACACGACGCCCACACTTAAACGAAATAAAATTGAAGGAGACAGCTGAAAACACGTATGAAGTTTCAGGATAGAGAAGGACGTACAACCCCGGTGGGTAAAAGTGTCCTCTTTTCTATTAAATACGTGTTGGGAAGATTTCACATGGATGGGTCTATAAGATAGGGACGGGAGAGTCCTCTGGGAGATAAAGGATAAATAAATAAATATAAACTTTCTGACAGAGAGGATTCTCGGTATAATTCCCTAGGATACAGGGACCCCAGTATAGACGACGAAGTCCCCCCCAGAGTCTAAACAATATGAAAGAAAAGGGACAATGAGACTCGTAATGTAAATGCTTCGTGTCTGTACGATACGATTAAACCACTAATTTACTAACAGTATTATTATAAGAGGTTTTGTGTTGAAGGAGAGTGACTAAAGGAGGAGTTCACTAAATCAGTGATTGAGTACAGGCCGAAATACCTGACATCGGGTGGTCCGAGAGACAGGTACCCTAAGAGGTCCGTTCTTATAACCTCACCCAACGGTAAAGGAAGAGGTCTCCTAGAAAGGCTGGGTCCCTAGTTTGGGTATAGAGGACGCAACCGTCCGTCTAAGAAATGATAGACTCGGTGGTCCCTTAGGAGGAGTTCTTAAACGTGAATAAAAGACAAAAGGTTTTAAAGTAGGGTCAAGAGACGAGTTCTGGATATCCCCTGTCCTCGTGGTTCTCGTCCCCAGGATCGATCCTTGGAATTAAATGACACCCCGAAGTCCCGTGTCTCCTTCTACTAATCTCCAGGATTGAGTTGTGGGTTCGCGTTCATGACCCACTATAACATTTCTTAAATCTTTTCGATCTGTAGAGAAATTCCCTAATTAACTTTTTTCCTACCAGGTAGATACGTCAGTTTATGACTATGGAAGACCGTGAATTTTACTATTACGTCTCTATGTAAATAAGTGTACCTTTACCCACTTAGGTCTATACATCCCGGACTTCAAATGTCTTAAAGAAATTCTTCTATCTAAGTCTATGGACATTTTCCCCAGATACGAATACCCTCGAAATTTCGAATTCAAAGTATTTATATGAAACCCCCTTTTTTTCCCAAAGACTTATCGTACATTTTAAAACAAGAATAAAGTCTTTTCGGATTAACCGTTGAATCTCCCAACGATCGTCAGTAATAGACAACATAAAAATGAAAATCATATAAAAGTAAAACATACGAATATTATCGTGGGGTGAGGTCATGAGAACGGACCTTTTAGGGTACCTACCTTCTCGGACTACCCGATGTCAGGTACCCCAGCACTTCTCAGTCTGTGCTGACTCGCTGAAGTGAAAGTGAAAAGTGAAAGTACGTGACCTCTTCCTTTACCGTTGGGCGAGGTCACAGGAACGGACCTCTTAGGGTCCCTGCCCCCTCTGACCACCCGACGGCAGAGACCCCAACGTGTCTCAGCCTGTGCTGACTTCACTGAATCGTCGTTACACTAATATATATACACATATACGTATATGTATATACACACGTAAAGTTTACATATACACGAAATATATATATATATATCCTTAAGGGACATAGGTCACTAATTTTGAGACACGAAGGTGACGTGCCCAGGACCTAAACTAGGGACCAACCCCTTGTTTCTAGGGTGAACGACACACCACACCGGTTTTGTTTGTTTGTTTATTTTTGTTTTGTTTAGATAACATAACAAAAAGTGAACTTCTGATACTCAGTAGGTCTGAAAAAATCAGGTTTCCCGATCCGTTTAATTCTCTGAGGTCCAGGATCTAGCATCCTATCTTCCAACCCTTTCGTCTACATTCATTCCAAATTCGGTCTCTCATCCTCGGTCTCCTTAAGAGGTTCTTAACCAACGGTCCATACAAAAATGAATAAATAAAAATTTAACTTCCCATTAACGAAATATCTTAACATACCCAAAGACGTTTTGTAGTCATTCGAAATAATTCGAAGGATCTCAATGTCTTTTCAACGTTTCTATCATGTTCTATCAAGGACATATTGGGAGTAGACGAAAGGGGATAGTAGTCGTAAAAAGTAGAGTCACCATTAAAATAGTCTTGATTTCTGGGTTATCCACGGGTGATCCACGATCCACGAGTCAGCACAGGTCGAGAAACGTTGGGGTACCTGGCATCGGGTGGTTCGAGGAGACAGGTACCTTAAAAGATCCGTTCTTATGACCTCACCCAAAGGTAGAGAGAAAGTCCCTTAGAAGGACTGGGTCCTTAACTTTGGCACAGAGGACGTAACCGTCCGCTTAATAAATGGTGGCTCGGTAGACCCTTCGGGTTCCTGGGTTACAACCATATAACAATTGAACCAAGGTATGAGACAAATCTAAAGTGATTAAAAACGAATTACAGGGTAAAGACAAGGTCTTACAGTGTAATAAAAACAGGAGTAGAGGGGTTGGAGGAGAACAAATACTGTTAAAGAGTTTGAAGGGAACTAGCATTACAGGAACCGTTAAAACTTCCCATGACAGACTACAAAAGGAGTACCAATCTGGTCCCAATACCCTAAACCCCTCTTACTGGTCTGTCCACGACATGGTAAGAACAGGGTAATCCCAACTACAAGTATGGTTCTCAAGTACAATGGTCGTACTGAATAGTGACTACTTACAGTTGGAGCTAGTGGAGAAAATCCATCAAAAATGGTTCAAGAAGGTGACATTTCAATGAAAAAAAAGCGAAAGGATAAGATAAGAAACTTTCGTCCAGTGATTCATGTTTGATATGACCTCACCGTCCCTCAATCCGACGTAGAAAATCTCCTCTTCATAGAAGTATTTAATAAACCTTAAGATAGTATACTATCTAAACAGAGAAGAGGGGGTAAACAAATGAATAAATTAGTAAATAAATATAGTCATGTCTGAAGACCCATAAATAAAATACAAAATCACTGTTGGGTTATGACATAATAAATAACATAGTAAATTTAACAAAATCGAAACCGGTAACTCTCGAGAAGTCTACCCGAGGACACAGAAAAACTGTACTAACCTAGTAAACAAAAAACTCGTAAAGGAATGGACGACCGTGATGTTTCGGGAGGTCTAAGTAGAGAACATAAGGGACGGGGTCGGAATCTTAGTCGGTAAAAAGGTTTCTGGTGACCAAGGAATTAACCTCTTGCTGTGTCTTTCGTTGTACACCCGGGAGTCATCCTGACAACGATGACCTCACAGTAACGAAGATTCGAAAAGTCACGTGTCTCGATCCTTTACATACGTACAAATAATTGTATGTACACAACAACAACAAATCAAAGGTTCAGTATAGGTACAAAAACACTGGGGCTACCTGACATCAGACGGTCCGAAGAAACAGGTACCCTAAAGGGTCCGTTCGTATGACCTCACCCAACGGTACGGGAGGAGGTCCCTCAGAACGGTTGGGTCCCTAGCTTGAACGTAGAGAATACAAAGGACATAACCGTCCACCCAAGAAATGGTGATCGCGGTGGACCCTTCGGGTCGGAAACCCTCTCCGACACAATTAAAGAAAGAAGGACGCTGGGTGTCCACCTGTGCCAGGACTTGTTTCCGTAAAACCAAATTATAAGTCCCGTCCCCAGGGACTCCGTCCGGTAATACACACCTGTCATAGGAAAGGTACTTGTCTTCGTCGCCCTTCCTTTCCAATTTCCTTTTCTTTGTCTAGGTTGTACCTCAGTCTTAACGGAGAAGGGACGTTGTGACGGAACCAAACCCAGAAGAAAGTACTGTATCCGGAACCGAAAGGTCCACCAAGTCACCGTTTCTGACGGACGACTACGTCCTCTGCACCCTATACAGTCAAACTAGGAACCCAGTCTTTTTAGGAAACCTCCTCCTATCTCCTCCTTTACGTTGGGTAAGGTCATAAGAACGGACCCTTTAAGGTACCTGCCTCGGACCACCCAGTGTCAGGTACACCAGAATTTCTCAGCCTGTACTGACTCACTGATTCGTGGAACCGGGGACTTTAAGTATAGAAGGAAGAGCAAACTAGACGAGGGTGAGTTATTTGAAGATATTAAATTCAGGTGTAGTGGTTATAAACTCCCAAAGGATGAGTATAACAAGACAATTCTATACAGATTTTACCTAAACGAAAACTACATGTATCACGATCCTGTTACTTATAATTTTTCCTCATCTTTTATTTCCGTACTCCGTTACGAAAAAAATTTTTTCTAAATAGAGTAAAAAATACCATCAGTGTTATTTTTAACTTCCATCTTTCTATATCTCCGTAGCAATGTAAAGAGAGAGTTAAAATTAAAAAAAGAACACTACATATGAAAAAGTTCATGTCCATAAAGTGAGACTAAAACTCTTTTATTAGACAAGTGAGAAGTCAAGTCAAGTCAAGTCAACGAGTCAGTACAGGCTGAGAAACGCTCCGGTACTTAGCGTCGTGCGGTCCGGAGGGACAGGTAGTGGTTGAGGACCTCAAGTGAGTCTAAGTGCAGGTAGTCAGTCACTACGGTAGGTCGGTAGAGTAGGAGCCAACAGGGGAAAAGGAGGACGGGAGTTAGGGAGGGTTGTAGTTTCAGAAAAGGTTACTCAGTTGAGAAGTGTACTCCACCGGTTTCATTACCTCAAAGTCGAAATCATAGTAAGGAAGGTTTCTTTAGGGTCCCAACTAGAGGAAGTCTTACCTGACCAACCTAGAGGAACGTCAGGTTCCCTGAGAGTTCTCAGAAGAGGTTATGGTGTCAAGTTTTCGTAGTGAAGAAGTCGTGAGTCGGAAGAAGTATCAGGTTGAGAGTGTAGGTATGTACTGGTGTCCTTTTTGGTATCGGAACTGATCTGCCTGGAATCAACCGTTTCATTACAGAGACAAGTGAGAATTAACCTAAGTATTTCGATTCAAGAGTTAAAATTCATACGACAATGGTAGAGATTTTAGATCTACTTAGAACCGTTAATACCCCTTATATCAATTAGAGAGATCTAGAAATCGTTATGAAAACAATAAGACTGTTCGATAGGTCTATCAGTTTTTGTATGGATCCACTAAGTCAGGGACTTCTTTTTACATAAATACAGTATGAAAACCTACTTATTTAAGGAATTCTTTTGTAATATCATAAAACCCAGGAAAATCTTTAAGGATCGTTAAGAAAGGGGTATTCACAAAAATGATTAATTCTTCGTAAATGAATGATAGAAGAACCACACCGACCTACCGTAGTGACTGAGCTACCTGCACTTAGACTCACTTGAGGCCCTCAACCACTACCTGTCCCTCCGGACCGTACGACGTTAAGTACCCCAGCGTTTCTCCGCCTGTACTGACTCACTGACTTGACTTGACTTGACTCTCCCTATTTCCCTCTTTCTTTACCGTGGGGTGAGGTCATGAGGACGGACCTCTTAGGGTACCCGCCTCCTCGGACCATCCGACACCAGGTACCCCAGAGATTCTCAGCTTGTGCTGACTCACTGAAGCGTAACTGAAAAGTGAAAGCACGTGACCTCTTCCTTTACCGTTGGGTGAGGACACAAGAACGGACCTCTTAGGGTCCCTACCCCTCGGACCACCCGACGGCAGATACCCCAGCGTGTCTCAGTCTGTGTTGACTTCGCTGAATCGTCGACGTCGTCGTCGTCGTCTCCCTATTTCTCACTAATTTTTTGATACTTACGTTCAGTAAGTAAAAAATAAATGGGACGGACGGACCAAAATTATTTTTAAGACTCAAAACCGGTGACGATGTTTTATTACAAGTATAGACAAAACACAAAGGAAAATTTTATGAAAGTTCAGTGTACAATCCTTTATTGGGTAGTCAACTCTAATCGAAAACTCAAATGTACGGTGGAGTCTAATATAAATCACGATGACCGTTTGCTAAAATACCCAGACGCCTAGAAAGTTGAAACAAGTTCAAAAACCGTTGTAAAAAAAGACACACACTATAAACAAAGGAGAACCGTTCAAAGACTGTTGAACTATGGAAATTTTTATATAGAGACACTACACTAGAAGTTATGAACGGAACGTGGTAAAATATAAAACTGTGATTTTTCAATCAAACATGGTCGGAACTCGAGTTGTTTTATATACGAGTATACACAACGGTGTAAAATTCTCCAACAGGAAAGAAACCTCCCGGAAAGACAAACACCTACTTACACGTCTCTCAATGTATATACTCTTTGACCCTTTTTCTTCTTCTCAACACCTGGTCCCTTGAGTAGGAAGTGGATTGGTGGTGGACAGAAGTTGTTCTGGTCTTTCGTTACTACTTTGTCAAAAGTCGGACAAAGGTTTCTCTTCCGACAACTTTTTAGTAAGGATTTCCGTCCTTTTCGAATTAGACTTCTTCATCCTGTGTAAAAAAAAAAAAAAGACAGACAAATGTAAACTTTAGAAATCTTCTCGTTCAAGTAGAAATGGCGAAAGTTCACTAAATTTTCCTGTAGTCTTAGCCGACAGAGTAGTAGCATTTGGTAGTCATGGAATCAAATGACCCAAAGGGTCCACCGCGTCACCATATGGTGGACGGATGGTTACGTCTCTACGTTCTCTACGATCAAGGTAAAAGAGACCCAGCCCTTCTAGCGAACCTCGTCCTGTCTTTTACCGTTGGGTGAGGTCATAAGAACGGAGCCTTTACTTTACCTGTCTCCTCGTACCACCCGATGTCAGGTACCTCAGTGTTTCTCAGCCTGTGCAACTCGAGAGTGTGTGTGTGGGGAATCAAATGACATTCAATTGTAAAAACCTTTTACAACTCAAAGGGGAAAAGGGAGACTCGTCGACGGAACACATATATATATATATATATATATATATATATATATATATATATACGTACGGACCCGTTGTCACTACGACCACCTTCCTTTCTCTTACAAATCCTGTAAAAGAAACGAGAGATGACTCCTTTTTGTTTTAGGTTAACACACGAAATGAGACATCCTACGGTCCTCCGTAGGAACTGTTTTGGAGGTTACATTAAAGGTATCCCTTCGACACTGGGATTTTCTTGAGAGAATATTACAAGGTCTAAACTTAAGGTAGACATGGGTGAAAAATCAAAAAAAAGACAGTGGGGTCTCGACTCTGTGACACTTATTAGAGAAGTAGAGACTCCGATCCAGTCTGGACCTCCTACTGTATTGTTTTACGGAGTAGGAATTCCAACTTAATCGAGAAACCGAAACTCTTGTCTACAAGAAACGACTCTCGATGATGTTACAGATGGACTTACAGAAGTAGAATCTGTCACACCGTAGTTCTAGTCCTACCGACGTTGGAGTCCCACTTCCGACAAAAATAAAGACAATTTGTAGTAAACCGTCTCTTCTGAACTTACGATGACAAATCGATACTGTTTCGATCACTGCAGATACCCATTTAAATTCCTATATGTAAGAGTCTCGTATGAATTCGTAAAATTCCTATGAAACACGTTAAGAAATTTTTTACGTCAAACAGAGAACTTAACATTATCAAGTCTTATAATTTAAAATTTTAACTCTCGTAAACGACTCGAAAACTCTTTTTTCTAAATCTACGGACTTATAAATACTCACTCCGGAGAGAAATGGTGATGACTCGACTTATTAGTACCCTTTTAGTGAAGAGTAATTAAAAGTATAAAAAGGAGAATGTTCCTTTATCCTAATTTAATAAGGATCCCTATAAACGTCGACGTCAAAAAATATTAAAGTTCAAGAATACTCAACTGACACCAGAAATACTATGTGAATTCATAGTATAGAATTCTTAAGAGATCTTTAGGACAAAATTTGTATCATTGATGAGACACAAGACTTTATTACAGATGATATAGTAACCTATTCAGTATAACTTGTTCAATGATTTTCCAACAATTTATAAAATTTTATGAGAAGACTATTTGTAATGTCGAAATTCCTTGACCTTCAGATAGTCGTGCTACGCTTCATTTGTGCGCATTGATCTTATACTCAATTTTACCAACATAATTTTCCAAGGACCTCTTAATCTACACAAAACATTTGAAGTCACCCAGTATCGTCTGAAGTACACTCTTTGTCCAACCACGTCTTTCTACTCTGGTTCCCTATTTCAAGAAGAATCTAGATAAAAAGGTACAAAAGGACACTCATTAAAATGATTGAATTATTTTATATAAACGAAAGTATCTGTAAGTACACACACACTACACACGAAACAACCTCCTCCACACCACAACTACCTCTGCTTACACCTACTAGAGTAACCATTTATTTACGTTAAGGGATATTAAACCATTTCAAAAAAATAGATATCCTTGACAAAATTTTAAACATAAATAAAAATTAACCTCCTATTAACGTAATATTACAACACCACCAAAGACGACATGTTGTCGCACTTAGTAGACATTTATATGTATATAAGGGAGGGAAGAACTCAGAGGGAGGGTGGGTGAAGGGTAGGGTGGGAAGATCCAGTAGTGTCTCGTGGTTCGACTCGAGGGACCCGATATGTCGTTGAAGGGTGATCGATAGATAAAATGTGTATTATCACATACACTAGTATAGTCACTATGAGAGAGTTAAACAGGGTATGTCCTTGACAAAATTTCGTAATATTGTAACACAAAGGAAATGTGTAAAAAATTCAGAGATTTATCGACACACAAAATAATCTAGGATTTATAATTTTCAGAGTAGTCTAAAGAGAGTTTATAAATATTTTATTTTAGTATGAGTATAAATTTTATCTTGTGCTTACGAGGGGACACCTTTTCTACGTAATTTATACTGACTCGGGGAAAGAACCAAATAAAAAGAGCTACTGTGAAAAATATTGATCATATATAAAATCATCGAATAAAAGAATAAAAGTGAACGTTTGGACCGACGGTCGTAGAGTCGGGTCACACAGTCCCCCGTAGAGTTTCTCTTACCCCATTTACTCGACCAGACTACGAAACTTTTATGCATATAGACCTACTTTAACGGATAAATGATCTGATAAGATAATATGTGATAGATACCCGAAATTTATGGTTTTATACTTGTGTAATGTAGAGGTTATAGAGGAAAATCTCAAAGGTAATTTGTAGTGAATAGACACTAAATAGAAAATTAATTTTATAAATAACCGTATTAATTTATTTGACATCTACCTAATGATTTTAGTAGAATCTTTATCATGGATTCCTAGTAAACAAATATGATTCTTTCACTGAATTTACCCACTTAGAAAGGGTATTAACAAAAAAAGGTTGTTAAGAAGATAACTTTAATAAGGAATATTCATTTTCCCTACTACCGATGATTTTTCGTCTTAAACATAAGCGTCCTTTTGAAAAAGAATAATCCTTGTTTAAGGTTTAATAATAGTAATAAAAAAAAACACTTTATCAAAGATTACGAAGAACGGGACATTTCGAATCGTAGATAAGGACTAAAACGAAAATAATACATAAACACGACACGACACGAATCAACGAGTCAGAACAGGTCGAGAATCACTTGGGTACTGACGTCGGGTGGTCCGAGGAGAGAGGTATCCCTAAGAGATCCGTTCTTATGACCTCACCTAACGGTACGGGAGGAGGTCCCCTAGAAGGGTTGAGTCCCTAGTTTGGGTCCAGAGGATGTGACGTCCGCCTAAGAAATGGTAGACTCGGTGGTCCTTTCGGGTTCTTATGACCTTACCCATCGGATAAGGAAGAGGTCTCCTAGAAGGGTTGGGCCTTTAGCTTGACCCCAGATACACTCTAATTTTAACTATGTCAGAGACACGAGTCAGTACAAGTCGAGAAACGCTGGGGTACCTGACATCGGACAATCCGAGGAGACAGGTACCCCTAAGAGGTCCGTTCCTATGACTCACCCAACGGTACGGGAGGAGGTCCCCTAGAAAGGTTGGGTCCCTAACTTGGGTCCAGAGGACGTAACGACCGCCTAAGAAATGGTAGATTCGGTGGTGCCTTTGGGAATCTAGGGGCTTTATGACTTGATTTAATTGTTCACTCTTCCTTTTACACTGTAAAGAAAATGTGTATTAATGACTAACTTCTTATCTCGTAACCATAAAACGAGGTTGTCTTGGACAAAGTTTTGAAAGTTACGATAGTTCCGTTTGTATTATTCTAAACAATTTTATAAATATCCTTTCTTTACTGAGATTACAGTTTTACTTGTAATTCTTTTGTACATTTGTACTGTCTTAGTCCTTTTACTGTGTAATAATAGTTTCACGTATCGGTAGTCTACTTTCTATCCTTTATTTGTCGTCGACCCTTTAAACTTCCGATTTACGAAGGTCATAATATAAACCTTTTATCATGTTTGGTGGTCGTAGATTCTTTACTGTCTGACAGATCACTTTGAAGAGATGGTAGTCCTTCTTTTATGTACTTACTCTTTCACACCAGTGTGCGGTAATACAATTTAGTGATCCACGTCTCAAGTCTTGACCGTAATTTATCTTTAAGAACGGACGGTCTCCCTTTTCACCTCCCCTATAATACCAATTATAGGAAACTAACATTCATTAAGTTGGATCGAACACACACACAAAAAAATTCATAACTAATATTCACCGAGTATACGACTGCCGTACTGACACCGATCCGAAGTCTTTCCTTCATTGAGGTCCTTGACCCTTTGTAGTCAAAGAGGGGTAAAGAACAGAGAGGAAGAAGGAAATTCACACGACACTCGCGTCTAGATTAAGACCGATCCTCCTGTAAGTTTCTGATACATATGTATTTGACTATCCTAGTTCGATTACACCAAGAACATCACAACTAGTACTTGTCCAACCTGGACCCTACCACTAAGAATCTTGTTTAAACTCTTAGGAAGTCCGAATACTAGTTACACTTCCCTTGGACCCCAATCTCGATCACACAGTATCGTCCCGTCTAATCTTTCATTTACAAGTACTCTAGACTATAGACCCTCCACCTCCGAGATCTTTTCCTGGTCCCTGAACCGAACAGGAAGAACAGGAAAATTAACTCTCTTCTAAGAAGGGACCTGAGGAGCGTACCGAACCGAGGAAGACGGAGTCATGTTTACAGTGGATGAGTCTCTCCTGAAGGGACAGGTAAGATAAATTACTTTGGGGATATGTGTAAATACTATGAGAAGGTATTAATGACACAAGAAGAGGCAATTTCGAAATAAAAAAACTTTAACAGTATAAACAAGTGAGTAGAAAACAGACAAGAGTAGAAAAAGGAGAGACACTGTAGACTCCGGAAAAGACTCAACAAGAGGAATCATAGAGATAGTAGATCGTACTACGGATCGTGTATTGTCCACGTGTTGTCTGTAGACAACGTATTTACTGATCCTCGTATAAACGACGAGATCTTAACCTCGATCTTCATCACACACCATGATCCTCGACCCCCACATATATAGAACTAAGACATCGTCTCACTTCGAAAGAAACCAGGTTAGTCTCCTCTCAGACGGGAATGTTCAATAACCCCGGATTTTCCTGAATAAATAATATAGATACGAAATCGTAGCAACCCTTTAGTTCTGAATAGTCGATTCGACCCCGAGTCAGTATCACATCCTCTCCTGTAATACACGAGTCTCACATTTCCCCGGAATCCATGTAGTCTGTGGAGACACGAAATAGAGGTTCTAAGTTCCTTTCTCTTTACGACCAAACCTCTTTCTTTCTTCACGAACCCTGATAATGTGACTTAAAGATTATCTCTGGAACCTCCCACAATTACTTCGTTCTTAAATAAAATTCAGTGTAGATATGTAAACTTTATGAACTTAATCTCAGATATTCTTCCATCCTATAGACGTCCATTCGAACTTAAAACCACAATCCTACGGTACCAAAAGGAGTATTTCAAATAGTTACAGAAATTATAGTATCCTGAGTTTGTTCCATTGCATTAACATGTCAAAAGAAGGGAATTAGAAGGAAACCTAACAGAAAGACTCCTTACGTAAAGTACTTTCCTATTCTACATACAGGTAAATTTCTTCTCCTATAAGGGACTCTCCCTTCGACCTCACTTTAAACCTACTTCCATCCCTTCAACCAGTGAGAGTTCCTAATAGAAAAAGTGATCTCAAGTCAAGTCAAGTCAGCAGTCAGTACAACTGAGAAACGCTGGGGTACTTAGCGTCGTGCGGTCCGGAGGGACAGGTAGTGGTTGAGGGCCTCAAGTGAGTTTGAGTACGGGTAGTTCAGTCACTACGGTAAGTCGGTAGAGTAGGAGACAGCGGGGGAAAAGGAGGACGGGGGTTAGGGAGGGTCTTAGTCTCAGAAAAGGTTACTCAGTTGAGAAACGTACTCCACCGGTTTCATGATCTCAAAGTCGAAATCGTAGTCAGAAAGGTTTCTTGTGGGTCCTAACTAGAGGAAATCTTACCTGACCAACTTAGAGGAACGTCAGGTTCCCTGAGAGTTCTCAGAAGAGGTTATGGTGTCAAGTTTTCGTAGTTAAGAAACCGCGAGTCGAAAGAAGTGTCAGGTTGAGAGTGTGGGTATGTACTGGTGACCTTTCTGGTATCGGAACTGATCTACCTGGAATCAGCCGTTTCATTACAGAGACGAAAACTTATACGACAGATCTAACCAGTATTGAAAGGAAGGTTCCTCATTCACAGAAAATGAAAGTACCGACGTCAGTGGTAGACGTCACTAAAATCTCGGGGTTTTTATTTCAGATTGTGACAAAGATGATAAAGGGGTAGATAAACGGTACTTCACTACCCTGGTCTACGGTACTAGAAGCAAAAGACTTACAACTGGAAATTCGGTTGAAAAAATGAGAGGAGAAAGTGAAAGTAGGTCTCCGAAAAATCAAGGAGAAGTGAAAGACGGTATTCCCACCACAGTAGACGTATAGACTCCAATAACTATAAAGAGGGTCGTTAGAACTAAGGTCGAACACAAAGAAGGTCGGGTCGTAAAGAGTACTACATGAGACGTATATTCAATTTATTCGTCCTACTGTTATATGTCGAAACTACATGAGGAAAAGGATAAACCTTGGTCAGACAATAAGGTACAGGTCAAGATTGACAACGAAGGACTGGACGTATGTCCAAAGAGTTCTCCGTCCAGTCTACCAGACCCTAAGGGTAGAGAAAGTCTTAAAAGGTGTCAAATAACACTAGGTGTGTCAGTTTCCGAAACCGTATCAGTTATTTCGTCTTTATCTACAAAAAGACCTTGAGAGAACGAAAAAGGTACTAGGTCGCCTACAACCGTTAAACTAGAGACCAAGGAGACGGAAAAGATTTTGGTCGAACTTGTAGACCTTCAAGTACCAAGTACATAACGACTTCGGACCGAACCTCTTAAAACTCGTAATGAAATATCGTACACTCTACTCACGTTAATAAACCATCAAACTCGTAAGAAACCGTAACGGAAAGAAACCCTAACCTTACTTTTGACTGGAAAAGGTCAGGGTACCGGTGACGACTCAAAAGGTTTAAACGACCGTATAACTCACGTTATAAAAGTGTCGTAGTAGAAAGTCTTAAACTTTATCGAGTTGACCTTAAGGTAGTGAAGGTGATCGAAACAAGTATCACTACGAAAGATTCCGGGTCAACTGAAGAGTAAGGTCCTACAGACCGAGATCGACTCACTAGTGTGGTAGTACTAATAGAACCAAAACTCTAGAAAAAACATGTTAAGAAGACACATAAGGACAGTGGAGAAGAATTATAGAAGACGAAGACAATCCAGGTATGGTAAAGACAGGAAATAACTCGGGTTGATCTTGAAACTGAGTTTACCGTCTAAAGCCATTGTAACGTAACTTTTATACAACGTTCAAACAGATATAATATCGGACTTTTAGATAAAATTTTATAGAAAAAATATATGACCAGTGATGAAATTAACAAAAGCAGATTCTTATTTGAACAAAAACATGGTGGTCCTTTGATACAAGGGACTTACGGTTAAAGTCGTTAGAGTCTGATTTGTTTACTCAGATTGAAATCATTGAGCACCGAAAATGGTGTCAGAGAAGAGGGATATAAATACTTAGAGACTAAATATAAGAAAGACCTCCTTTAATTCATTCTGTCAATTCTAAACGAATAAGATCTTACACAATCTTTTTCACTATAAAATCGAATTAGAGAGGACTTAAGAGGGGAATCTCCTTAAGCGTGGAAATCTAGTAGACACGAAGAGTCCCAACCACACTTTTGTGTAAGTTCTTGAAGTCCGGAAGTGTCCAATGTATAGTACAGAATTAGAATTCAGACGTAGGAGACAAGGTTCAAGACTACTTTGACGACTCACTTAGAGGTGACCGAAAAGTCCTTTTGGGTCGACGATATGTCTCCTCATCCCGGATCCAGGTCATACACGCGGAAAGGATTCTCGTGTAAAGGGAATCCGAATCCATAAGATTCTTGACCACTTCCACCCCAGGTCCCTCTGTTCTTTTACATCAATTGCCACTGATAGTCTTACGGTCTAGGGTGACTTCCCAACTGACCTCATCCGTCTATATCCCAGAAAAGAGAAG
Source organism: Capra ibex (assembly GCA_006410555.1). NCBI lineage: Eukaryota > Metazoa > Chordata > Mammalia > Artiodactyla > Bovidae > Capra > Capra ibex. The sequence goes on along the minus strand of SJYO01020080.1, from coordinate 102,481,955 downwards.
ACAGACATGTTAAAGGTTTAGATCAAAGAAAGTTCTAGAAAAGTGGTCTGAAGACGAAGATCAGTTCTCTCTTATGTCTCTAACTTAAATTAGAGGACGAAATTTGTTTGTTCTTTTGTTCTGTTTTTATACACTTTTTATCAAAAGGTCTGTGACTGTATTCGTTTCTGTCTATTCGTTTCTAGAAACTTTCTACACTTCGTACACTTCAATCGGTATCGACGTGAAAATAAGGGACTCTCTCAAAGATCCGGAACCACTTCTATTTCCTGTGACTACGTCTCTTGTCACCTGAGAGACTCAATTCCTCTACGACGGGTCTCAGGTCTCTCTAATACCATCCATCCCAATTGTCCTTCTCAAGTGTCATAACTTTCCTCTCTTGACGTATCTCGTTCTCAGAGACTTAGCCGTCTTAAGAGACCATAAGCTCTCATGATTAGTCGTGTATGACTCCAGTACCTTGTTTACACACACGACACAAGTCAGTACAGGTCGAGGAAAGTTGAAGTACTTGACATCACGTGGTCCGAGGAGACAGGTACCTTAAAAGGTCCGTTCTTATGACCTCACCTAACGGTAAAGGACGAGTTCCCATAGAAGGATTAGGTCCCTACTTTGGGTGTAGAGGAAACAGAGGACGTAACGTCCGTCTATGAAATGGTAATTCGGTAGGTTCTTCAAGTTCCTTTCTTGATAATTTTTTTTTTTTTTCTAATTTAGACTATCTTGGACCATAAGTGTGTGACGATTCTTCTCCCGGACTAAAATGATCGGTGTGAGTTATTTAGAGTGTTAAGTCCCGTGACTGAATACCTCTCATTAATTAGCCGGGATTTGATTTACAATGAGATCAAGATGAATTGTATAGAATTTTCGTTTCAGATTTTTATAGTTTTAAAGGGGTTTATTGACGTAACTTCTTCTTTTAAACTCTTGTATGTTTTTTGTACGTCGGAAGTTACCATATTTTTAGTGTTACAGACCGTAGCTTAGTTTCTAATAGTCCGTGAATTACTTCGTCTCTATGTACTGGGTAATACTACACTTTTTAGGTAGTCGACTTCGACTGGGTCTTGACCTAATTCTATTCCTGTAATTTGGTATAAGTTTTTCGATTTATCTTATAGAAATTTTCTGAGTTTGAAGACCTCTACTTTCGGTGTTCCTGACTCTAAAATTTATACTACTTATCTTACTTGTTGTCTATTCTGTAATGTTCTTTCTTTTTCTAATCATATGACCTCTGTATTGTTATTTTACATAGATCTTACTTGGTAACTCTCTGTTTTTCTGTCTTTTCTTTTCACGTAATCACTCGAAACCCTGTTGAAGTCCGTCGGATTATACTAACAGAAACCTCAAAGATCTCTTTCCCTCACCCCGTATCTTTTTATAAATTTATTCATCGCCGACTTATCAAAAGTGTCAACAACTTTAAAATTTGGGCGTCTAGGATCTTGAGTTACTTAGGGTAAGTGTTCTTTGTATTTCTTTGATATTACAGTATAGTTCTGACTTAATAAATCTTCCTCACTACTTTTCCTTTAAAATTTTTGTCGATTTCCTCTTTTCTTTTTTTTATGATATCTACTTATTTCCATTCTAACTACTGTCTAAATAGTCTTTACTACGTTCTGTTTCTACAGGTGTGACCATACCTCCAAAAACGAGGGACGAAAGGAACTGTGACAGTGTCTCTCCCAAACCCCGTAGCTTAATATCGGAACGTTCCGACCCAGGGAACAAATCGGATGGGTGAGGTGAAAACTTTCAAACACAGTGGGGATACAACATTCGTTCAAAGAGACACGGTAAAAAGGTTGTCACAATAAAGAATTAATTACATATATGTAAAAAAATCTGTATTACAATAACCTATGAATGACCTGATATCACATTTGAATCAAAATATACATGATCCTTTGGTTTTTTAAGCACACTGAACAACAATGTCATAAGTGAAATAACGTCGCCAGACGTTGGTTTGAGTGTATAGGAATTCTACACAGACATATGAATTTTTTTTATTACTAGATTTTATTACACTTGAGATAGTTATTTTAAAATATACACAATTTGTACTAATCAGTCTAAGTATAATTTGAGGATTTTAACAGGACTTTTACATTAAATAAAATACACAGGAACAAAATTTTACTAAAAAAACCGGGTATAAGCTGTAATTGGGAGTTACTCTAAATACTAAACCTTAATTAATATAACGGGAGATCACGATGTCTGTAGTGTACTAAACCGAAAGGGTACCTTCGTGTTCTGTATTTCGGAGACTCCTGTTCCAAGAACACAAACGAACGTATCGGAAGAGAAAAAAGAAATATACAAGTGAGTTTTTATACACGGTTCCTCCTTACCTTATCATTAAGGACCTTTTATTAAGGAGAAACAGAAAACCGTAACACTGAAAGTAAAGATGACTGACCTCTTGTCATTTTTGATTAGAAATAATTATTATAAGAAGGTTAACGTAAAAATGTTATATAGTCTTCACAGTAAACACAATTCTTCAGGTATAATTCGTAAAAATATTAAAATTTATATTTGAGAGTATTTTATAGGAATTAACGAGTAGACACAAAGACTTTGTGAAAGAAAGCCTAAATCTCTGAAGAAATACAGGGACTCTTTGAGGTGAGTCTCCTGTTTAGACGTCCATTAAAAACACTGTTAACCATATTAAATTTACCTAAACAACCCTAACCTTCACTGACTTTTGACAACCACCCTAACTGTCGTATAGTGTACTTTTCAACGTATGTCTATAAATATCGTCGAAATAAGTATAGACAGGTTCGAACCTTCGTTGATTCCTACAGGAAGTCATCTACCTACTTACTTATTTGACACCATGGTGGTCTATTACCTTATAATGAATGACGAATTTTCTTTACTTGATAGTTCAGTAATTTTTTTACCCTATTCGAACTTACGTATAATGATTCATTTTCTTCTGTTAGGTTCCTCCGATATATGACATACTAGGGTTGACATACTGTGAAACCTTTTTTCGCTTTGATAAACCTCTGTCATTTTTATTGTCACCAACGGTACCCATGTTCCCACGTCATTACTTATCCATTTCTTGTCTCCTAAAGATCCCGTCACTTTGATAAGACGTACGATATCACCACACATGAACTTAACGTACACACGTACACACGATTCAGGGAAGTCAGTCAGGCTGAGAACCGCTGCGATACCTGGCACCGGGTGGTCCGAGGAGACAGGTACTCTAAGAGGTCCGTTCTTATAACCTCACCCAACGACACGACAGGAGGTCCCCTAGAAGACCTGGGTCGCTACCTTGGGTGAGAGAATTCAGAGGGAGTAACCGTCCGCCCAAGAAATGGTGATCATGGTGGACCTCTCGGGGCACGAACTTGACGTACATATAGTTTTGTGTACTTTACATATTGTAGTTCTCACTTACTTCCTGAAGGGACCACCACGTTGCCAATTCTTAGGTGGTCGGTTTCGTCTCCTACGTCCATACTGGGAACCAGGCCCTCCCTAGTGGATTCGTGAGACCCGGTGTTTAGGACTCGGACGTGTGGATCTCGGGTCCGAAGCTTTGTTCTCTTCGGTGGTGTTACTCTTCGGACACAAAACGTTACTTCTCATCGGGACGAAAGACGTTCATCTCTTTCAGACACACGTAGTCCTTTTTGAGTCACGTCGGTTTTGGTTATTTATTTATTAAAAATTTTTCTCACTTAGCTATCTTTCTTTGTATGACGAGACTACCCCTTACAACTATCAGCCCCTCCGATACGTATACTCCCCTGTCTCCCACATGTTCTCGAGACATGAAAGTCAGTCAAAGATAAGCCAAAGTGACACTTAGATTTTAACAAGAAAAAATTTTATTTGTTTGTTTGTTTGAAAATCAAATTTTTCAACAACCACCCGTAAACCTTGACTCTAAGGTAAACTACGTTACTTTTATTGTACTTCCGGGAACTTAGACTGTTCGTAATGAACTTTAAAATACTAGTAATCAGACTTTTGAAACACTTCAAATTGAAGAGATCCTGAGTCAAAAGAACTCTTATCAATTCACTTATTATAAATAGTACATCTTAAATATACTCCTCCTTGAATCTATTGAGAGATGTACGAGTTATTTATCATCGATAGTAAACATTTTATTATATAAAGTCTAAGTCCCGGTTCCCCTGAGTAGGAAGTATGGTCACCCTCTTGTTCTTTCCGTTATCTATTTTGATGTGGAAAAGTCTTCGTCAAATACCCTCTGTCTCTTTTCTAATTTAAACTGGTCCGAGTTCATATAACATAAATTTAAAAAAGGGGAAAATGAGATTGTCACTATTACACTCTAGAGAAAACTATTTAATAAACATAGAATTTTTTATAGTACGTATGAGGGGGATCTTTTCCATAAGTTTACTAGATCATAACCTTTACCACGTATCTTTCGGTAATAAAGAACTACTTAAACGGGAGGTTTATAATCTTTACTGATTATAAAGATTTTTTTATAACAACAAATCAGCGAGTCAGTACAGACTGAGAAACGTCGGGGTAGCTGACATCGGACTGCCCGAGGAGGCAGGTACCCTAAAGGGTCCGTCACGATCTCTCCCAACGGTAAAGGAAGAGGTCCCGTAGAAGAACTGGGTCCCTAGCTTGGGTCAGAGGACGTAACCATCAGCTCAAGAAATGGTGACTTGGTGGTCCCTTCGGGGTAAAGATTTTTATCTTCTTTCCTTTTGTGTATGGACTTTTTTTAACGATCCTTCCTCATCATTGTCATATGACATAGGATCAGTCATTAGAATAACTCTTTAATTTGAACGTCACCCCGACTATTTGCCCCTCATTACTGTCCTGTTTATAGAACTTTTTATGTTTTTCCTTTTGACTTCCGTCAATCCTCTTCATCTATTGATATTGACAGTCTATCGAAGCAAAAGTAAAAGACAAAATGGGATGTGGTTTTTAGGAGTGAATTCTTTTGTTTTAATACAGGCCACCGTGTCGTAGGTAAGGAGGGAAAAAAGAAGGATTGTTAGGGGATGGGGAGGAAAAACAATTATAGCGGGGAAACAGGGAACTTCGAGTATCCGAAGTCCATTCTTTTGAAGGGGACCAAGATCCCTGACCCTAGTGACTGATGAGTATTAGGGAGAAGAAACAGTCACTAACGACGTCTTTACTCGTACACTACACCGGGTCAAACACGGTTACTCTACATTTCTTTCCAAACGATTCACGAAGTCCCTTTCTGTAAAAGAACGAGAATTCTTTCTCGGCGAGTTTTCCCAATAAGGGGGAAAGAGACCAGTAGTGTCTCCACGTCTATTTTTCGAGTCTTGGCGGTGTCGGGAAAAAGGTGGTACGTTTTCGATTAGATTCCCACTTTACTTAAGTGTCACCTCCTGAATCACTTAATGTCTCTTCATCCCGACCTCAATGACCGAACAAGGTCTGGATGTGATACGGAAGGAGACCTTAAGACCCATACTTGGATATGTATAAGAATAGGCTCTATCGAATATCAAATTAAACGTCGACTTTCGTAGGGTCGATTATAGACGACTGATTACTTGATAATCTTTACCAATAAAGACTGCACAACCAAAAATAATTGTAACATGTGTTTTTACAATTGTTTCTATACCATTCTGAAAATCCAGTTCCGTATCCTATTTCTTCAAAGGGTCCACCGTGTCACCATTTCTTAAGTGGACTTTCAATCCTCTGCACACAACCTAGGGACCCAACCCTTCTAGGGGACCTCGTCCTTTACTGTTGGGTGAGGTCATAAGAACAAACCTTTCAGGGGTACCTGTCTCTTCGGACCGTCTGATGTCAGGTACCTCAACATTCTCAGACTGTACTGTCTCGCGTGTGTGTGTGTGTGTGTGTGTGTGTGTGTGTGTGTTTTATTTCTTTTAGTCCTTAAACTATGGGATCCTTTTCTCAAGACTTTTCCGTAAATTAAACTGATAGACCTCGATGGTGTGGTGAGTAAAAAATTACTAATTCGAGAATACGATTATAGGAAAACTAAGTGAAACAAAAAACTGTTAAAATACTTAATATACTGGAGTATGGATAGACCCAATGTCTGTCGTCTTTGTAGTACTTATAGACACATTGTCTTAACCTTATCTAAGTACCCTGAATTAGTATAGCACTTATTCCCTTCGACTCATTATGATTGTCAATATCTTTTCTACTACCGTTCCCTAAAAAAACATTGACCTAAATTATATTGACATTGAAGTCTACATTATCAGAAAATTCTGATCCAAACGATTGTCCAGATTTCCTACTTACACAATAGTCTAACACCTCTATCTTAGTGTGACTACGAAAGATACTATATTTTTATTGAACAGAACTAAAAAGTTATATGTTCATTAATCGTTGTATATCCTCCTGTCGTGTAAAAGGGATCAATAGAACCTGACTGAAAGTACATGAAACGTAAAGTGAACATTTAGAAGAACTACCCTTACCTTAATCTTACGGTGATTACTACTCATTTACATCATACAGTAAGTACTGCTTTTATTTACACATAAACAATTTAGTTAGTTACTTACTTCTGAAAAAGTGGAAACAAAATCAATGGTGAATTCGTGTACCGAACATCTTATTAGGATATCTCAATTCTACGCCCTACGATGTTTGGTGAGTACTTTGAGAAGTGTAACGAAATAACAATCTATAATGAAAAAACAAGATCTAGGTCCAAGTAGAAAGGTCCACGGATATCTTGTAAAAGTATACGTACAAGATGATAGTCGAGTTTGAAATATAGAATAGACCTAGAAGAAGAGTAGAGGGGTGGGGAGAAAAGTTAACCACTGAACGGACAGAGGGGCAGTGATTCCCTATGCAGATGTTCCGTGGTAAGTGAAAAAAGAGAGGTAATAGAGAGAATAAATTAATCAGTACCTCGGAACAAATGAGAAGGAAACCTTACGGGGAAAGAAGGGTCAGGGTACCGATGTCGGGAAGTGACTGAGTAACAACAATATCCGTACAGTGAGAAAGGATCGGAGATAAATGGAGGTTCAGTTTAGTGTGGTGTGTAAAACCGGTCTCATTAGATTGATTTTGTAACGAAAGTAACATCGAGAGAGACAGAACTCTTGAGTGTCGTTGACATACACTGAATTTCAAACTTTAGGTTAACTTGAACTGACAGTAAGTTCCAGAAAATAATAGTCAGATTATAATGACTATCGTTAACAGAAAATTTAGAGGAGTCTGATTTGAGAGACGACATTCAACCAAAGACCGTGTTTGAACCGTGTTGGGGTGTTATAATGAATACAACAAAGACGATCTTTACGGGTAAAAGTTTAGGAATATGTTAAGTTAGGGAAGGGAACGAAAAAACGAAAGTATGGACTGAGAGTTAAGTTTATAGATACGGTACGAAAGAAGTTCAACTCGATATAGAATGAAGATAATTCAAACACACTATATGAGTCAACGATTCAGTATAGACTGAGAAACGTTAGGGTCCCTGTCATCGGGTGGTGTGAGGAGACAGGTATCCTAAAAGGTCCGTTCTTATAACCTCACCCGACGGTAAAGGAAGAGATCCCCTATAAGGACTGGGTCCCCAACTTGGACACAGAGGACGTAACCGTCCACTTAAGAAATGGTCTCAGTGGACTCTTTATAAACACTGATAGAGTCAAGTCAATGAGGAAGGATTTCCTCGTATAGGGGTTCTGATTTAACGGAGTTCAACAAATTTCAATATTTTAACCTAACAGTCATGATACGTTGAAACTTACCTCCGGAGGGTCCACCGTGATCACCACTTCTTGGGACGAACGGTTACGTCTTCCGTATTCTCTGGACCCAAGTTAGGGACCCAACCCTTCTAGGGATTCTCCTCCCGTACCGTCGGGTGAGGTCATAAGAACGGACCTCTTAGGGTGACCTGTTTCTCGGACCGTCCGAGGTCAGGTATACCAGTGTATCTCAGTAAGTACTGACTTAGTTGAATTGTGTGTGTGTGTGTGCGTCGGTTCGGAGACGAGGTAAAGACCGACCTACATCCCTCACTGTTCGGGACCTCGGTACTAAGGTCAGTATTATATCGAACCACCAATAGATGATTGACACCAAAAGGAGAAACACCGAAGGAATTATCCTTAAAGAGGTTACCTTTTCTATTAATTTACAACTGAAATTTTTAAGAAAGGAATACGTATCCATGTGATATCAATATTTTAGATGGGACACAACCCTCTTACGAAATTTTACTAAATTTTATTATAAGTCTTTTTTTTTTGGGGATTACTAACCTGAACATGGTTATATACATTTTTTCATATTATTTTTTAACCAATATAAAAATAGAATCATATAGTTTTAAATACATGAGATTTTTTCTGACCTTATAATAATAATCGTCACCAATAAAACCTACTACCAATAACTTACTGAACGATAGAAAATTTTATGAAATAAAAAATTTGAACACAAAGTCTCTTCATGTTATTACGTATCAAGTTCATCAGATATCTTCTATAACAAATTCTTCCATTTCAGTTCTATACACGACGTAAAAAACTTTTCGTAATTCCTTATATTTATTTATCTTCCAGTTTTTAATAAATAAGTCCGAATGTCCTGTGTTTCTATCAATTTACGTTATATCATTGATAAAACGAAACTTAAAGATTTTAATTCTTTCATTTTCTACAATGAAATTGTGTTTAAAAACAAAACAAATATAAAAAATCATAATAATTTTTAAATTTTGTGTGACTTTTCATATCTCTTGTGATATATATTTGTGGACATATAGAGGATGACCCAAAAATGTTAATAACTTTGAAAACGACATAAAGATAAAATATCCTTTAGAATATTTTATTTAATATTCGTAGGATTGTAAAATAGGGATTTATCAAGTCTTACTTAAAGAATCTTTTACTAACATTAAAATATGTATTAATGTCAAGATAATAGTGTTGATTTTTATCTTATTACTAACGGAATGCGATAGAACATAACTCGGTTATAAGGTTAAAAGACAGAACAGGGATTGTACAGAAAAGATCGATCAATGACTTGGGTTCTAGGATTGGTCCTTGTGTGTCACATAACCGACACTACAAAGAATAAACAAAAATAAATGTTGTAGGTGCAACGGAAGGAAGGGAGGGAGGGAAGGAAGGGAGAGGTACCATAATTGAACACCTACTCGACGACGACGACGACGACTCAGCGAAGTCAGCACGGCTTGAGACACGTTGGGGTATCTACCGTCGGGTGATCCGAGGCGAGAGGAACCCTAAGAGGTCCGTTCTTGTGACCTCACCCAACGGTAAAGGAAGAGGTTACGTACTTTCACTTTTCACTTTCACTTCAGCGAGTCGGCACAGTCTGAGAAACGTTGGCGTACCTGACGCCGGATGGTCCGAGGAGACAGGTACCCTAAAAGGTCCGTTCTCATGACCTCACCCAACGGTAACGGAAGACACCTACTCGATCAACGGAACATTTTTGGGGACGAAAAACTTAAACAAATTAACGAAGGACCACTACGACGAAATTGAACAAGAAGGTCGAGGACAAAAAGATATTTGGTCTTCAAACTAGAAATCCTGACGAAGGTAAGTTCATGTAAAACTGTGTTTATTAAATAATCATTACAGTGGATCAAGGATTGCGTAGGTTGAGAGAAGGTGGTAACACGACTGTGATTAGGGGCTCAGACTCTCCGGGGTCGGTCTAGAAAAGGGTGTTTCGACGTAAGGAGAGGAGGTCGGTTCAGAGAGGTCACTACGGAGTCGTAGTTAAATTCTACCTAATCAAAAGACTTTTACTTTAGGAGATTAATTTAATTCATCAATTGTAAATTTATGTGAATTTAAAATCTGTCATTTTAACAGATTTAACAGACAGATGTTACGCTCTCTGGACCCAAGTCAAGGACCCAACCCTTCTAGGGGACCTCTTCCTTTACCGTTAGGTGAGACCGTGATAACGGACCTTTTAGGGTACCTGTTTCCTCGGACCTTTGATGTGAGGTACCCCAACGTTTCTCAGCCCTGCTGACTCGCCGTCTCGATTTAAAATCTTTAGAGAACCTCATACACTTTTTATAGAAACTGAGACTTTATACCAGAAGGTTTATATTTATGACATAATTTCGTTTACTGAATCGCCCAATTAAGTAAAAAGAAGTTCACAAGTCAAGTCAAGTCAGCGAGTCAGTACAGATTGAGAAACACTGGGGTACTTAACGTCGTGCGGTCCGGAGGGACAGGTAGTGGTTGAGGGCCTCAAGTGAGTTTGAGTACAGGTAGCTCAGTCACTACGGTAGGTCGGTAGAGTAGGAGACAGCAGGGGAAAAGGAGGACAGGGGTTAGGAAGGGACTTAGTCTCAGAAAAGGTTACTCAGTTGAGAAGCGTACTACACCGGTGTCATAATCTCAAAGTCGAAATCGTAGTCAGGTAGGTTTCTTGTGAGTCCTGACTAGAGGAAATCCTACCTGACTAACCTAGAGGAACGTCAGGTTCCCTGAGAGTTCTCAGAAGAGGTTGTGGCGTCAAGTTTTCGTAGTTAAGAAGTCACGAATCGAAAGAAGTGTCAGGTTGAGAATGTAGGTATGTACTGGTGACCTTTTTGGTATCGGAACTGATCTACCTGGAAACAACCGTTTGATTACAGAGACGTTCACAATCGAGTTAAGAAAATTTTGAGAGAAAGTGTAAAACGATTTATTTGTAACTATACACAGTACGTACGACGTCTTGCCAACCGAAGACGACACATCCGTAGGGTCCCGGGAATGCGACGGAGAAAAGACCCCGAGTGTCCTCGGCCTTGTGTTCACGGGAACACATACGAAGCGACACGAAGGGTTCCGTACGGAAGACGGTCAGTTTTGACCGACAAGGGTGACACGGTTGGAGAGTGCAACCAGGGACCCGAAAACGGTCAAAAATTTGAACCGTACTCTTGAACACGACGTTTTCAAACACAATGATGTAAATGTCGAGTGAAATTTAAGATCCGTTTTTATATTGAGGGGTCACAAAGAAACCCTCTCATGAATTTATGGGGAAAACTTGAAAGCCGTGAGCCGTGTACGTGAACACACTTTCCACGATTTATGAATACGTTAAATTTATTTTTAAATTTACTTTCGGACATTGGTATTAGCTGACACATATAAACGACACCAATAATATCCCGTAGTAAATGGATTAATTACCTTATATGTGAACTAAGTAACTGTAAAGACTTACCGTAGATCCTACACCGGTGTTTGAACGAGTACGTGAAGTATTATAAGAATCACTGTAATAGTAACCTTCAATACACGAGTTTTGTTCACCTCCTCACTTAACTAATGATTGAACCAGAAATTAACTCGTCTAAATATAGAGTTCTACGAAACAGGAACACAATAAAAAATCTAATGTCTTTTTTTGTGAGGAAAATTATACCTAACAACCCTTTTTCACATTCAATCTTTATACTCTTTCCATCTACTTCTTCATCTATCTTTATCTTTGTAAATAAAAAAAGTGTCAATATTTATTAGACGAAAGGTGAAATCTTTACCGAAACTGACCTTTCCTAATATATCATATACAAGAAGTTCGAGAATACATTTTAAAATAAAGAGGTACTCAAGGATTCGATCTTCGGTTTTGTTACAAAAAAACCCGGATTCACGTAACGAACTAGAACGTCTCGGATAAAGTACCAGACGATCTAGGATTACGTCTGCCGACCATTACTCTTTTATAAATAAATATATATTTTATTTAAATGTTGTCTCACGTTTTTCACACATTCGTTCGTCATGGTCTAAATTTTTTAAGTATCACTCTGGCATACTTACAAATATCAAAAAAGGTTCTCTTGATAGAGAGATGTGTGTGTTAAATCGACGGAACACAAGTACACACACACACACACACACACACATATAATCAACGAGTCAGGACAGGTTGAGAAACGTTGGGGTACCTGACATCGGGTGGTCCGAGGAGACAGGTACCTCTTAGGGTACTTATTATAACGTCACCCATCGGTAAGGAAAGAGGTCCCCTAAAAGAGTTGGGTCCAATGGATGTAACGTCCGTCTAAGAAATGGTAGACTTGGTAGTCCCTTCGGAGATACACACACACACACACACACACACACACATAAGGAGAATGAGTCGCCATGCACTCATGGAACCCCATAGTATCGCCTAATGAGAACGACATATTGAATTCAAGATCCTAAGAATGATAGGATTCTTGATAAATAGTCTAACGACGAAAGGACTTTTAACTAATTATCGTTTACAACTCAATTAAACAAACTCCGTTCAAGACACGGGGTCAATTCACTAAATATATAAAGTGGTAGATTCTTGACATTTTCTTTGAAGATATCCCAGAAAGTCACTGGAATCATCGACTACACAATTATCGTAAAGTCTGACTGCTAAACACCGTCCTAAGAACGGGTTTCGAGACATCACTTAATAACGACGTAATGTCTAATGTCAAATTAAGGAAAATTTTTTTTTTTTCGGAGTAACTACAAACCCGACGTCCTAGGTTTTGGTATGAGTCAGACGATGTAGAACCTTTTTGAGTAGGCAAATCTACCTTGAGTACTCTAAGTATTTACGTGAAACACGGTTTTTCGTATTACACTATGGAACTAATCACTTTCGAGATCCTTGACCAGAGGAAATACTACTTTGACCGTCATAATTTTGACACCCTTCATTTTCAAACATACACCAATTGACCGAACTGTTTACCGTGACGTGCCGAAGGTGAACAGGGTAGATTTATGTCCTCCGGTTCCGATGTTCTTCGTTTTACCACCCCGACAGTTTTATACGGAGTGGGACACTTTGGTTACGGGAGGATACGAGAAATGAGAGTTGAAAGGGTCTTCTTCTTTCGGATCATTGAGAGTGAAGGTAATCGAAAGGAACAACTGACTTACGGAGAACTACTCGTTTAATATTTTACCGTCAGATATAGGACTCAAACCGTACTTTGAAAACAAACGGGGTCTCTCAAAACAAAACAAACGCCCTTACTCAATCAACAGTTACAAGACTTTTATGTTTGTAAAATGTATTTTCATCCCCAGTCGTAGACAGAACTTTATGGTCTTCGAGAACATTGTAAACATTGGTACGCCTGAAAGGCGACTGGTGGGTTTGAACTTCGACCCCCCACAGACCGGAGACGTCTACCTCACACGGGAGATACCCTTTGAGTAGTAACGGGGAGGAGTCAACGAAGTGAGTAGATACAGAGGACGAACGGGAGACCTGTAAATAAAAATACAAAAACAACAACTTATGAATAAGTAAATGAACTGACACAGTCCAGAATTGACACCGGGTACTCTCGAAGTAACGTTTACATCCTAGAAGGAGATCAACGACACGTAACGGAACCAACGGGACACCGTACATCCTAGAATCAAGGGACCGGTCCCTAACTTGGGTGTATAGGACGTAACCTTGCGTCTAAGGATTGGTGACCTGGTGCTTTCTTCAGGGACCTGTAAACAAACCTAAGAACATAAAGTACTGATAAAATGGGAGTTACCTTAAGGGTCCACTATGTCACCACTTCTTAAGCGAACGGTTCCGTTCTTTGTGTCCAAGTTAGGGACCCAATCCTTTTTAGGGGACCTCATCCTTTATCGTTAGGTGAAGTGATAAGAACGGACCCTTTACGGTACCTGTCTCCTCGGACCGGCCGATGTCAGGCACCCCAACGTTTCTCAGCCTGTACTGACTCGTGCGTGAGTACGCACGGATGGGAGTTATCGTGAATTACAAAATGTTTGAATTCAAAATATGGATTTGTAAGTTTAATACTTCCCCTTATAAACCAAAGGAGAATTTTCTCATAATCTGGAACCCTTCGTCCATATATTCTCTGAGTTCAGTATACCAGACATCTGGTACTTTCATTTCAACAGTAAGGATAATTTCTATCGTGCGACCCACACCCACCTTGTTTCTTTATCTACTTCCTCTAATTTTCCATGTTTGAAGGGGATCGTTTTATTTGTGCAAAACCCATACTTCACATGGTATACCCCTGACATCATACATCATAGAAACACACTGTACAGTGTGTACAGTTGATCTGTATAACACATATTTATAACTTAGTGATATAACACATTACCCGAAGGGAACACCGAGTCGACCATTTCTTAGGTGGATGTTACACCCTCTGGACCCAAGAAAGGGACCCAACCCCTCTAGGGGACCTCTTCCCTTTCCGATGGGTGAGATCATAAAACCGGACCTCTTAAGGTACCTGGCATCTCAGGTACCCCAACGTTTCTCAACCTGTACTGACTCACTGAAAGTGAAAGTGAAAGTATAACACATTGGCCTCGATTGTATCAGATCTTCCAGTTAATATGAAGTTTTTGTTTGTTTCGGTATCTTTGTCTCCAGTCTAAACAACAATAGTCTTTACTTCCGCAGTCTCCTTCCCCTTGACCTACTTCTGTCATTTTTCCATGTTTGAGGAACAATATCTATTTATCTTTGATCCCTATATTACATGTTGTACTGTTTAATTGTGACGACTTACAATGTATACTTTCCACAACGACGACGACGATGATGACGACGATTCAGTGAAGTCAGCACAGGTTGAGACACGTTGGGGTATTCTTGTTGGGTGGTCCGAGGGGGTAGGGACCCTAAGAGATCCGTTCTTATGACCTCACCCAACGGTAAAGGAAGAGGTTACGTACTTTCACTTTTCACTTTCACTTCAGTGAGTCAGTACAGGCTGAGAAGCGATGGGGTACCTGACGTCGGATGGTCCGAGGAGGCAGGTACCCTAAAAGGTCCGTTCTCATGACCTCACCCCACGGTAACGGAAGAGGTTACTTTCAACAATTGAGAATCGTTTATGATTATCCAGAGTAGTGTCTTTTTCATAAAAAAAAAAGACAAAGAAATTAAAACATAGATATACTCTACTACCTAAGAGTGATTTGAATAATACTGTCAAGAAATTACTAAACACATTAAGTCTAGTAATACGACCCGTGGAATTTACATATATCAACAGCATCAATACACGAGTTAGTACAGGCTGAGAAACACTGGAGTACCTGACATCGGACGGTCCGAGGAGACAGGTACCCTACAAGGTCCGTTCTTATGACCTCACCCAACGGGACAGGAAAAGGTCCCCTAGTAGGGTTGGGTCCCTAACTTGGGTGCAGAGAACGTAGAGAATGTGACCGTCCACCCGAGAAATGGTAACGTAGTGGACGACGACGACGACGACGATTCAGCGAAGTCAGTACAGGCTGAGACACGCTGGGGTATCTGCCGTGGTGGACCCTGTGGGAATTTACATATATCACGACATACAGTTAATATAGACTTATTTTGAGTAATTTTTTACTTTTTTTAAGTTTACTTCCTCCTTCTTACTATGAAGTAACATAAGGGATCTGATGACAAGGGACAGAGAGGAGGAGGAGATAAGAAGACCCAGTCGTGACCATGAATGACCCTATAGACCTCGACCTACTTCTACAAAGGAAACGATGTCCCAGAATGACTTTGGACCTGACAGAACGGGAAATTGTGTAATGGACCACTTAGAAAAGGTTAGTTGAAAGGGGGTCTGGAAGACGAAAATTGATGTCCCAATTATGATCCAAAGAAAGAATTTGAGGAAATTGTACTAAAGAGTGGTAAATGAACTTGTGACTGAACATCCTCCTGATAAAACAAAAGGTCGTCTAAACTACGATAAAAGAAATCATAAAACAGTATAAAGATATAATATACAGTATAAAAATGGAAGGTTGAACTTCCAGACTTCGATTGTGGATCTAGAAAACTAAAAAAAAAAGACAGAACGAATACTTTATCAACTACTTATTCACACAGTAACTTTGCGTAAGAGAAGTAATTATCTCCATAATGACGTTCGGACACAATTACAGGGTGACCTTTATTCGGACGTCCTTACGAGTATAAAAGTTGTCCAAAATAAACGACTTAAAGAGGGGCCACCTAAGAAAGTCTCATTTCATTCTTTTTACGTAAAAATACGGACCGTAAACCTAAAATAAAATTTTAACGGGTAACAAAAATGTGTGTCAACATATATGAGGACGGATTCCCACGAAACATTTTAACGAACAAGAACTTTGGACAACTAGTATTTCAATCGTGAACCCCGAAAAGACAAGACAGGGTTCAACCTAAACGACCCCTCGTTACTTAAGTCTGACTCGGCTCTCGTAAGGAAGTCAGATGGGTCCTATCCTAGTACATGTTTCTACGAAAACAAAGATAGGTAACCCTACATACCATTGCCCTAAAATGATTGGATTATAAACAGGCCCCGTAACTACCATATTTTTATCACAGGACTCTCCCTCTTATGAAGAAAGAGTATACTCGAATCTCTGTTTCTGAATCAAACCTTCGCACATTCTTATACCACACGAGCCTCAGTCCGAACCGGAAACCACGGGTCACTACCATGTCTAGGGTCCCATACACGTCCTTACACTTGGACTTCCGGTTCCTTTTGGTTCACCTTCTGGTCCCTCTTGTGTACACTACCCCTGTCTTAAAAAAAGAAAAAGAAAATATTCTGGGGTTCGAACGGTTGAATAAAGAGAAAAATTTTATAATTAATAAATAAATGAAAACCGACGTAGTCCGGAATCAACGTCGTCCGTCCTAGCATCCACACCGACACCCGAAGAGAGGTCAACGTCTCGTTCCCGAATCAACGGGACACCGTACACCCTATGATCAAGGGACTGGTTCCTAGCTTGGGCTCAGGGGACGTGATCTTCCATTTAAGAATTGGTGACCTGACGGTCTCTTCAGGGTCTTCAAACAAGAAAAAGAAAAAATCGTTGTTGGAACTTCCTTTAAACCCCCTATAAGGAAATTAATGAGATGAAAAAGAGAGTAAAATGGGTGAAGAATTTATACATTTGTGAGAAGTCTCAAAATACGTGTTAATGTCACAGTCACCTCAACTAAGTCACCTTTTCATTCAACTAAGTCGGTCCCGTAACTTAGGGTACCTAAGAGTCCCCGGGTAAAATCATGTTAAAAGGGATCATAACTAATATCAGTAATTGATCTGTTAATGTAAATCTCTCGTAACACTGTGGTTATTTTAATGTGGACTCATTTTAAATCAAGAAACCGAAGTAAAAGAATTTGACTATCTTATAGTTTAGAGTTATACTATAGATTCCGAGGGATATACTAAACTGGGATCAACTAAAGAGGTCTAAGTAGAGAGTGAATTCCAAGAATATACGATACACGGTGACTTGACGAAAAAAAAAAAAAAACAGGAAAGGGAAGTAGTCACTCACACTTTATTTTAAATTTTTTAATTATTTTTATATTTAGAGAGAATTTTTTTTATTTTGTTAATGTTGTTGTTGTTTTTTTTGGGTCTTTTGAAACGGGGATCAAAGACCGTGTCTCGAGGATTTTGTGAACATTAAAGGATTCACTCTTCTCGTGATCCTCGTAGAAAACAGAAATATAACCTAGAAACTGAGGTCAAGGATTATGTTTTGAGGATTTAGGGAACCTTAAAGGACCTACTATCTTCATAGAAAACAAGATTATTCTACTGAGAACCACCTGAGGACGTACCCCCGACCGATACTCGTTCTGGTTCGACACTAATTTTCTAACCTTGAAAGTCGGGGTGGTGGCAAGGAATTCCTTCGTCTATCCCCGATCTATAATTCAATTACAAGGTAGTATGGAAGTACTACTTCGGAGGTATTTTTAGGGTTACGATGTCCTAAACTTCTCGAAACCCCAAACACTTGTGTAGATGTACAATTCTCTCACCGTATAGGGTGTAGGTGTCCCTGTCTTCGAGGACGTAACCCCTGGGAAGATTTGGAACGGTAAATACAAAGAAGGAGATCGAGAAGTAAGAATAGGAAACAACATAGGGAACGTTATTTGGTCACATACGATTCACTGAAGGTATTCAAGAAGATTACTTAATACCTTGGGTTTCACCCCACCACCCTTGGGGCTGGGTATATCTGTCACCCATTCTTCAAGTCCACTGCTAGTCTCTAAACGTTAACGACAGACTTCACCCAGTCAGAACACTTGGGAATTAAACGCCCTAGACTACGAGTGAAGTCCATATGGTACAACAACGTCCTTCCCTCTGGGGAAGGTCCCGGGCTCTCACCCGAGAACAGATTGTGAGCCTTTATTTAACAGACTCCTCTGTGTACTCGACTGTTTCGTTCTCCGAAAGAACCCTTTCCCGTGGACCCGCCTCTCGTCATCCCATTCCCTTGGGTCTTGACGAGTCAGTGCACCGAGTATCAGAACTCAAAATACCACTACCCTAACCAAAAGCCCAACAGAAACCGGTCAGTAAGACTGAGTTCCAGGAAGGATCACCGTGTGAGTAACGAGTCGGTTTTACCTACGGTCGTTCTTCCTAAGACCCTCCACCAGCCTGTACACCACAGAGGAAATCTGGAAAGGGTCTGAGAAGACCAACCACCCTCGAATAATCGAGACACAAGGAATGATCCTGGAGGACAGTATTTTATTGAGTGTGTTTACCAACACTATCACGGACCAGTCCCACCCGTCAAAATCGGTCACACGAAGGGAATTCTTACAGTCTAAAGTTAATACTTCTGGGTCGAGAGACCATAACGTCTCTCAACGAACTACACACCTTTTGGGTTTGTAGAATACAGTCTTCATAATACTCTTGTTTCCTTTTATGTCCTCATAAAAAGGATCTGGTACCTTCTTTATAGGGAGACACGTAAAAGTAAACGACATACAGTGGGTGGAAACTTCTGGATCCAGTCTACAGTGGTTAAGGTGCTTCTAAGGGTCTCGTGGAATATCTTCTTTAGACAAGAAGGAAATAAAAGGGGTGACATAAAATTATAGAGATAAAATAACATGAGGTAAACGGAAATTTTTTTGTGTGTAAATAAATAAACCGATACAACTCAGAATCAACGTCATAAACCCGAGAGTCATGAACACCAAGTGCCCGAGTCATCAACGGCGTACATCTGAATTAAGGAGGTGTCGTACACTCTAAAGTCAAGGAACTGGTCCTAACTTAGGTGCAAGGAACGTGACCTTCCACCTAAGAATTGGTGACCTGTTAATCCCTTCGGGGACGGAATACAAACGTCAACGAACATAGAGATAGAATTAAGAGTGTTTTTTCTCTATGGATTTTCACACACACACACATATGTATATATATATACTACAGAGTGTATTATATATAATATATATTATAGTGTTTTTCAATATATATACATATATTTTACAGTGTTTTCTAATATACATCTCCGTCTTAACGGTACAACGAGTAGAAAAATAAAGGACATCATGAGTTGTGCCATAGGATTCGGGTTATCTACGTGTTAACCCTGTTATCTACAAATATAATTTTCTAAACATCTAGAAACCTTATCGATGAGCGGTTTTCTTAATTAAACTATGGGTTTTATACTTCATCTTCCTTTCATATAATAAACCCGTTTTTTTGTCTGAACCTGCAAACCCTTGCACCATCAAATCTCATAGTACTCCATTCATATTTAAACTTTCGCCAATTTTGTTATAATTACACTCTAAGTCCCTTATTCCCTCTTGACCCCGACTTTTATAAGTATGGATTGTTCAAGGCTAACCGGGTGATTAAGAGTTGAACATACACCAAGTCAAGTCCCTTTAGACGGTTAAACTCGTTACACTGAATTCGAGGTACTAAGTTGATAATAGAATCCGTATTACCCATAAACACGTGTTACTTTCTTTTTAAGAGAGTGTTGCAGTATATATGGGTGACACCCTCCCTTTTTACGTATTTACGTCCGTACGATTCAGTGAAGTCAACACAGACTGAGAAACGTTGGGACTCTTGACATCGGGTGGTTCGAGGAGACAGGTACCCTAAAAGGTCCGGTGACCTGGTGGTTCTTTCGGAGACTGAACGAAAATTTGATTTTTTTTGGGAAAAAACAGATACCCTATTTTATATTTGAGGAATTTCACGGGAACTGCTTAGTAGGGGAAGAGGAGAGGTCGGAGTCAAGGGTGGCCACCACGACAGGAGGTCGGTGATTAATAGTAGTCAGGGTGTTTGTTTAATAAAGGAGAGTAGGACGATACGGGAAAGAGTACGACGAGGAGGAAGAAGTTTATACCTGTGGAAGTCGGAGGGAAGAGATGGCCAATTTTAAGATAACGGGAAGTTCCGTTTTGATTTCCAATCGAGTAGTCACGAACGGATCGTACTACCTCGACAAGTGGACGTCACGAAGGTGTTATAAAATATGCGGACACAGTCTGGTGCTCAGTGTAACGAGACAGTAATAATGAGGAGACTGTCGAAGGCGGTGACGACACCCTGGAAAAATATCCTGTATGTCAGTTCCTAAGGCACTGAATACAACCAGAGGGGACGACTCGTGTCCTACCTGAACGACGTATCATCCGTGAAAGATGGGTCCCACAAACGACATGTTATTATTGTTGACACTTTAATAAGAAAGACGACGTCACAAATTTTGAACAACAAGGACAATTCCTACGTTCACTAACTCCGACGACGACGACGACGACGACGATTCAGTGAAGTCAGCACAGGCTGAGACACGTTGGAGTATCTACCGTCGGGTCGTCCGAAGGGCCAGGGACCCTAAGAGGTCCGTTCTTGTGACCTCACCCAACGGTAAAGGAAGAGGTTACGTACTTTCACTTTTCCCTTTCACTTCTGCGAGTCAGCACAGGTTGAGAACCACTGGGGTACCTGGCGTCGGATGGTCCGAGGAGACAGGTACCCTAACAGGTCCGACCTCATGACCTCACCCAACTGTAACGGAAGAGACTCTATAACTCCGTAGTAAAATCTTTATAACGGAACGACTTTATACATATTTTGGTCTTAACGACGGTTACCGCTGAGATCGGTTTTTCCTTTAGGTAACAATGATTCGAAGTGATTTATGGAATGGACGTCGTTAGTGATCTTGAAGACGAACCTTCTTCCCGGAGGAAAAATAAAAAATACTCATTTTTAATGTGAATTTTTATAAAAATAACCTCATATCAACGAAATGTTTCAACACAATCAAAGATGACATGTCATTTCACTTAGTCGATATACATATGTATATAGGGGAGATAAAACCTAAAGGAAGGGTAAATCCAGTGGAGTCTCCAACTTCATCTCAAGAAACTCGATATGGTATCCAAGAGTCATCAATAGATAAAATATGTATGATAGTTATCACATATATACAGTTAAAATTAGAGGGTTAAGTAGGGTGGGAGGGGAGGAAGGAGGAAACATAGTATATAAACAAGGGACACAGATACAGAGATAAAGACAAACGTTTATCCTAGTAGAAATGGTATAAAGTTTTTACGCCTGGTGAAGTGTTTAAACGTATAGTAGGAACGTGTTCCCAGTACGATTAGAAGAGATATAGTAAGGTTAAAATCATCTACACGATGGTTTCGTTCGTGTCTCAACGTGAAATACCCTGAACGGACCGCCGAGTCACCATTTCTTAGGTGGACGGTTACGTCCTTTGTACCCAAACTAGGGAACAGACCCTTCTAGGGTGTCCGGTGTCTCGTTGATTCGGTAACGTGGGGTTGATGACCCGGACGCGAGATCTCGGACCCTCGGAGTTGATGACTTCGGGTACAAGGATCCCGGGCACGAGATGTTGTTCTCTTCGACGACGTCACTCTTCGGACACGGGGTGTTGATCTCTCATCGGGAACGAACGACGTTGATCTCTTTTCGGACACGTCGCTGTCTCTGGGACGTGTCGGGTTTCATTTACTTATCGAATAAAAAAAAAAATTCAGTGTGAAAGACTAATCTTTTCTTTCGTGTCGTTAAACACAATAGACTCATCGTAGAAAGACGAAGGACGGGTAAAAAAAAGGAGAGGGTATATCTGATCTGTTTTCTCTCTGAGACCCCAGGACTAGACACCCTTTACTAAGTCGTCGTCTAGAACTTACTCTTTTTCGTGTTTATAACAAGAAACTGGAATTTATGACTACTTGTTGTTAATGTTCTGGGAAGTTCTTATAGTCGTGATTCGACAAGACCTCAGATTGAGGTCTTTGAAAGGAGAGATGGTACACAAAGAATTCACTAACAGAATGACAATAATGGGTTCCTCCCCTCTCTTTTTAACGGAAATTTTTTAACTATAAATTTTTTTTTCCAAATAAAAAATTAAAATAAAAAATACATTTTAACGTTAAATCTCAGAAGTTTATTGACTGAAATAGAAAGTACAAAGAAACATATCGACGACTTTTGAGTTTTGGTTCGTAGTTCGACTTTGATGTACACTAAGTGAAATAAAGAAAATCACTGTCGAAGGACACCACCAATTCTTCACCCCTTCCAAATATAAAATTGAGGGACCCGTTCAACATACTTGAGAGACACGGAGTCAAAGGAGTAAACATTTCGTCTGTACTATTCCTGTGGATGAAGTATCCCTCAACACGTAAGTTACTCGACATTAAAGGTTTAGCAATTCTTCCCACGGACTTTGTGTCCTTCACAACACACTCACAAGCATTTTATATATTTACAAGGGTGTCTTCACCTACCACATACACTTGGGGGAGATAGTATATGAGAAACCATCACAACTGTTTTTAATTAGTCAACTAGATTCCTTCTTCATCTTTTAAAATAACCTCAGTTTAACTCCTAATATTGGTTCCTTATCGTAGAGTCTTTCGAGACTTTTGACGAGACGTGTCAATAAATTGAAAAAACTCTGTCTCCCGACATGTAATTTACTGTCGAACGTGTTAGATCTATGTTCTAGTTTTTCCTTACAATAGAAAATTCTTCAACAGAACAACTACGATCCTCTTTTTACGGTCTTCTTACGAAACATACCAACTTGGTCATAAAGACGACTACCCCCAACAAACGGTCTATATATTACGACTATGTGTTCCGTGTCATCTCTCCTCTCTCCTTCGGTTTTCCGTCTCTTTTTTTAAATTACGAATAAAAAAACAGAACGGTACTTTATGTTTAACATAAAGTGTCAACTTTTTTCTTGTCACTCTTACCAACGGAAAAAACAAAAATTGAAAAACTTCGTGACAGTTCATATAAAAGATCTAACTAGAAATGATGTTATGACCCTCTTTCCCTTGTTTTCTATTTTTGTAATTGTAGACTTACTGAACTGGTGTCTACTAATTGTCGTACCTCTCCCCGTTGATTTCAGAAAACTGAAAGGCTCCCGTAGACGTAAGAATTTTTTAACCTGACGTACTAATCTTTAGTTATACACAAATTCAGTTTTTATAAAATAACTATTTTACTGTTCGAAATCGGACAAACAAAAATTTTACGGATGTTTCCATAAAAAATTTTTAATAACACAGGTTGAAATAGATGTTTTATGTTTCAGACTCAACAGTAATAACTAATTAAAACTGGATCAGTCATTCTTACAATTACAAATATCTCTCGTCTGCCCACCAACGGTTCTACCCTCGACCCACCCTCTCTCTCCCTAACCCTCAAATTATCTATATATATGACTTAGTGAAACGACATGTTTTCTTTAATTGTAGTGTAACATTTGGTTGATATAAAGTTAGTTTTTCTTATAATTACAAATTATATCACTTTATCGGACACGGTACTGATCTCGAAAAGTCATTAACGGTCCAAGAAGACCATTTATAACCCTCAGACGGACGTTACACCTTCTGAGCTCAAGCTAGGGACCCAACCCTTCTAGGGGACCCCTTTCTTTACCGTTGGGTGAGGACCTTTTAAGGTACCTGACTCCTCGGACCATCCGATGTCAGGTACCCCAACGTTTCTCAGTCTGTACTGACTTGCTGAAGTGAAGATGACTATTAAGACCTAGAAAATCCGGTAGACAGAGGGTGGTGGGATAGGCTCCACATATAATCTTAATTTCATTCTAAAACCGGTTTAAGATACTTCGTTCGGTAATGAATAATCGTTTGCCTACAGTATCTTGGATAAGAACTTAGAATTTGTGGGATGAGGGTCAGTAGTCTGTGAACTAATTACTCTATGATCCAAAATAGGGGTCCGAGACGGTACCTACCCTTTCCCATACACAATCAACGAGTCAACACAGACTGAGAAACGTTGGGGTGCCCCACCTCGGACGGTCCGAGGAGGTAGGTACACTAAAAGATCCATTCTTATGACCTCACCCAACGGTAAAGGAAGAGGTCCCCTAGAAGGACTGAGTCCCTAGTTTGGGACCAGAGGTCGAAACGTTCGTCTGAGAAATAGTAGACTCGGTGGTCCCTTCAGGTTTTACAGATACCCTACTGAAGGGACCACCAGGTGAACGATTCTTAGACGGACGGCTACGAGCCCTTCACCTAAGTTAGGGACCAGACCCTTCAAGTACGGCTCCCCGTCGATTCGACAACCCCTCCTCTATCATAGTTTCCGAAAACTTTGATTCCGTAAACGATAAACATTTTTTAAACGTACGTACTTCTTGTTCCCTCGTAGATAGTCAGTCTTCAGTCTATGAAGTTAAGAATCCTTTATTTTCACTGAGTTCATATATAAAACTTTTACTCTTATAATTGTCATTTAATCTAGTTTACACTTAAAAAATTTTTATTTTATATGTAAACTTTGTTCCTACAACACGAATCAGTGAGTTAATATAGGTTCAGAAATATTGGGGTACTTGACATAGGGTAGTTCGAGGATACAGGTACCCCTAAGAGGTCCGTTCTTATGACTCCCCAAACGGAAAGAGTCCCCTAGAAGGGTTGGGTCCCCTAGAGGGAGGAGGTCCCCTAGAAGGGTTGGGTCCCTACCTTCGGTCCAGAAGGTGTAACGTCCGCCTAAGAATGACAGACTCGGTGGTCCCTTCGGGACTTTGTTCCCTCTGCATTTACTTCATTTATGTCTAGACTTCTCTTTAAGTCTATAGGTGGCTTTTCTTACTCAGTTCAATAATGAAACCTTCTCGTTTCTCGTAACACTACAACTTCCCAAGTACTTTAACGAAGGTCTCTCTTTTTTAATCCCTAAAATTTTCACTTAACCTTAAATTTTGAAATATTGTAAACAATATTTAAAGACAACTAATATCTCCAAGACTAAAAACAGTAGTAGAAGAGAGAAGAGACCTATATTTTTAGGTGTACAAATATGGATGTTAAATAACGATAAATAAAATAAAGAATAAAATAAAGAATAAAATAAAGAAACTGACACGGTCCGGAATCAACACCGTACAACCTAGAAGCTATGAGTAACTCCATACATCCTAGAAATCAACGTCGTACACCCTATATCAAGGAACTGGTCCCTATCTTGGACCCGGGGGATGTAACTCTCATCCCAGAATCGGTGACCTAGTGGTCCCTTCAGGGACATTGACGAAAAAAAAAAATTTTAAAAATTAATTGAGACAATTGAGACGAAAAAATTCGCGACAATAATAAGTGACATTCTCTATGAACCCTTTCCACTTGGACACTCTTTACCCAATCTTCCTTTTACGGAATATGTCTCGTCGTTTTCACTCTATTTCTTCCTTACTTACTGAAAAGTTTACATATCATGTCAGGACTCCAATGAACAGGACACAGAGGTACGTCCAGAAAGTCCGAAGGAACATGGTACCATAACGAGTTCCTCGAGGTCTCTTTCTCAGTTATATTTCTCTAAATAAAATTCCTGAACCGAGTTTGTTAATACCTCGGACCGTCAAGGTGTCAGATGGTACTTATTCATCCCCTGGGTCCTTTTAGTTACCACACCAAGGTCAAACTGAGGTTTACAGACTGTTGGTCCTAGTTATCACATTGAAAATCAGGTTCAGTTCTGAACTTTTGGTCTCCCGGGTAACCACATTTAGGGTCACACTTCCGTCTTCTGGTTACAGACGACTTTGTTAATCTGACTCTCTCTTTTAAGGGGGAAGGAGTTGAAAGACAAGATAAGTCCAGGAGGTGGTTAGCCTACTACGGGTGGTTGTGACTCCTCCTCGAAGACGAATTGAGTCAAGTGGTAAAGTGTACAATGAGAGAAGATCTTTATGGAGGAAGGGGAGAGGGGCGTATAGGTCTTCATTACAAATTTGGTCTATGGACCCATGGGACCTCTGGTTAGGGTCCACCAGAAAAGTCCTTATTAGACTTAGGGTGAAAATAAACAAATAAATAAATAAACCGACGTGGTCCAGAATCAACGTCGTGCACCCTAGATCAAGGGATTGGTCCCTAGGTTGAGTCCGGGGGACGTAACCCTCGTGTCTCAGAATCGGTGACCTGGTGGTTACTTTAAGAGGGTGAATACTGAAAACACAGTTAATAGGAGTCAGAAGTTCTCCCACCACTAGGAAATCGGTCAAGGGGACTTAAGGTAAAGAAAGATAACGGACTAAGAAGACAAATTGGTATCTTGAGACGTCAAGGGTGGGTTCAGTTAGAGGAGTGAACCCCTAGGACTCTTTAAATCAGAACCCTGGACCACTTTAAAACACAAGAAAATATAAGAAGTCTAGTATATACAGAATTTTTATAAATTCTACCAAAATTAACCTACACATGGAAAAGACACCGAAAGAGACATGGGTCGAATACGGAATAATTCAGAAAGATAACTATAAAAGGTACTTAATCTTTTATGGAAAATTGCCTACAAAAATGTAAATAAACGAAGACATAAGAAGTAACTGTCTGCTAAGTTATTCTGGTAGAACTAACTCATGTTTCGTTATCTTTATAAAAAAGTCAGGAAAAAAGAGTCCAATAAAATGTGATCGGAGGAGATGGGGGTACATAATAATACCTAAATACCGAGATGTCTAAAATTCATACTCAGTTAAAGTCGGTCAAAAGAGGAAAACTACGAGTCTATTAGTGTCGAAACCCGTTACTCTCGGGGTAATATTAACGACATTAAAACCATGTTAGAGTATTCGAACGAATGAAAAACAGGTTATTCTACGAAAAGTGAACGTAACACTAAAGAAACTTTAGACCTTTTTCATCATAACCACCAGTATCTTGGACCACGATCCTATGTAAAGTCTTCACTGTAACGTCTTAGTCCTTTCCAAATTCCCTCCTCCAACAAACAATTTAAAAGATTTCTTTACTCCGTCAGAACGGATTACCCGTATAAAGAGTACTCTTTAAAGGTGAGGGTAAGATAGTTGTCTATCTTAAATTAAGAACTAAATTTTTATAAAGGAAGAAAGAAAATATGATGATATGTTATATATCATATGATATGTACAGAATATCCTTAGATAGTTATCTAAAGATTCTGTGAGTTTTATCAATGATATAATTGTCATGGTATCGAGGTTCTATTTATATGTTGTAATTAATTACGTGTATCATTTTAATGGTTTTAGGTTTGTAAAGATACATAAAGGAAAACAAAAATTTGACGTAATGAGATTCCTAAACGTCAATTTAACGAGACAAGATCTTTAATATGTCGAAAACACATCGACATATTAATATTACACTGCCTATTAAATCAAGTTGACAAAGGTAATCGAAAGTAAAACTCCCGGAACCGTATAATAATCGACTAATAGATTAAGAATTTTGTCCTCCGAAAAATCGACGATCAGAAAGGAACCTCCGATCAGTTAATCCTCTCTCCTTTCAGACGAGGTGAACTCTGTTTTATTTTACGTTTATCGAGTCTAAAGTTTTAAGACATGTAACAGATATTGTAGTAACAGGGATTATTTTTGTATTTTCATTTCGTATAAATTTTATAAAAGGACTATCGAGTCAACTATTCCTTAGACGGTCGTCACGTCCTCTGGGACCCAACTAAGGACCCAGTCCGTCTAAGTGACCTCTTCCCCATCCGATAGGTGAGGTCATAAGAACCGGAAGGGAACATCGAGTCGACCATTTCTTAGACGGACGTTACTCCTTATCGACCCAAGTTAGGGATCCGATCCTTCTAGGGGACTTCTACCCTTTCCGATGGGTAAGGTTATAAGACCGGATCTCTTAAGGTTCCTGACATATCAGGTCCCCTAGGGTTTCTCAGTCTGTGCTGACTCGTTGAAAGTAAAACAAAGTCATAAGAATTTAAAGATCTTATAGTTGTAGATACGTAAAAAACATATTATAAATCAATATATATAAAACGTACGCACGAGACGGGTGGTCCGAGGAGACAAGTACCCTAAAAAAAGTCCATTATTATGACCTCACCTAACGGTAAAGAAAGAGGTCCCCTAGAAGGGTTGGGTCCCTGACTTGGTTAGGTTTAGTGGACGGAGAGGTGTAGCCGTCCATTCTAGAAATGGTGACTCGGTGGATCCTTCGAGAATATATATAAAATTTTAGACGATTTAGTAGATTAAAATTTTGTAAATTTAAATAAAACGAAGGAAAAGACTCGATGTTTAAGAAAAAAAAAGAAAATTAAAATGTTACATTGTAGGATTCCTTTGTTGCAGAGTGCTGAATCCAACAATATGGTTCAAAGTCAAGTCAAGTCAAGTCAGTGAGTCAGCACAGACTGAGAAACGCTGGGGTACTTAGAGTCGTACGGTCCGGAGGGACGGGTAGTGGTTGAGGGCCTCAAGTGAGTCTAAGTGCAGGTAGCTCAGTCACTACGGTAGGTCGGTAGAGTAGAAGACAGTAGGGGAAGAGGAGGACGGGGGTTAGGCAGGGTCGTAGTTTGAGAAAAGGTCACTCGGTTGAGAAGCGTACTCCACCGGTTTCATGACCTCAAAGTTATACTAGGATTGACCCTCTAAAACTAAACATATAACATTTGAACCATTTGATAGGTTTAGAGAGTCAATCCTAGTATAACTGGGTTATGACAGTTTCAGAAGGTACAACAAGGTCCCTATAGTTCCGTTGTGGAGTATATAATGTTGAGTACATTAATAGTTTCTCGTTTTGTACCTATATACCTGAAAAGTCCGAAAAAGACCTTATTTTACAGTTTTTATGAATGAAGTATATGTAATAACTATAGGAATCAAATTATTGTTAAGATTATTTTGTTAAGATTATGTTAAGATTATTTTTTAAGACAAAAAATCTTCGGGAACGGTTTCGTGTCTAGCTATTATAGAATCCTAAATACTTAAGTCTGAAGTTCTTAGGTTACTCCTTACAATATTTAGATAGTTGTCATATAGGTTTATTTTACGTCGACTAAATTCTTTATTAATCTTTTACACCTTCTAAAATATGAGTTTTTCTAAGTTCACCTTTGAAAAGGTACCTAAGTATATTTAAAGTGTAATAGAGTCCCAGAACAATCTTAACATAAACATTTCATACTCACTCACTTCAGCGAGTCAGCACAGGCTGAGAAACGATGGGGTACAACATCGGGCGGTCCGAAGAGGTAGGTACCCTAAGATGTCCGTTCTTATGACCTCACCCAACGGTAAAGGAAGACGTTCCCTAGAAGGGCTGGGTCCCTAGCTTGGGTCCAGAGGGCGTAACGTCCGTCTACGGAATTAGAGACTCGGTGCTCCCTCCGTGGACATTTCATATGGGTCCAAATTTTAATATTGTGTGAAGTTAATGTGAAGCAAAGTTTACTTACTTTACAGTATAAAATGTATTTTACAACCGAGAAGTCAAAATCACGTCTTTAAGTTTAAGAACTTACCTTTGTTTATACGCTACGAGTTCTAAAGAGTGAAGTATAGAGTATCATTAACAAGAACACCGATCCCATGTTATATTTTAATATAAGGAACGTTAAGTACATGTGGTTATCTTTAAAGTAAAACTAATAAGTTAAAAAATTATTTTAATACCAAACTCTAAATTTCTACAGTTTCTAATCATCCATCTATCAATTTTTGTATTACGAATATATTGATATCTTATTCAGTTTCTATATAAGTTGAGGTAATTTCTCCTTTGGTCGTCCCACCGTAGGACCTGGTTTCCTTATAAGTTTTTTCTTGCGACTTTATTCTCGTCATTTAATCCACGTTTTGTCCTGTTATTTCGAAATTAGAAACCCAACATAAAAGATATCCCATCTGTAATAAATGTAGAGATAGTCTAGTTTTAGTAAACGTTAAATAGAGATAAGACGTTCAACTAACGATTGAAATGTCGTAGACTTGAAATTAGTTACCATTTATCACTCAGTTTGTTTTCTTATGAGGGGTTCAACTGACTGAGAATAATCTATTACAAGGTCATACTGTTACTTTTCCGTATGTGAGTAGAAAAACGGAAAAAAGGTATATGACATATATATAAAGGATTGTCCCCAAAACGTCGTTGTCGTGGTTGTTTTGGTGGAGTTTGAACGTTACTTACAAAACCTTTACTTTCATTCTATTTGATACTTTAATTTCATCTCCCTTCATTACTCCAGTGGAGAAGGGGTTAAAAGATCTTGACTTCAGAAATGTAAAAGTCTAAGATTTGACTGTAGAAGGAGTGGAGGAAGGAGAGAAAAATAAATGAAAGTTTCTGACCGGAGTCTGAGTCAGGCTCATAGTTAATAACCATGAACAATGACCAGAAATAGTCTGGTTTCTATCGACAAAAACAAAACTTACATTTCAACGAGTCAGGACAGACTGAGAAACGTTGGGGTGCCTGACATTGGATGGTCCGAAGAGGTAGGTACGTTCTATGACTAAAAGGTCCGTTCTTATGACCTCACCCAACGGTAAAGGAAGAGGTATCTGTGAAGATCATTTGTTTAATTTTAATAAATCACATAAAAATTTTAAAGTATGTGTCTAAAAAGTCACAGTAGTACAGAAAGACCAATTTTTTAGTTGAAAGTATAAACTACTTTATTAGATGAAATCTAAGTTATACAAAATATGAAAAATTGACACAAGTAAATTTTTATCTGTAAAATATACCATTCACACAAACCTCACGAGGAAAAGTTTGTCTGTCAAGAATTCTAAGAATTTCTTAAGTCTTGTGGTAAACATTAAGTCGTTGAAATATGAACATAGATACGTTTGTTCAAAACAAAAAAAATCCTATTATAAAAAATCCTTTTATGAAGAGTAGATACCTTCTCTTTAATGTAATGTTGGATTTCGTCTCAACGAATGTTAATGTGGACTAACTTAAAGTTGTAGATGAGTGACGAAGGACCATCTGATTATTAAAAAGATAGGATGATAAGAAACATCAAATCAGAATGAATTCCTCTCCCCAATGAAACTAGACGATTCAGGCTGAGACACGCTGGAGTATCTGCCGTCGGGTTGTCCGAGGGGACAGGGACCCTAAGAGGCCCGTTCTTGTGACCTCACCCAACGGTAAAGGAAGAGGTTACGTACTTTCACTTTTCACTTTCACTTCAGTGAGTCAGCACAGGTTGAGAAACGCTGGGGTACCTGGCGTCGGATGATCCGAGGAGATAGGTACCCTAAAAGGTCCGTTCTCATGACCTCACGCCACGGTAGTGGAAGAGGGATAAAACTAGATGAAATATGATAAATTTTTACTTCCTTACCTCTCGTCTTTTTAATTAAAGACTTTTTTTTTTTTTTTTTTCTGAAAAGGACCCCTATTCAAAGACAAGGTAAATGATATTTACCTTACTGGTGGTGACCGGTAATAAAGATTCCACACTGGAGGAGTCACAAATCCTTGAAGTTATTATGACAAAACTTATAAATTAGAATATGACGCCATCAACAAGTCTTTGAAAGGACGGTAGGACTCCTTCCTTTAGACCTTCGACCATCTCCGAATGACACACCCACCAATATTCGGATCTTTGGTTCATATTTCCAACAACTCCAATAACCTGTGACAAATAGTTACGGTCCTCAAAGTGTCAGTATCAGACCACCACTCTGGACCGGACATGGGAGATTCCATCCTCCTAATCTTGAAAATGAGGACCCCGGAAAATTGTCTAAGTAAATATTCTAAACAGGGGTGTAAGAGAGAGACATGAATCATTCCAAAAGTTAACGAGGACTCGTAGGCTCTCCCTCAGTTAATTTTATACCAAACACACACACACACACACACGAAGAAAAAGGGTATCTATGGTCTGAAGTAGACCGGTCTTACTTTAAAAAGGTAGTTCTTTTGTAAAAGATAAAAAAAGACTCTACTAAGTCCAGTACTACTAGGATTTTCACTAGTTCCCTTATGGAACCCAGTAGCGACCATTTGGTTTAATATGTCTTACATCAGGTAAACCAACTTTTATTGACTCGTTCCGTACCGAAGTGGAAGGATTAAAACCTGTCTGTCACAGACAATTTTCACCTAGAGCCCGAAGGGACCACCGAGTCACCATTTCTTAGGTCGACGGTTACGTCCTCTGTGTCCAAGTTAGGGACCAAACCCTTCTGGGGTGTCCGGTGTCTCGTCGATTCGGTCACACAGTGTTGATGACTCGGACGCGAGACCTCGGCCTCTCGACGTCGATGACTTAGTAACACGGTGTCGACGACTTCAGACAAATGGGACCTCACGTACGAGACGTCGTTCTCTTCTGTAACGTTACTCTTCGGGCGCGTGGTGGTGATCTCTCATCTGGAACGGGAGACGTTGATCCCTTTTCGGTCGAGTCGTTACTTGTGGGTCGTGTCGGTTTTTATTTTTGTTTATTTACGTTAATAGAAAATTTTTCACCTAGAACGAATTCCTACTTTTATCCGAGGAATCTTTTTTTTAGAAAATACCTTAGAAACATCTGTTACATAATACACCACCCCTCGCTACTGTCTCTTACCTTGTTCGTTCACACCTTAGTTCGAGTTACATGGACTTTGTTACTTTCAGAAACCTCTTCCTTTACCCTTAGGTGAGATCATAAGAACGGACCTCTTAAGGTACCTGTCTCCTCGGACCACCCGATGTTAGGTACCTCACGTTTCTCAGTCTGTACTGACTGACTGACTGTGAAACCTTCACTTTGGACGAGTCCCTCTCAAAAACCTCTAAAGGTATTCTGAAAAAGGACATCGGGTAGGTGAGAAAAAGTCCCTGACAAGACAAGGGTTTGATGTGGTTTCATACCACTCTTTTTAGGTCGTATTGTAAATAGTGAAACCTCCTACTTTACTACCCAGTCAGTAAAGTCAGTCTCAGGTCTTGATAGTATGTTGTCAAAAATTGTGTGGTTAAATTTTCGTTAATAAATAAAACGTTCAAATCCTCTTTTGTCATTTCTTTTCTAGTTTATGTGTAAACTTTTCTTTAAGTTTATTCGTAAAATTTTTCTTTCCTATTATCTCATTTATATGTAAACTTTATCTTCCCTCAGTTAACACTCAGTTAAGTCTTGTTTCCTCACAAAGCACGGTACATTACATAAGTTCCGTCAATATGGCATTCCCGAAGGGTCCACCGAAAGGGTCCACCCATTTCTTAGGTGGAAGTGACATCTTGTGCGTCCTCTGACCCCAAGTTAGGGACCAATCCCTTCTAGGGGACCTCCTGCCGTACTGTTGGGTGAGGTCATAAGAACGGACCTCTTAGGGTACCTATCTCCTCAGACCACCCGATGTCAAGTATCCAATCTTTTCTCAGCCTGTTCTGACTTCGTTGACTCGTGCGTTCACGTGGAATTCCTATAGAAACGATAACCTTAATGATGGAAAGAATCTTATATCCTGTATTATTTCAAGGTACCCAATCCTTCCGAAGAAAGTAATAGTAGTGACAAACCGTCACTCTGGAAACCACTGAATGCATTGGAGAGACACGGAGAACAAAGAAGCAGACACGATGCACCGAGACGTACAGAATCTCCCAAGTCTCTCTGACGTACTCAAAGACGTACATACTTCGAATCTTGTCATGTGTGTCATTTACTAGTCATTTAGAATCAAGAAGGATGAAGGTTCGAAGTGAGACTGTACCTGTGTTCGGCACAAAAAGACAAGATCACTGGGGTGTACTTGAGACCTCACCAGTTCGGTGTTTCAGTGACCCCTTGACCCCTCTGGGGTCTTGGGTTACCCCGTTCCCCGAATCTCACACCCCGAACGACTGACAACACGAGAGAAGTAAGTTCCCATCATCTTAGACATATTAGTAAAATCAGGTCCAATTGTGACAACTTGTGGTAAAAAAAGTGTGGACTTTAAATAAAAGATTTGTAGGAGATACAAATAATTATTTGTAGGACCACGTATAAAGTTATTACCGTAAATTTCCTGAATTATCTGTAGGGACAGTACATCCAAAGACTGACCTTAGAAGATCAGTGATTGTTCGGCAGACCCCTAATATCTAATTACAAGTCAAGTCAAGTCAAGTCAGCGAGTCAGCACAGGCTGAGAAACGCTGGGGTACTTAGCGTCGTGCGGTCCGGAGGGACAGGTAGTGGTTGAGGGCCTCAAATGAGTCTGAATGCAGGTAGCTCAGTCACTACGGTAGGTCGGTAGAGTAGGAGACAGTAGGGGAAGAGGAGGACGGGGGTTAGGGAGGGTCGTAGTCTCAGAAAAGGTCACTCATTAAATGTGTATATATAGTGTGATAAAACCTCTTCCGTTACCGTTGGGTGAGGTCATGAGAACGGACCGTTTAGGGTGCCTGCCTCCTCGGACCATCCGACGTCAGGTACCCCAGCGACCCTCAGCCTGTGCTGACTCGCTGAAGTGAAAGTGAAAAGTGAAAGTACGTAACCTCTTCTTTTACCGTTAGGTGAGGTCACAAGAACGGACCTCTTAGGGTCCCTGGTCCCTCGGACCACCCGACGACAGATACCCCAGCGTGTCTCAGCCTGTGCTGACTTCACTGAATCGAATCGTAGTGTGATAAACCCGAAAGGGACACCCAGTTACCATTTCTTAAACGGAATTTACGTCCTCTGTATCCTCTATACCCAAGATAGGGATCTCCTCCCGTACCGTTGGGTGGAGTTAAAAGAACGGACCTCTTAGGGTACCTGTCTCCTCGTACTGTCCGACCCTATGTATCCTAGCGTTTCCCAACCTTTGCTGACTTCGCTCACTCGTGTATACGTGTGTAGTATGATAAATATGAATTTTTAGTGGTGTGTCTATTGTACTGGAGAGTCATTTATACCCTTTTTCAAATTCTGTGTCTAGTCAAAACTGGGGCTCTAAGGGACAATCTAAGGAGACAGTCAGATCTGATATGACTTTACAAATATTTCGTCCCGGGTGTATATTATAATTATGCAAACTTGACACCACAACCTCTTCTGAGAACTCTCAGGGAACCTGACGTTCCTCTAGGTTGGTCAGGTAAGACTTCCTCTAGTTGGGACCCTAAAGAAACCTTCCTTACTACGATTTCGACTTCGAGGTCATGAAACCTGTGGAGTACACTTCTCAACTGAGTAACCTTTTCTGAGACTACAACCCTCCCTAACTCCCGTCCTCCTCTTTCCCTGCTGGCTCCTACTCTACCGACCTACCGTAGTGGTTGAGTTAACTGTACCCAAACCCACCTGAGGTCCTCGACCACTACCTGTCCCTCCGGACCTCACGACACCAAGTACCCCAACACCTCAGCCTGTGCTGACTCGTTGACTTGACTTGAGTTGGCTTGTATGTTATAAAAATGGTAAAGAGAGGAATGGTTATGTCGACGTAACTAAATTGAATCTGTAGTCCAACCATAGTATTTCATTTTATAATAATGTTTCCTATCAAATACGCTATCCTTTATTCAGTACGTTCGGCATATTTCTTAAAATTCAGAGAAATATAGTTTCAATGTCAAAAAGTATAAACACGTCTCTTAACAGAATTTCCGTTGCTAATCCCTTTATAACGTCTTTTGACACCACACTACTTATATCTTTATAAGAAAAAGACTCTTTTCCCTGAACCTCTGAACTCTACCTTCGAAACTTTTATGTCTTCGTATTTAAGTGTCTTATATAGAAGGAACAAATTTCACTTATACGGAAGTGAAAAAAAAAAACGGAAGTGAAAACTTCCTCTTTGTACCACTTTCCAAAACTTCTCTACCTTCACTTTTTTATTACTACGTTTTTTATCCCTTAGTATTTAGAATTTTTTCAACTTACATTAAAAATAAAATTTTGTAAAAATAGAAAAATCTTTTTTTTACTTTATTATGTTCCAAGATTATACAGGATGTACGTTCAAAGGGGATAATACTTTTAGAATGTGATCACACTATGTAAGTAACACTAATTACTTGTTTAAAACTATCTAATGATAATTGCTGTCAGGTAAGAAGTAAGTTTAACGGAGTCAAAAAGTGGTCCTAGGGTATAAATCAAGAGTACAGAGGAAATCTGAGGAACCCCTATACTATCGAAGAGTAAGGAAGAAAAACTACTGGAACTGTGAAAATTTATCGTATCAAGACCCTAAAACATCTTACAGAGAGTTAAACTTGAAAGAGACTTCAAAAGGAGTACTAATCTAACCCCGGCACTCAAAAATCCTGTTTCTGGTGACTCTATTTCACTGGAAATAGTGTAGAATAGATCCCACGACGACGACGATTCAACGAAGTCAGCACAGGTTGAGACACGCTGGGGTATCTACCGTCGGGTAATCCGAGGGGGTAGGGACCCTAAGAGGTCCGTTCTTGTGACCTCACCCAACGGTAAAGGAAGAGGTTACGTACTTTCACTTTTCACTTTCACTTCAGCGAGTCAGGACAGGCTGAGACACGTTGGGGTACCTGACGTCGAGTGGTCCGAGGAGGCAGGTACCTAAAAGGTCCGTTCTCATGACCTCACCCCACAGTAATCCCATGTAACACAGTTTTACTTCCTTACTAGTGACTAGCACTATGACTAGCACTAATGGACCGGATCCATCACAAACAGTCCACAGTAGGGACATTTTCACTAAAAAAAGGGGGAATGGTGTGACATGAAACCCTTTTTCAGTAAGACGTGTCTGATGTAAATTCCTTATGTCTCTTTTAGAATTTAAAATCTTCGATACATTTTACGTTTTCAGTCCTTTTACGTGTGTGTATTTATGTACGGACATGTGTAGTAAGTCATCGAATTTAAAAAAGTGGATACTTACTTGATACTTTTATAAAAGTACGGTTTTTTACAAAGAGGTCGTAACTACCGTTGTCGACGTCAATAAGGTACCACGATTGCTTGGTAGTAGGTAAGTCGACAAGTAACAACGAACACACTTACATCTGAGACCCTTGTCATTTCGGGTTCCTGTGCCCACACGTTAGGAGTGTTGGTTGCCGAATCACGTCTCGTTGAACTCTCTTCCGAACAACAACAGTAATAAAAAGACTCAGAAGTGACACGACACTGTGTCTCTTCAAGTGGATAAAGGATTAAGATAGAAGATGAAAACATCCTTTTGTTTTTATTCTGTGGTTTCATTATGTATCTTACGTAAATTATGTAAAATTCTATAAAATATACACGTCTCGTCTATATTCGATTAGAGGTTATAACGGTCTTTTTGATAAACTGTGAACCTTCACTTCACTTTCAGCGAGTCATTACAGGCTGAGAAACGCTGGGGTACCTGATATGTGAGGTACCTTAAGAGATCCGGTCTTATGACCTCACCCATCGGAAAAGGAAGAGGTCCCCTAGAAGGGTTGGGTCCCTAGTTTGGGTCCACAGGACGAAACGTTCGTCCAAGAAATGGTTGACTCGGTGTTCCCTTCAGGAACTGTGAACCTTTATCCATTTTCTCTAATGACCCATAAGAAAGTCAAAGCACGACCCGAGAATAATTGACCCGGAACATATTAAGACACCCTGTTTTCAATTGAACATTTAAATACAGTCCATTATACGCCTATTAAAGACAGGTCACCTTATCCATTGGAGTCGACAACCAGTAATTGGTCAAAATTTAGATTTGGTCATTAGAATAGGATTATAAAAGAACAATTTAACGGATGCGTATGAAAAAGTTTACAAGAAACTTGGTAAAGAGAGTAATTTATTACTTAATTTATTTTAGAAATCGTACACAAATATAAACAAACTCTCGGTACTAAACGGCAAAACTTTAATATAAAGCTGTTATAATATATTACTTCCAACAAATATAACTGTAAATTCGTGGTGAAATTCTAGGACTTTCCACGAAACTAATACTACAAAATCGACTTGTGATAAAAGAAAAGTACCTTAAAAGATGTATCAGATCATCGTGTTATAAGACACTGTGTAAGATCAAATTACTTATGAATAAGTAACTTTTCTTCCAATTGGACTAATATATTAGTCTTCAAAAGTAAAGGATGTATGAACACCTTTATACTTAAATCATGTCAATCTTTTACGTCAACCTTATTTACGGTCTTAATAATCCATTTTAAACTGTCGTAACAACCTAGGTTAAAAATATGACCCCAAAACGAAATGAGTCCACAATTGTTTGATATAAGATACCCAGTTTGACTCACACAGTGAACAAAATCAATTACTTTAAAATAACCGGGTGTCGGCACAAGTAAGAAGTTTCACAGCAGCTACCGACAAAAATACCATATCGACGTCTCGACGTATCAACATTGTCTCTGGTACACCGGACGTTTAGGATTTTATAAACGATATACTGAAGATTGTCTTCTTCCAAAAGTTGAGAACTGAAATGAACAAGATCCTATTCTGAAAGGTAGTATGAACCCATTAACAAGAGAAAATGATGGTCTCCTTGAACTTCTCGTTTTATATTATCGTTGTCGACGAAAAGACAAAACGTCACCTTTACGAATTTTCGGATTAGATGAAGATTATAAAATAACTAGTTGTATGTATAAATAATGCAAATAATTTATTTATATGAAACTTGAAGAGTAAACACTCGATCAGAATACGTTAGTTTGAAAGATTTTATAAACGTAAAATGACAACTGTCAACTAAGACTCAGTATTCTATCAAATTATCAAATCAGACCGTTTATTAACGAACGGAATCCATATATTATCGGAAACGACTTGCCTCGTCTATTTTATGAAGACAGTAAAATGAGATCCGGGTGACAGACTACTTTACTGTCTTTCATTATATAAAACCCATTATAAATATTTTGACGTAAAACCATTCACACAAAGGTTTGTCTTCTTTAGTCTAAAGTACAATCACTTTTTAATTTCCTCTTCATGTATAAAAGCAAATAATGTCTATCTTGTAGAAAATGAAGTACTTAATCATTAAAAGTCTTTCCTTTCGAAACCGTAGTATATTAATTCTCTGCTGTTAAAGACTTTTACGGTTCAGAAATTTTAGGTCTATTATGACTACCATCGAACTAGTCAAAGGTTTGAGTGATTTGGTTGGAGACACATACTAAGAAAGAAGGTAAAAAAAGAAAAATTAAGTATTCACTTAGACAACCGAGGACAGGAAATTAGATAACTTTACAAGGGTAAGAGTCAAGACAGACACACGGAAAAATTGTCTACGAGTGACTCCTAAAAGTCCTCCGGTTCCCCAACTTACCACAATCTCTATTTCCTTTGATCCCGCATTGTCCCTTTCCTGGAACGACATGTGGACAAAGAAAAACACACTGGTCTGGGACGTGTACTGTCTATGGAGTGTCTATGAATAATTCGCACTTTTCACTCGTGGACGTCTGTTAAGTGTATTTCGTTTTCCATCTCCGACCACTACTGAGACCCTAATGAAAAAGGTCGACGATCCACCTTTTTCCACGTCTGTCCACGTCTGAAGGTCAGAAGATGGTAACTCAATAGAGAGATCGGAGGTTCCAACGACTCTTTAGGTAGTGTTATCTAAATGTTGGACACAACCGAGGTAACAGGGAAAACAAGTATAGGATGAGTCCGACGACCACCTTCCCTAATTCTCTGATAGGGTCCTAAGATCGAAATTTAGACTTAGTACTCTCAATCAACCTAAATATATCGAAGGGTCGTGCACGAACGAAAGATACGAAGTATTGATTACTAAAGGACGAGTAAGGAAGATTCGATCTCGGATCTTCAATCGACCCTCAAAAGAACTATTTAGGTTCAGTGTATCCACTGTCTTTAAAACACTCTAACTCGTATGGTCGTAAAGAAAAATTTTACACCTGGTAAAAATTTTTTCGGAAACACATTAAACAATGTTATAACGAAAAGAAAAGAAAAGAAAAGAAAAAGAGACCAACGTTCCGTACACCCTAGAATCGAGGGACTAGTTCCTAGTTTGGGTGTGGGGAGGGACGATGTAACTTTCCACTTCAGAATTGGTGACCTGGTGGTCCCTTCAGGATTCGTATGGTTCGAAAAATCTGACAAGTCGAAATCTGTATAAGGGTCAAAGACCTCCAGCGAGTGTAACGAGACAGAACGTGTCACATCCGGGAGAGTCCGTCTAAAAATCGTAATTGGAAAAAACATGAGTTCTCTTTACCACTCAAGGTTTTATTCTTTACGATTCTTTGTGAATTACATGGAAAGCCCCAAGTCCTCTCCTCCGAGAACCAGACACAGACAGTCATGAGACGAGACAACTGAGACCTAACACCGACTCAAGTAAGACAGTTATGACATTTTAGTCTAGGATAAAAACAAACGGATTGCGGATTAATCCTTTCATTCCGTCACGAAAAGATTCATTAACAACTTTTGTAGTAATCCTGTTAGCCCTATTAGAAACAAATTTCTTCGTTTATATTTTCCACATTAGTGTTAGTACGACACCCAATACCTCCTTTGGGATCTGTTTATAGAAGGACAGAGACTAAGGGTAAGACCATTAGGAGAATAAAAAGTAGCGGATTACAATACCAAGTGGAGAACAACTGAACTGGAGAGGAAAGACAAAGCTAACTACCGATTAGATACTTTCTC
Source organism: Capra ibex (assembly GCA_006410555.1). Taxonomy (NCBI): domain Eukaryota; kingdom Metazoa; phylum Chordata; class Mammalia; order Artiodactyla; family Bovidae; genus Capra; species Capra ibex. The sequence continues at coordinate 102,441,112 of SJYO01020080.1, read as the reverse complement.
TGTCCTGTGTAAGTAGGTCGAATGGTTACAGGGTTGGAAACTGAGACGAATTTTTGTAAAAAGTCCCTGTTTATGTAGATTTTAACTCCAAGAACGGTCACCAAGAAGAAACAACCATGTACTCGACAACTAGTACGTTATAAATTTTTAAAAGCTTAAATTTTAGAGGAGAGAAAGGGTAGGTACCCGTACACACCAATACCTCCAATTGTATTACTGGTATTTCCTTAGAATTACAATACAACATTTACTATGAACTTGGACTGATATTGTTTTGGGTTTAATGTGTTCTTCGTTTTGACCTTACTGTCCATTAAAAGACTTCAGTCACTATGTCCGGTCGGGATTTAACTTCCAATAAGTCTATGTCTCTTGAACCGTCCGAACGTCTGTGACACAAACTCAAAACAAGGACAGCCCCTTGAGAGACTTTTCACGGTCCAAATTACCTTAAAGCTATTTCTGTAAGAGTAAAGTTGAGTTTCAATTTGTATAAAGACGCAGACTAAGTAGGGACATTATAACGGTTCGGACTATCGTAAAGTCTTAGTGAAGTTATAAAAATTGTCAGAGTCAAGGACTCAATCGACAGTGTCGTAGAGGTAGGTCCCCAATCCTCCTTTTTTCCTCTTAGTCTCAGTGAGATCCGTCCACTTGAACTCTCCACGGTCTATTTCCTCTAAAGACCATATCACTATTGTAAGTTCTCACTTCACTTAGTTAACCGTATCCACTCAAATCCATCGAAGTTACCCAACTCTAAATTCCTCAGGTCTCTTTTGGGAATGGGAACGAGATCTTAAAAGGAGAGTGACGGGAATCTGGTTCATCTCCAAGTATTTTATTTCGTATCGAGTCTTTCGTCGATACTGATAAAGTACACTCAGTCAACTGATCGAAAGAGAACGTCACAACGTTGGACGACTCCTGTCCAGGGATATCCTTAATGTGTCTTTCATTACTCCTTGACTCCACCCGGTCGTGGACGCTCCGTCCGAACCCGCCCAACAACGTCACACCGGGTCTCATCTACATCGTTAACCGACGCACGAAACCTCTTTTCCTTTTGACTTTTTTCACAGTCTCCTTCTCAAGTTTTCTGTAGAACACACCTAGTAATCATGAGTCTTATCACAGACACACCTGGTCGTCATCGTTATAGTAGACCCTCCACAAATCTTTACGGACTGAGACTTACCCGTAAATTGGTCTAGGGGTCCATTAAGTATCCGTGTGGTTTCAAACTCTTCGTGACCAGAGAAAAACAGTTCCCGGACAAGTTTATTCCATCTAAGACACAAGAGGACTCTAGGGACTATCTGTAAGTCCTACGGGAGAACTCGAGTACCTAAGTGGTCGATTTACCTCTTAACTTAGTCCAAGTGAAAAGTCGTCACGGTAAAGAGAACCGTCGATATGATAGTCTTTCTTTTATTTAATTTGGAACAGATAACGATATTTCTACTTCCACAGAAACTTGACGGTCTTTCTTCTCAGTTATGGATAATTCCTGGTTTACTGCGGTATTCTCTCTTAATTTATCATTAGGACTTCTCCGTCCTTAAACGTTAGGTCCTCGAAGTCTTCACTGTCTCAAGTTCAGAAATAGTAGTACTTCAGAATCCTTCCAATAACTGATGTAATCCTATCACAAGTCCAAAATATTCTTTAACTCTCCTCAAACGTAGTCCTTATTAAACACTTTACAATTCTTTTTCGATCAAAAATTTTTCTGGTAAAAGTTATGGTTCTGTGTTTAAACCTCGAACGTATTCCCATGATACTTTTCGTTTGAAACATTTCTGAAAGACCTACCGTCTAAGAATATCCTCTTCACTCTCTAACAAAACTATTTCGACCGCCGTCTCGGTCTATTCTTCCATCGGTCTACAAGTGACCCATGTCGGTCTCTTCTTCCTCGATGGTCCTTCGTGATCCCTTTGTGGTGGTAGGTAGTTTAAGTGTAGTCTCAAATACTTCGACCGTGAAAGATAGTCCTGGGACGATCTATACAATCACTATTGTCGTATTGGTAAAGGGCAGGAGGTCAACAAGTTCACATCTGGTAATCGATATCATGTTCGGTTGGATACCATTACTTCCTCTTACTCTTGTAACACGTAATAGTTTTCTTTGGTTCTCACTTACACCAGTCTTATCTCGATTAACTTCCCACTCCACAAAACCGGAGCACCATGAACCCTATATCTTAAATCCTGGACCGTCACGGGAACGGAGTCATGAACCGGAAGAAAACTTAGGATATTCTTGAAAGATCGAACGATGGGTTGTGGGTATTTGTTTAACCGAACGTTTTTTCTGGTCGACGACAAGATAATGTTAAGGAGAAAACGAAACTAAGGAAGAACCAACGGTTCTAAACTACCGTCAAATTATTATACTAAGAATTTACAAAATTACGAAACGTATTGTAAATTATAATGTACCATTTACTTTCCTTTTCAATCGTTGAAAGAGGTATATGACATGAATCAACTAACTAACTAATTACCGAATAATATGGTTCAACGGTTATCTTCATCAACAAATTTTGTCTCGACCGGAGAAGGTTGAAACTCTTTAACTATTGCGAAAACGTCAGAGTAGGGATAAAGGACCCTGACAACTTCTTGGAGATCTTGAAGTATCGAAGAGTTCACGTAGATCAAATCAACGTAATTTTATTTTATTTTTTTTTTAGGGGCTGGTAACAAATTAGACGTAGACCCGAAAGAGCAGAATTTTGGGTAACGGCAAGAGAATTGGTCCGAGAGAGGAAGTAGAGGTAATAGTTTTGACTCGGTAAAACACAAAGCAAAGACAATCAAAATCCAATTTAGAGAAAAGACTAAAATATTTTCATATTAACACTAATAATTATAAAGAAGAAAGTCTATCATATTAATGTGAATTTGTGATACCAAATATGGAAATTTCCTCGTCCACGTCTATCTTAAAGTGAAGTGTATCCCTAAAGGATGAGGTCTTTATTGTTTTACCATCGACCCTACGGGTTGTTTTATACCCCGTGTTTGTAAAAAAATAAACACTGAATTAAGAGTTCTCCTAAAAAAAATTATAAACAACGATTACCTATATAATTATATTTAGGTTTAAAGACCGAAGAAAACTACTTGGCTTTCGAGACTAAAGTAGACCGGTTATGAGAGGATCTTTTTCAACCGACCATGCCTCACCGTGAACGGACGGAGGTTACCTGGTATAGGAGAATGACACGTCCCATCAAGAGGAAAGGAGTATTTAAGTGTTGAAAGGACAGTGACCATCAGTAACGTAAACCTTTAGGACCAGATCAATCAGACCCATACCCTCGATCAGATCTAAATCACTCGTTCATTTTACTTTCTTATTTAATTCATCAGACGGAGAAACTGTAGTTCGATTCCAAAATGTATCCATAGTCGAGCACTTATTATTCTTTTTCTAGGTAAACCTAAATTATTCAACCGTTTGAGAAGATTTTAGAGTCTATTCAAGAGTATAATGACACCAACTTTAATTGGTAATACATCTTTTATTCGTTGAAACAGACAACTCTTCCGATAGTATGAAACGTCTATATTAAATCTCCGGAAAACCTTTGACTCGGGTATCATTATTTTTCTCTACGACTGATTTAATAAAATTGTTTTGAGATTATTGTAAAGTGGAATTACTTTTGAATACTTTGAGATTTTCAACCTTCAATCGTTTTAATTAGACAGTTTTACCTTCCATCTAAAACTTATAGAGAATTCTTAACTCTGTCTTTCAGTTCATATTGATTTTTTACTATCCGAAAATCATTCCCTCTCTCATTCCAATTATTTGTTCTATGAGTTGTATAATGTTTGAATCAACACGATTACCTACGAAAGGTAATTTTTTGACTTAAAGGAATAACAACAACAAGTCAGCGAGTCAGTACAGATTGAGAAACGTCGAGGTACTTGATGTCGTGTGGTCAGAAAGGACAGGAAGTGGTAGAGGGCCTCAAACGAGTTTGAGTACAGGTAACTCAACCACTACGGTAGGTTGTTAGAACAGGAGATAGTAGGGGAAGAGGACGGAAGTACTACGGGAAAGGGTCGTAGTCCCAGAAAAGGTGACTTAACTGAGAAGTGTAGTTCATCGATTTCATAACTTCGAAGTCGAAGTCGTAGATTAAGTATAAGATCACTTATAAGTCCAAACTAAAGGAAATCCTTACTGACCAAAATAGAGGAACATCCGGTTCCCTGAGAGTTCTCAGAAGACATTGTAGTGTCAAACTTTCGTAGTTAAGAAGTCTCGAGTCTGAAGAAATACCAGGTCGAGAGTGTAGGTATGTGTTTATGGTCTTTTTGGTGTCGAAACTGATATACCTGAAAACAACCGTTTTATTATAGAGACGAAAAATTATACGACAGATCCAACCAGTATCAAAAAGAAGGTTCTTCGTTCGTAGAAAATTAAAGTACTGACGTCAGTGGTAGATGTCATTAAAACCTCGGGTTCTTTTATTTCTTTAATCATAAGTTAGTATTTATGATCATTCCTTTTATTCTAAACAGAATAATCATAAATAAAAATTTCAATAATTTCACTTTCGGTGAGTTAATACAGACTGAGAAACACTGGGGTACCTGATACACTGGGGTACCTGATATGACGAGTACCTGAAGAGGTCCGGTCTTATGACCTCATCCACTTCACTTCAGCGAGTCAGCACAGGCCGAGAAACACTGGGTACCTGACATCGGATGGCCCGAGGAGGTAGGTACCCTAAAAGGTCCGTTCTCATGACCTCACCCGTCGGAAAGGGAAGAGATCAGGGTTGGGTCCTAGCTTAGATCCAGAGGACGTAACTTCCGACTATGAAATGGTCGACTCGGTGTCCCTTCAGGTACTTATGACCTCACCTATCGGATAGGGAAGAGGTCACTTAGACGGACTGGGTCCTTAACTTGGTCCCAGAGGACGTAACGTCCGTCTAAGAAATGGTTGACTCGATATTCCCTTCGGGAATGCAATAATTTCTACTTAAATACTGACACTTAATTCAAGAAATAAAGTTATGTCTTAAAGAAGACTTCGTTCATTTTGTTTTTTTCTGTTGAAAACAAATTCCATCTAACTTCATCTTCCCTTCAACGAGTCAGCACACACTGAGAAACGCTAGGGTACCTGATATTGTATGGCCCGAGGAGACAGGTACTATAAAAGGTCCGTTCTCATGACCTCACCCAACGGTAAAGGAAGAGGCCCCCTAGAAAGGTTGGACCCTTCGCTTGGATCCAGAGGGCGTAACACCTCTCTGGGAGACTCGGTGGTCCCTTTGGACTTACTTCATCTTCGTTCTGTAAAAATTAACATGATTCATCACGATCTTTTGAAAACTCCTGTACATCGACTTACCTTTTCTCTTTTCACGCATACTTGCACGAAGATTTCATACCGTGAACACTTAGGAAGAATTAGAGTTTTTGTTTTGTAGTTCAAACTCAAAGGAATGGAGTTCTTAAACAGACATATGGACGCCATTAAAAACGGTGGTTCCGAAGTCAGGACATTACGTTTCCATCCGTAGATAAACTCCCCATACACACATAACACCCCCGTTATGTAAATAATAGATATTAATAAAATGATACTTAAAAAAACATTCATCCATAACAAAACATAATATTTGAAATTCAAGACTAAAACTTTCGTACCATCGTCACACTCTCTGTCTAAAAAAAAAAAGGTCTTACTGAACGAGATCCGGTCTTTGAGTTACTAGAAAAGTTTTGGACGAGAGAACAAAAAATCGACCTTCTAGAATAGATCTAGAGATTCGGAGGAGGGATTCACAGTAAGACTGTCCACTACTTACCCAAACTTGTAACCCAAGACTTTGATTCGTAGATCTAGTCAACGATAAGAAAAGAAAGTCGCCAACACAAAGTCAAAGTAAATAAGGTGAAATTTTTCTTTCACTTTATTTTTTTATTTCTTCACTTTGTTTTATTACTTTTTCACTTTATTTTATTCTATTTCTTTTTATTTCTTCACTTTATTCTTATTTCTTCACTTTATTTTATTTTTATTTTTTCTTCCGTCTCGTGGTTTCTTAAATACGAAAGTTTGACACTACAACCTCTTCTGAGGACTCTCAGGGAACCTATCGATTCTCTAGTTCCGTTAGTTAGGATTTCCTTTAGTTGGGACTTATAAGTAACCTTCCTAAGTACGACTTCGACTTTGAGGTAGAACCCGGTGAACTATACTTCTCGGCTGAGTAACCGCTTCTGGGACTACGAATCTTTCTAACGTCCGCCCTCCTCTTCCCCCGCTGTCTCCTACTCTACCAACCTACCATAGTGGTTGAGTTACCCTTCCTCAAACTCGTTTGAGACCCTCTACTGCTTCCCGTCCCTTCGGCCGTACGACGTCAAGTACCCCAGTGTCTCTCAACCCGTGCTGAACCACTGGCTTGTTGTTATTGTTGTAAGGTGAAACCTTTCTTTAACTACATCGTTAACTACATCGTTAGAACCCTCCCTTAAATTCTAGAGAAAAAATAGGTCAATCGTCACAGTCGTCCTTTTAGGCGATTTCTTCATCTCTAAGTCCACAGGACCGAAATCTTCACTTCGAAGTGGAGATACGTTGGGAAGGACACTCCCCGACCGAAATGATTCACATCCCAAACCATAAACATTCTTTAGAACCTCTGGTAAAAAAAGATCTGAAAAAGGAACTAACAGGGTACCTAGTAAGTAAGAGAGGGTAAAGGGAGTATTGGATTTAAATAAGAGACACAAGTTATGTTTTACCTCTGGCTTGAACTCTGTAGGGGTTCGTCTGTTTCGGTAAATTCGGTAAATTCGTTTCACTTAGATCAAACAAAGTACTTGTATCCGTTTGGAATTAAATCCAATAAAGAATATTTACGGGGACAGGTAGTATTTTCGTTGTTCAATAGCAGGAATTTTAAAAAACTTTATTAGGGAAAATTGGTTATGGGACGAAGGACTTTTGGGAGTGACATTTCCAATCGTTGAAAGAGTAAAAGTGAAATATTCGGTAGAAAATTGAAGTACGGGGACTCGAAGTATAGTCAGAACTTTAATTATACCGTGTCTACTTGAATAGACGTTTTGTCTTTGTTTGAGTATCTGTATCTCTTGTCTGAACCGCGTCGGTTCCCCCTCCACCCCCTCCCTCTCCCTACCTGACCGTCAGACCCTAACCATCTTCGTTTGAATGATGTAAATCTTACCCATTTGGTGCTCAAGGATTACATATCTTGTCCCTCGATATAAGTTCTAGGACACTATTTGGTATTACCCTCTCTTCTATTTCTTTTCTTACAGTCGTATGTACGTGTGTGTATGCACATATTGGCTCAGTGAAACAACATGTCGTCTCTAGCCGTGTTGTCACATTTAGTTAATATAAAGTTAATTTTTTGTCTTTCGAGGGTGGAACGTTTGACAAGAATATATATGTTATTTGATAATGATTTATGGTAAAAAACTAAACCACCGAAATTAAAACAATAAAGACTTAAAAACTGTATACTTTTTTATAACCTAGTTATAAAAGATGGAAATGATATTTTTACTTTTTGTAGAAACTAACCAGTCTGTGTAGTAAACTTTCTATGAACTTAAGACTTTTTACTAAAATTATAGTGATTTTGACATCCTACGAGTCTCCATGTATCCGTTAGAGAATAACTTTGTGTATATTAAATATCAAAGAAGGGATAATTTCATTATGTGTCAGTGTCATCTTTATAATCCTTTTGAATTTCTTTGTTATCTTTAGTAAGTATTGAAATGTGTCTCTATTCAAACTATATAACAGAAATTTATATAAAATACACCTTAAGACATAAACACTAAAAAAAAAATGTTTTAAACTTTAATACGATATAAGAAAACATAAGATGAAAAGATTTTTATAGGACTTTTCAAAGGACATGGGAACATCTAGAAGTTTTTGTAAAATTCACTGAATTATCGTAAAATAAATATCTTCTTCGTATTAAATTAATTAATAAAAGTCAGTAAATCTAACGAAAGACACAAAATGATAATATTTTTTAAGACACTGTGGAAAAATGGATTACATAAGACATTAGAAGATTAATAAAGAACTCTTATTTAAGGATCTTTATCTCATTAACTTTGACAAAATGACTTTATGGTTACTAGGGGTCCGACGTTTTAGGGTTCACATGAAATTTCTAAAAAAAAATTATTTAGTAAAATAAAAGACTTTTAAAATTAATTAATCTGATGTGGTCCAGAATCAATACCGTGTGTCCTTAGAAGGTCGAAGTGACCCCGTACACTCTAGATCAAGGGACTGGTCCCTAGCTTCGGACCAGGGAGCGTAACCCTTACACCTCGGAATTGGTGACCCCCTGGTCGTCCCTTCAGGGGGGTTTTACGAAAAGTAAGAATGTAAATGAACTGAAGAGTCTTCACAATGTAGGTGTTTTAAGAAAAAGAAGTGTTGAGTCGTCAAGGTTTTCGTCATAGGGAAAGAGGGAGACAAGAGAAAAGAATTGGATAGAATAGATATGATTACCGGAATTTATATTTGAGATCCAACTGTTGAGTTTTTAAAGATAAAGGGTTTGTCTAGAGAAACGACTGGACAAGGAGTACAGAGACTTTAAGAGGGCTCTCACAGTGTGGTCGTAAAAGTGTGGACCAGTTGAAAAGGGAGGAGTCGGAAAAGGAGGAATGGGAAAGGTCACTTTCTCGGTGGTAGATGAGTCAACACGACAACTAGTTAACGAGCAATCTTTGAACAAGAACCATCGTCTATGGAGTGTAGAGTGTAGGTCCAAATACTGAAGATGTAGGTTTTATCGAGAGTTCAGGTAAAGGAAAAGGTCAGCAGTAGAGTGTGGTAGTGATATAATGATATTGATAAACATTTCACTAAACTACTACCGAAGAGGGGTAGTCTAGTATTCCCTTTGAAAAGTGTAGGACGACAGAGAGGTCACACGTCGTCTCAATAGACTAAAAATAAAGCGTGAGTCGTTTAAACAGAATTTGTGCATTTTATTAAGGATACCGGTTTACTGGAAAGTCTTTACGAAATTGTTTAATTTAAGAGTAGAGGGTAAATATTAACACGACCCAAAGAACTTTATCATTCAAGTATCCTCTTTTTACTAATACGAAATAAAATTAAATGTCAAAAAGAATACCACTTTTAACTGTCAATTTTCTATACAAATAATTGATATAAGAAAACACTTGACAGTATAGTTTAAAAAATAACATGAGAAATATAATTAACTAAAACTCAATAAATATACAATTCTTACGGTTAGAAAACAATCGTATAACATCTATAACGGGGTACAACAGTAATCGGAAAATTAAAAAATACTATAACAATACTATACGTCTGTAAAATTTGAAAACAGTAATTTAAAATTGTACTAAACAAAATGTCAAAAATAAAAAGGAAAATACAAATCTTCCGAAAGGAAAAGTATACTCTTTAATCAATAATAAAAAAAGACCAATCAAATTTAAATTTTTTTTAGTAACAAAAACAGTGTATCTAAAATAAAACCACTTACCATATACCATTTCAAAATTAAAATAATAAAAAGAGTATACACGTATAATTTATTTTTATAAAATAGATAACTTTAGTATAATTTATAATTATTGTATTTTGTCTAAATAAAAGAAATTACTCTATTGGTTATAGAATTTAAAAGAGAATTTATAAAAATAGAGAAAAAAGTGGGTTCAATGAGAAGTATCGACCGAAACTATTTAACCACTACTTGTCTCTTCGGACCGTATGAAATCAGGTACCCCAGTGTTTCTCAGTCTGTGTTGACTCACTGACTTGACTTGACTCTGGACACACACACATACTTTCTCTCTGCCTCTCTCGTAAAATAGTAAGATAGAGCAACGAAATACTACAACTTTCGTGAAAATACGGTAAAAGAATAAGCCTATAGTTTATTAAGGAACTACAACTGTCTCTTCCATATTTTTTGGGTAAAACATCTGTTCCTTTGACTGTTCCTTAAAGTTAAACGAACGAGATTAAGCTTGTCGACGATCTCCTACCTCGACTCTAATCATAAAACGAAAGAAATTAAGAGTCAGGTTAAAACAATATAATGTACACTCATTAATTATAAATTGAATATACGTCTGATGACTCTTTACGACCTGACCTTCTTTGTGTTCGACCTTAGTTCTAACGACCCTCTTTATCGTTATTAGAGTCTATACGTCTACTGTAGTGGGAATACCGTCTTTCACTTCTCCTCGATTTTTCGGAGAACTCCTTTCACTTTCTCCTCTCGTTTTTTGAACCGAATTTCGAGTTGTAAGTCTTTTGCTTCTAGTACCGTAGACCAGGGTAGTGAAGTACCGTTTATCTACACCTTTATCATCTTTGTCACAGTCTGAAATATAAAAACCCCGAGGTTTTAGTGACGTCGACCACTGACATCGGTACTTTAATTTTCTACGAATGAGGAACCTTCTTTCCAATACTGGTTGGATCTATCATATAAGTTTTCGTCTCTGTAATGAAACGGCTGATTCCAGGCAGATCAGTTCCGATACCAAAAAGGACACCAGTACATACCTACACTCTCAACCTGACACTTCTTCCGACTCGCGGCTTCTTAACTACGAAAACTTGACACCACAACCTCTTCTGAGAACTCTCAGGGAACCTGACGTTCCTCTAGGTTGGTCAGGTAAGACTTCCTCTAGTCGGGACCCTAAAGAAACCTTCCTTACTACGACTTCGACTTCGAGGTCATGAAGCCGGTGGAGTACGCTTCTCAACTGAGTAACCTTTTCTGACTACGACCCTCCCTAACCCCCGTCCTCCTCTTCCCTTGCTGGTTCCTACTCTACCGACCTACCGTAGTGCCTGAGCTACCTGCACTGAGACTCATTTGAGTCCCTCTACCACTACCTGTCCCTCCGGACCGCACGACACTAAGTACCCCAGCGTTTCTCAGCCTGTGCTGACTCGCTGACTTGACTTGACTTGATTTGACGTAATTATATCTTGGAACATTATTACTGGAGGAAATAAAAACGGAAACAATGAGACATAACACTTTACTCTAACGAACGTAAATTTCAGATCAACCAAAACACATTAATTTCGTCAATAAAGAAAAAAAATCACATAATTAAACTCTGACCCGTGTGATCAGTTTAAGTATCTTTACGTATTTTTTAATGAATCAAGGAGGTTTTGTCTGAGACATAAAAGGTTTAAATGAAGGGAAGAGTGTTTTAGTTTACCAAGAGTGGTAAGTGACTCTCGATGGACCTGTGTCGTTAAAACCAGGTCAGATAATGTCGTTCCCAAATGTCGACCTCTAAAACGTGGTCTCGAGAAATAAACTTTAATTTATAACACATCAGGAGATCCGTTACTTTAAACAGAAGAATTTCTTTTCTTTTACTAAAGTAACAAGATTATTATGATAACAAAGAATGAACTACTGAAGAAACACGGTTTCAAGAAATTACAAGTGGAAGCATAAAAAGGTATAGATCACCCAGAAAATTAGACCTCGAGGTCAACTCACCAACAAGCCCCACAACCGTTCTCAATATTTCTTAATTATAAAGTAAGAACTGACCTAAGACCAACTTTTAACTTACCGTGTTTACAACTTTCTGATCGAACGACATCTGTATTACTTCGTTCGCTTTACTTTAGAGAGTTCCTATTTTCACATTACAGGAAATGAAAAATAGAAAATCCATGTCCGAACACGGTGTAGACTGAAAGAACGACACCCGTTTTTTCGTCGGTCCCACTTCTCTACTCAAAAATACTTCTTTCTGGTTCTTCTTTTTTTTCACTCTCACATCACCTCTCCCTTGTCTTCACGTGGAGTTTGTGTCTGGTGACAGTGTCTTAAAAAGAAAAAAACTCTTAATATAACTTAAATTTGTAAAAGGTTACAATTACTCGTAACCCTCCACACAAATAAAAATATATATTCTCTCACCAGAGAGTATAAAATATCATGTCAAACATTCTTTCTCGAGAATTTGAACCAAAAATTGTCATTCTGAATACCCTTGTAATTGTGGTTTAACTTCTTCCTACTAAGTCTATTAGGTCCTCTAAGTTGTGACATATACTTAGAAAGATCTGAATTTTTTTCAGTATCTTTAAGAATAAAAATAAAATAAGGGTACCGTTGTGTGATTTTCTCAGATCGGTTCCAGAAACTTTGACCTTTCATTTGAAAAGAATAGACGGAGTTTCTTAAATCGAGAAAGATATCATTGGAGTTTTTGTCTTTAGAATGAGTAATGGTTTTACAAATAACGTATTGAAAAACTATTAATCTTGTATATTACCTCTCAAATGGACAAGGTATATTTGTACCTTTTATTGAGTTTTAGGATTAAGTATTAAAGATGGAGATTCTTTAGTTGTAAGTAAAAGAACCAACAATTAAAAAAAATCAGAAAAGAGAAAAAACATGTACTTATATAAACTTTATAAACCCTGTTGGAATTTCCAAATTGAAATAAAAACAAGGAAATCATAGTATATTACAAATAAAAATATACTCTTGATTATAAAGAAATATTTTTTATATACCTTGGTTCAGACCCAGTAATTATACGTTATGTTTTGGTGTCTTGGACCCTTTCCTTGGTATTGGTTCTTTAGGAAACATCATAAACTCAAACCAATGAGATACCTAGTAACGGATCAACGAGTTTTTACAAACGACGTTAATTTTTTTGTTGTTTGATCCGATTTCCTTATTCTTTGTAATAAAAATAGAGGAAAGGAGATAAATAATAAAACCTAAAAGACTCTTCGTCTACAGTTCTACCCTGATCTAACTTTCTTTAAATAACCTCTTTTGTGAACACAAAATCAATGATATTATCTCACGGTATCGATCTATCGTATATTTGTTATCTTTAAATGAAGAGTGTCAATACTTCAGACTCTTAAAGTCCTAGACTCACGGTTATCTAAATCACGGGCTACTCCCAGCTGAAGGATGGCGTATCTAATGAATGAAGAGTAATAGGAGTGTACCGTCCTCGTTTCTTTTGAGAGACTCAAGAAAAGATATTCCTGTGGTTAGAGTAAGTGACCTCGAAACGGGAATACTGAATTGACGGAAAGTTTCCGGCGGAGTAAAGATTACAGTATTATACCTCCGATTATGAAGTCGTATACTTAAAACCCCATGTGTTTGTAAATTAGATGTTGTCAGGTAAGTGACGAACGAGGGAGTTCAGAATTAAATCAGACCGTAGTTGACTTCATATTTCAAGTTTCAGAAAGGACTTATAGTAGATTTAGTCTATATCTACTCTGAGTGCCATGTTAGCAAAACTCCGGTCAAGGAGAGGTCGACACTTAGACACTTTGGTTTGTTCAATACACGAAGATTTTATATTTCCACCCTGTCCGTATCCTATCTGTAAGGAAAGGTTCTCCCTGTTTATTCTTTTTTCTCCCCGTTGACTAAGGTTCATTCAGGTTTGAGGTGTTCTAGAATTCCAAACACTTATCAAGAGAAACCGAGTCACGACACGGAAGGTCCCAGTGACACTACCGTCCCAATGGGTACCCGTGTCACCTGGTCGTGACTCCGTCGAAAGACGAACCTAGGACCCCGAGACGGTCCAACCCCAGGACACGGTCTCTGAGACGACCTGTCAGAGTAGGAAACTTTGGGTCCACCTCCGTCAGGTAAGTCGGGTGTACTTTCACTTTCACAATCAGGGAGTCAACAAAGGTTAAGAAACTCTGGGGTACCTGACATCGGGTGGTCCGAGGAGACAGACACCTTAAGAGGTCAGTTTTTATGACCTTACCCAACGGTAAGGGAAGAGGTCCCCTGGAAGGGCTGGGTCCCTAGCTTGGGTCCAGAGGGTGTAACGTTCGTCTAAGAAGTAGTAGACTCCGGGTGTCCCTCTGACGAGAATATGGGTGACCTCCCCGTCGGTCTCTTCGGACACGACGTTACCCCGGGTGTCCGTGTTCAGAAAACTGAAACCTTAGTAAACTAGGGAAGACGTGAGACTGGGAAGAGACAACAAGACCTTAACAACACCTGACCGTCGAGACTACGAAAGACTTAACGGAAACCCCAGTAAGAGGGTGAACGAACCTCTTATCACGGACTGAAGACAACTCTCTCGACTGATCCAGGTACCAAGTATGAGTCTGATTTTAGAAATAGTTTACCAGTGAACTGGTGTGAGATCACAAGGGAAGGATTACGCGAGAGTAGGAAACATTATAGGTGTCCGACTCTCAAAAGGTTTAGAATTTTGATCTTGAATCAAAGTAAAACGAATTGTTAAGAAAAGTTTTCAGAGACGGAAATTGTGAGACGAATCTTTAGTGAAGTCGATTGATAGGCTACAGTAGTGAGTGTTTAAGACGGAAAGTGTTGCCTCGGTTCAAGAAACGGTGAATCAAATTGTTCCTGACGGAAAGTAGGTAACAAGTTATTGTACAAGGAGGAAAGACAGACTCTGGAGTAATCCTATCGGAACTGACAGGTGAAGACGGTCGTGACAAACACCGATCAATCCAATAGAGAGTCTTCTGACCTCGAAAGGGACCTCTAGAGGAGAGGAAACACTCGAGAGTTGTGGTGGCGGGAATTATCAGACGAACACCGTCATCTCCGAAAAAGATCGTACATGGAGGTGCGAGAAGGTCTAAGGTGGACAATGGGCCAAGGTTTCGAGGAAAGTGTGCAAGTCCATAAGGAACGTTGTCGTGTGGGAGTGGAGACTCACGGTTAAAGACTGGAGCAGTCACACTCGACGACATAGTTTTGTGGTTTCGGACTCACCGAATACTTGTCGTCTCCGATTAACGTCAAGGTCTTCGACCTTCACACTCTAGTCCAACGGGTGGCCCAACCCAAGACCATTCCATTCTTTATAGAAGTCCCAACGTCTACCGACAGAAAAGTGGTATAATAGTGTACCTCTTTCCTCCACTTCCTCCGACGACTCTCAAAAACAAAACATTCCTGTTTTGTGACTCAGGTAAGTATTTCCGAAGGGAGAGTAAAACAACTCTCAGCCTCTATAATTTATTATAAGAGACTTGACTCTTCCTTGAAACTCTGACTTTTTGATTCACATGTTGAGGTTCTTCATGTTAATACTTCAAACAACACCCATCCAATGAATGTCCGTCCTTTCTAACCCGTCCTTCTGACTTCTAGGTCTTCGTAACCGTCGACGTGACACGTGGTGGATTTACCCATAACCTTCTAAATTTTCCTTGTTTTGACTTTCATCATAAACTGATATTTCACTCTTTGTACAGACATGGCTGACCTTGACTTTAAAAAAGGAAGGGGCTGTCCACAGAGTACTGGTAATTGTAGACGTAGTCTTTTTCCGTGAGAAGGTCAAAAGTATAGTCTGTTTCCGTTCCCACTTTTATCTACCCCTTGAATAGTCCGAACCCGAGTAAGGAACACTTATCCGATTTCAAGTCAATGTATCTCTTCACTCACCATCCTAACACCCAGATGCTACCTCGACTGTTTGATCTCAGTAATACCAAGTCTGTGTGTATGGGAATTTACAGGAAAAAAAAATTTTTTACTTCCATATCAACGAAATGTTACATCACAATTAAAAACGGTATCTCGTTTCACTAGGTCAATATTAATATGTTAGAAAAGGTAATACCAAATGTATCCTATAACTTATATCGAGGGACCCAATATATCTTCCTGGAACAACAAATAGGTAGGATACATATGATCGAACGTAGATGATTAGGATTTGAGGGTTAGGTAGGGAGGGTGTGGGGAGGAGGAACCGTTGGTGTTTAGACAAGACATACAGACACTCAGACAAAGACAAAACATCTATTCAATTAAACACGGTTTACAATAAAATAAATAAAAAATTCCTTACGAAAGAAAAATTTTTTATTAAAATAAATAAATTAAAACTGACACGTCCGAAAAGACACCAACACCGTTTGTCCTCAATGAGAGATCCACGTCACGTGCCCGAAGAGTAACACCACCGACGAGAACACGTCGGGTCCGAGATTCCGTGTGTCCCAAGTCATCAACACCACGCTCCCAAGTTCTCGACGTCAAGGGTCCGAGATTTCGTACCCGAGTCATCAACGCCACGTATCCGGATCAACGAGACGTCGTACACTCTAGAAGGACCTGGTCCCTAACTTAAGTACAGAGAACGTAACCGTTCGTCTAAGAAATGGTGATTCGGTGATCCCTTCGGGGACACAGTATAAAATCTAAGGTGGATATTTACTAAAACAGAAAGAGAAAGACTGAATGACTATTAGAGATCAAGGTAGGTACAATGAGGTTTACCGTAATAAAGTAAGAAAAATATAGATTCCTCTTCAGACCACCCGACGTCAGGTACCTCAGCGACTCCCAGTCTGTGCCGACTCGCTGAAGGGAAAGTGAAAAGTGAAAGTACGTAACCTCTTCCTTTACCGTTGGGTGAGGTCACAAGAACGGACCTCTTAGGGTCCCTACCCCCTCGGACCACCCGACGGTAGATACCCCAGTGTGTCTCAGTCTGTGCTGACTTCGACGAAAGGTATATATACATGTTTAAATATATGTATATGGGTCATAAAAGAAATAGGTAAGTAAACAGCTACCTGTAAATCCAACGAAGATAGTACCGTAGGGTAGGTCAGAGTAGTGGAGTTCCGTTTGTCTACCCTTTTTCACCTTTGTCACTGTCTAAAATAAGAGGACCCGAGGTTTTTAGTGACGCCTACAACTGACGTCGGTACTGTAATTTTCTGTGAAGGAGGAACCTTCTTCTCGATACTGTTTGGATCTACCGTATAATTTTTCGTCTCTGTAGTGAAACGGTTGTTTACAGATATATCAGTTTGATACCAAAAAGGTCATCAGTACATCCATACACTCTCAAGATGGTATTTCTTCCGACTCACGACTTTTTGACTACGAAAACTTGACACCACGACACTTCTGAGAACTCTTATGGAACCTGTCGTTCCTCTATTTTGGTCAGTCAGAATTTCCTTTAACTGGGACTTAAAAGTCCTCACTACGACTTCGACTTCCAGATCATGAAAGTGGTGGATTACACTTCTCGACTTAGTAACCTTTTCTGGTACTACGATCTTTTCTAACTCCCGTTCTCCTCCCGATATCTACCACTATCTACCCTACTAACCTATCACAGTGACTGGCTTACCTGGATTCAAACTCACTTGGGACCCTCTATCGCTTCCTGACCCTTCGGGTCACACGACGTCAAGTACCCCAACGTTTCGAAGTCTGTGTTGACTCACTGACTTGTCGTTACTTGTCGTCGTACAGAACCGACAACAGTTGTCGCAACGACACTTGTATCCCAACGTTGTGTATGGGGGTTTCCAGGACTGAGGACTCTGGTAGTATAACCCCCAATTCTAAAGTTGTATACTTAAAATCCCTCTGAATTCTTAAGTCAGATCTCTATGAACATTCCCTTTTTACCCTTATTCGACTTTCTCTGACTCTCTCAACAGTCTGGGTACCTCCAGTCTGGAATCACTTCCTCTCTCCCTTCCTTCTTCCAACCCTATTTACCTCGGAGTGTGACGTCACGTCAAGATTCTTTCGAAGTCATTCTTCAGGAACTCAGTTTAAACGGAGACTCTGCTTCCGATACAAAACATCTTTCCCTGGTCGAAATCACGAGGTTGGTGAAGTCAGTAACCGTCTCTCGGGAACCTCCGTCGTGTCGGAACCACCATTGTGCAGCCACCTAAGTCCCGTAGACTCGGAAGTCAGGACTACGGGGACGTCGTCTTCTAGGGTGGTCACGTAAAAGAACCCGTGACGGAGGACTTAAAAGACCGAGAATGAGATTCTCAATTTCGACTATAGTCGTTCTTAAATAAAGGGGTTGGATTGTTAGAATGACACCGTTCACTGAAAAAGTCAGAAAAACTAAAAAGTATTGAGTTGAAAGTTTATAGGGGAGAAAAGTGATGATAGTGTACACGGTCCAGGAACTGGTTGGAGACCTTCTACTAGTAGCAGTGGTCGGTTGACCAGACAGAACCGAGGTCAGCGATGGAGTTGTTAGGTGGGGTGTGACGGTCTGTTTATAAGGATTTTGTCCTGAGTGAGAGAACGAATTTTCGTAAAGTACAAAGAGTCGATGGAAGTCCCGTTTAAGTCTGAAGTTACATTTACGGTTATTCCGTTTGAGGAAAGGTCGGAGTCGAGAGTGGTGAGGTGTGAGATGTGAAATATATGAGAAAATCCTGGTATAACCTAAACGGTGATTAGAGAGTTATGTTGTACCAGAAATTATGGAGGTACCGGAAAGGAGAGAGGACCTCAAGGGAGCGGAACGACAGGAGACTATTTGAATTTGGATGAAGGGGTCGGGGTGTTCCTAATTCTTTGTAATCGTAAAACAGTATAAAGGAAATCTTGAAAATATCGAGACGACTCTATATTGAGTGTAAAGTATTTTAGATGGATAACTTTCTCAAATTAAATTGTCGGAAATTCTACAAGTACTAGTTAAAATCTTATAAAAGTAGTGAGGTTTCTCTTTGGAGCATAGACGATCGTCAATAAGTAAAAAGGAGAGGGGTCGAGAACCGTTGGCGATTAGATGAAGGACAGAGATACCTAAACGGACAATACGTGTAAAATCTATTTCCCTTTATCAGTGATACACCGCAGAACACTGAACAGACAAGATGAAACGCATTACAAAAGTTCCAAGTAGGCACAACGTCATACATAGTCATGAAATAATGGTTCATCATAAAGTAACATACCTGTATGGTGTAAATAAATAGACAATAGTCAACCTCCGAATAAAGAGAAACCCCGATAATAATTGTAAACATATGTCCAAAAACACACTGGTATACGAAATTAAAAAGAAACGATATATGGATGTTCACTTTAACGACACAGTATGCCATTGAGATGAAAATTAAAAAACTCCTTGATGGCTTGACAAATATTTCGTAGGTGTGTTAAATTTTAAGGACGGTCGTCACATGTTCCTAAGTCTAAAGAGTTGTAAGAACGGTTTTGAACAATAATGGACAGAAAAAAATAATCGGTAGGATCATAAACACTTGAACATAGGAGTTCCAAAATTCAACGTAAAGGGACTATTATACTAACAACACCAACAAAAATTATAATTATAATTAAATAAATAAATGAAAACCGAAGTGACCAGAAGGAAACAACACCACGTGTCCGCATTAACGAGACTCCGTACCCTAGAATCAAGGGGTTGGTCCGTTACTTGGGTACTGAGGGCACAACCTTACACCTAAGAATTAGTGACCTAGTGGTCCCTTCAGGGACTTTTACTGACAATTTTTATTTTGGGTCGATAGTAAAGAAGAGAATCCGAAGAAACTAAGGGACCTAGTCGGGGGACGGAACGTAGGGGTATCGAAAGATGTACAATGAGAATGAGATAGATAATAATTATATAACCTGTCAGTGGTAAACAACCGCTCATTAAGGAAGGATTTGAAACTCGAAGAACTCCCGTCTCTAATCAGTAAATAAGTAAGAAGTGAAGATGGATCTAGAGTAACGAGGTTACACTAACTCTCACCTGACTGGAGTTCGGTATACGTCGTGTAGGAAATAAAATAGGTAATAGACGTACCGTATCCGGACGAGAAAAGTAAAGACGGTCCTTCGAAGGACCAGTGTCACAAACTCCCCTATACATAGTCTTTCCTTATGTCGTGTTTTAATTGTATATACACAAAGATAGGTATAGAAGAGTTTCGATTATAGAAGTATGTCACGGTAAACGAGACCCCTATGACCCTGTAAGATGTCAACTCTACATGATATCAAACAATAGGTAAGTAACGAATGTCCCATAAACTCAAAAACCGTTAATACTTAACAGTACTTATCCAAAAACACACTTGTATTAAAAAATCCTCAAATAGAAAAAAATTTTTAACTTTATATCAACTAAATGTTGTAATTTAATTTAATCAAAGTCCACATGACATCTCACTAAGTCATAAAAATACCTAATATAAGGTAATTTTTACTAGTGAAAATTACCTGAGACCCACGTCGTCTGGACCCATACCGTTTTAGGGAGAACCTCCTCCAACGGTAATTGGGGTGGTATCTCGACGGTCTTGAGTGTGTCCTTACCCCTTCGTCTGAGACCCTCCCGTGTCTGTTTTGGAAAACGTGTGGTCCTGGGTCCTCTTTCCTCGTCCCCGGGGTGTTCTCTGACTGGGTCTGAACGGGCACTCACAGGTCCTCAGACGTCATCTCCGCACCCAGCCATCACCGGACGACGTCCCAGTCCTTGTGACTGACGTCGTCACGTGCCACCTCCAGCGGTAATAGAAGTAATGGAGGTGGTATCAAACCGGAGTCCAGGTTGTTGTCCCTCCCTTGTGTCGGGGTGAGTAGTTGTCTTTTAACCTAACTTCTAAATGACTCGTATCGGGGCGGGTAGTCTTGTTCTGGGTCGATAGTCAGTCAGAGAGGGTTGTCCTTCGAAGGTAATCGGAGAATAGGAAGAGGTAGTCTCCCGTCTGTCTTACTTTTGGTGTTAGTGTCTTTTGATTGGTTTGACTAGTGTACCTGGCGTCGGAACAGATTCAGTTACTTTGGTACTCGGTACCACACATCCCGACGGTTTCTACCTGCCCAGTACCACCTCTGAAGACTGTTTTACACCAGGTGACCTCTTCGCTTACCGTTTGGTGAAGTCATAAGAACGAACTCTTGAGGTACTTGTCATACTATTTCGTTTTTCTATCTTGTGACTTTTTACTTGAGGGGTCCAGTTATCCACGGGTTATACGATGACCTCTACCGACCTCTTTATTGAGGTCTTTCTTACTTCTCTGCCTCGGTTTCGTTTTTGTGGGGGTCTGGTATATACATACTGAATTGTTTAGGGAATACTAATATGTCACCTTCACTGTTTATCTCAGTTCCCTAATCTAGACTATCTCACGGTCTTCTTGATACCTGTCTTCAAATCCTGTAACATGTCCTCCGTCCCTAGTTCTAGTAGGGGTTCTTTTTCTTTACGTTTTTCCGTTTTACCAACAGACTCCTCCTGAATTTTTATCGACTCTTTTCTTCTCTTCGATTTCCGTTTCCTCTTTTCCTTTCGATATGGGTAGACTTACGTCTCAAGGTTTCTTATCGTTCCTCTCTATTCTTTCGGAAGGAGTCACTAGTTACGTTTCTTTATCTCCTTTTGTTATATTACCCTTTCTGGTCTCTAGAGAAGTTCTTTTAATCTCTATAGTTCCCTTGTAAAGTACGCTTCTACCGTATTAATTCCCGTCTTTACCATACCTGGATTGTCTTCGTCTTCTATGATTCTTCTTTATCGTTCTTATGTCTCTTCTTAATATGTTTTGTCTACAAGTACTGGGTCTATTAGTACTACCACACTAGTGAGTGGATCTCGGTCTGTAGGATCTTACACTTCAGTTCACCCGAAATCTTTCGTAGTGATGCTTGTTTCGATCATCTCCACTACCTTAAGGTCAATAAAGTTTAGGATTTCTACTACGACACTTTCACGACGTGAGTTATACGGTCGTTTAAACCTGTTGAGTCGTCACCGGTGTCCTGACCTTTTCCAGTCAAAAGTAAGGTTAGGGTTTTTTCCGTTACCGTTTCGTACAAGTTTAATGGTGTGTTAACGTGAGTAGAGTGTACGATTGTTTCATTACGAGTTTTAAGAGGTTCGGTCCGAAGTTATCATGTATTTGACACTTGAAGGTCTACAAGTTCGACCTAGATCTTTTTCGTCTCCTTGGTCTCTAGATCAGCGGTTGTAGGCAACCTAGTACCTTTTTCGTTCTCTCAAGGTCTTTTTGTAGAAGACGAAATAACTGATACGATTTCGGAAATTGACATACCTAGTGTTGTTTGACACCTTTTAAGAAGTTCTCTACCCTTATGGTCTGGTGGAATGTACGTGACCTCTTCAGACATATGTTCAGTTCCTCGTTGTCAATCTTGACCTGTACCTTGTTGTCTGACCAAGGTTTAGTCCTTTCCTCATACAGTTCCGACGTATAACAGTGAGCCGAATAAATTGAATATACGTCTCATGTAGAACGCTTTACGACCCGACCTATTCCGTGTTCGACCTTAGTTCTAAAGACCCTCTTTATAGTTATTGGAGTCTATACGTCCACTATGGTGGGAATAACGTCTTTCGATTCTTCTTGATTTCTCACAGAACACTTTCACTTTCACTTCAACGAGTCAGTACAGACTGAGAAACGCTGGGGTACCTGACATCGGATAGTCCGAGGAGGCAGGTACCCTAAAAGGTTCGTCCTCACGACCTCACCTAACGGTAAAGGAAGAGGTCCCCTAGAAGGGGTGGGTCCATAGATTAGACCCAGAGGGTATAACGTCCACCTACGAAATGGCAGACTCGGTGGTCCCTTCCTTTAACTTTCTCCTCTCACTTTTTCAACGGAATTTTGAGTTGTAAGTCTTTTGATTCTAGTCCCGTAGACCAGGGTAGTGAAGTACCGTTTATCAACCCTTTTGTTACCTTTGTCACTCTCTGAAATATTAAAACCCGAGGTTTTACTGACGTCTACCACTGACGTCGGTACTTTAATTCTGTGAACGAGGAACCTTCTTTTCGATACTGGTTGGATCTATCGTATAATCTTTTGTCTCTGTAATGAAACGGTTGTTTCCAAGTAGATCCGTTTCGATACCAAAAAGGTCATCAGTGCGTACCTACACTCTCCACCTAATATTTCTTTCGACTCACGGCTTCTTAACTACGAAAACTTGATACCACACCCTCTTCAGAGAACTCTCAGGGAATCTGACGTTCCTTTAGGTTGGTCAGAGAGGATTTCCTTTAGGCAGGACTCATAAGTAACTTTCCTGACTACGACTTCGACTTTGAGGTTATGAAACCAGTGGACTACGTTCCTTGACTGAGTAGACTTTTCTGGGGCTCCAACCCTTTTTAACTTCCGTCCTCCTTATCCCCTGTTGTCTCCTACTCTGTCAACCTACAGTAGTGACGGAGTTTCCTGTACTTAAACTTATCCGAGGTCGTCAACCACTACCTGGCCCTTCGGGTAACACGACGTCAGGTACCCCAGTGTTTCTCAACGTGTCCTGACTCGCTGACTTGACTTGACTTTTCAATAGTGTGCTATCACGATATTAAGGGACACGACAGACATATGTATCGAATATATTTGTCGTGTCCTTTACTATCGGTAAAAGAACAACGATTCAAATTGTGTCTCATTAAACATAGAGAATTAGGGTATAGGATTGAAAGGAGAAGGTGATAGGAAAGGTGAGACCATTGGTATCAAATGAAACATATAGATACTCGGACAAAGTCAAAATGGTGTATATAAACAACAAATAAAAAATCTAAGGTGTATATTCACTATGGTATGTCAAAACAGAACCACTGATTCGTATAATAAGAAATTCAGATAGGTACAACAAAGTTTACTATATTAAATTGATAACAATACCGACTTCTTATAAGATAATACATACATAGATATGATTATATAGTGTATAAAAAATAAGTAACAGACCCTACCTGGGAACCCGAATGAAGGCATTAGAACCGATAACATTGATCACGATGATACTTGGAGTACCACGTGGTCAGAAAAGTTTAATCACGAAAGTAAAAAAAAGGTCTATTTATGGATCTTCCTCTTAACGACCCAGTATACCCTTAAGACATAAAGGTGTCATGTACGTAGTACTCTAGGTTAAAAAGGTGTAGGAACAGTTGTGAACAATAAAAGAAAAAAAAGAAAAACTATCATCGATAGAATTACCTACACTTCACCGTAAAATAATACCAAAACTACATGTAAAGGGAATATTGATCGTTACAATCAGTAGAACAGTGTACGAAAAACCGGTAAACTAATACAAGAAACCCCTTTACAGTTCAGAAAACGGGCAAAAGTTTTAGCCAAACTAAAAAATTTTATAACAACTTACTCTTATTAAAAGTCACCAAGAAACTTCGTCTTTAAGAGTTGAAAAAACTGTTCCCACTTCCAGTGAAGACTATTTCTTGTTTTAAGAACGTGTATATGAAGCTGTGAATGGCGTTCCACCGAACTTGATACCGATTAATAGAAGCGAACTTGTTTGACTCTCGTTCTTTTCCAGTACAATAACTAAGAATGAACTATTTAGAGTTCAAGGATCCTTCCATTCATCATGTTATCTCAAGTTCCCTCCTTCAATTCCCACGCACCCGAAAAGTCTTTTCGAGAGTCCACAAAGTCTATAAATAAGAACAACGTTTAGTAAGGGTTTGACTCACCAAAATTTGTTGTTGGTAAATTAAAGAGTACTAGCACACCAAACCGTATTACACAGAAGACAATCACAAGGGACCTGAGTGAGTCCAACGACGTGAGTCGACACGTAAGTCGGCCGTCGACCCTCCACCCTTCCAGGTTCTACTGAAGTCAGTTTGGTAGGATAGACCTCGGAACAATTTCTACGGATCCCCCGACCCTCGTAAGAGACAGGTGTACCATGGAGTAATAAGGTGGAGTCGAAAAAAAGGTGCCATAGACCGAAGGTTCTTCCATTATTGTCTACAACATTCAAGAGAATCCTACATCCAGGTTTTGAGTCTTT
This sequence comes from Capra ibex, assembly GCA_006410555.1. NCBI lineage: Eukaryota > Metazoa > Chordata > Mammalia > Artiodactyla > Bovidae > Capra > Capra ibex. The sequence goes on along the minus strand of SJYO01020080.1, from coordinate 102,416,421 downwards.
CGCGGTTTCAGTTTTATTCAGTGTCCCTGTCGGGTCGAAATTCACCCCACCTTTATCTGTGTGGAGAACTATTCGTACGTAAACACGATTCAGTGAGACCAACACAGACAGAGAAAAACTGGGACACCTTACATCGGACGGTCCGAGGAGACAGGTACCTTAAGAAGTCTGTTTATGACTTCACTTAACGATACGGGAAGAGGTCCCCTAGAAGGGTTGGGTCCCTGACTTGTGCACAGAGAAGATAGAGGACATAACATCCACCTACGAAATGGTAGTCATGGTGGACCCTTCGGGTGGAGAACTATACTTTTTAATGTAGTCACTTTTTGATGTAATCACTTTCTCGTGCTCCTACACTCCCTAGTGACAGTAGGAGGATCTTGTATTATATATCACCGTCCACTAAGACTCCAGAGGGATCCCTGTCCGGCTGAGACCAAACTCTCAGTGATCATACATTCGAGTTGACGAGGTTATTGACAAAACAACATAAAGAGAGAGAGGAGGTACTGACAAGTTAAGACACGGATAAAGAATATCAATCATCGTTGTTCTGGGTATGTACATCCTGGACAACAAGTTCAAATACTTTGATATCGTTGTCCAAACATTTGTACCGTAGTTCCGATACCTTTGTCTTTACCAAGGTTTCCTGTTTCATAAAAATAAGAACAAACATAAAAGTCACCCGACAGATATTATATTAAATGTTCATGTAAAAAGCACCTTCTACTATCCCATCTTCTAAGTAAAACTCAATAATAACTAAGTGAGTGTTGGAAAGTGACTAACCGGAACACCGGGTGTTTTGTGCAAATACTCTGTCGACGGACCAAGTCTACGTCTACCCGACTCTTTGAAATGTTTCGTTACAATAGGTACGTTCCAAACGTCAGGAACGACGACAACAAGTCAGCGAGTCAGTACAGGCTGAGAAACGTTGGGACATCTTCGTCGTGTGGTCGGACGGGACAGGAAGTGGTCGGGGGTCTCAAACGAGTTTGAATACAAGTAAGTCAGATACTACGGTAGGTTGGTAGAGTAGGAGACAATGGGGGAAGAGGAAGACGGGGGTTAGAAAGGGTAGTAGTCCAAGAAAAGGTTTCTCAGTCGAGAAACGTAGTCCACCGGTTTCATAACCTCGAAGTCGAAGTTGTAGTCAGGAAGGTTACTTATAAGTCCCAACTAAAGGAAATCCAACTGACCAAACTAGAGGAACAACAGGTTTCCTGAGAATTCTCAGAAGAGGTCGTGGTGTCAAGTTTACGTAGTCGAGAAGTCACAAGTCGGAAGAAATACCTGGCTGAGAGTGTACGTATGTACTGATGATCTTTTTGGTATCGAAACTGATATACCTGGAAACAACCGTTTGACTACAGAGAAAAATGATAATCCCACCACAGTAGACGTAGAGACTACAATAACTATAAAAAGGACCGTTAGAACTAAGATCGAACACGATGTAGGGCGGATCGTAAAGAGTACTATTACAATATCTCGGAACTGTATAAGGAAAGAGTCAAAACTTGGTCAAGTAAGTAACAAGGTACAGGCTAAGTTTGACAACGAAAAACAGAACGTATGTCCAAAGGTCCCTCTGTTCATTTCACCAGACCATAAGGGTAGAGAAATACTTAAAAGATGTCAACGTCAGGAATGGCGAAATACTCTTCGTCCCGTCACCCGTCTTCGTCTTTCTTGGGTTTTAGAACTGGACAAAAGTCACGGTTCAACACCATTTTGGAACTGGTACAGTTGATTTCCAAGGACTCACAGTAGTAGTTGTAAACATTTAAATATTATGTGCAAAACCACAACCTTTTGGTTTATTTTATTGGATATATTTTCGACCGTCGACATAGTGAATGATCGTGTTCACATCTTTACTCGTAAGTCTCGTCCATTTGTTCTGTATTTCTAAGACAACTACATAATAACATGCAACTAGAGACTATGACCGGATAATCTGAATTTCCGTTAAAGGTCCACCAAAAAGGTAAACATGAACCACAGATTAGTAAGACTAATTCAGTACCGACACTACCGACGACGAGTTTGTACAGGAAACCAACACGACTATTTACATATTAATTTTATTTTTCCTTTACTTTCATAGTAAGTCAAATATTTTAAAATAGAATGAGAAGTAGTGTTCATGTAACATAACAATAAATAAAACACACACATAGGTCAAAGAGTTAATTTAACCAATCACAAACTCCCGTCTTAAACCCTAGAATACGATACACCCGGAGGAGATAGACATGGACCTCTTCCCTTACCGTCGGGTGAGGTCATAAGAACGGACCTCTTAAGGTACTTGTCTCCTCTGACTGCCCGATGTCAGGTACCCCAGGGTTTCTCAACCTGTGTTGAATCGTTGACTTGTTGTTAGACATGGTCTAAGAATAATTTTAAACCACAACCAGTTTTAGTTATTGAACGAGGTATTCTGTACCGTGTCAAGTGGATTTGACACGGACTATAAATCGATCGTCACAGAGTAAAACCCGATTCGGTACAGGTGAGATTTAAGTATACAACTTTAGGGTTGAGGAACAGTAAAGTCTTACACTGACATACACCTCTATCTTAGAAATACCTCTACTAGTTCAACTTTACTCCAGTAATCTCACCCGGGATTACGTTGTACTGACTACAGGAGAATTCTTCCCCTTTAAACCTGTACCTTCACGTGTATTTCCATTCTTTTATCCTTCTCTACATCCCTCTTACGACGACGATTCCGCGAAGCCAGCGAAGGCTGAGACACGCTGGGGTGTCTGCCGTCGGGTGGTCCGAGGGGGCAGGGACCCTAAGAGGTCCGTTCTTGTGACCTCACCCAACGGCAAAGGAAGAGGTTACGTACTTTCACTTTTCCCTTTCACTTCAGCGAGTCAACTGGGGTATCTGACGTCGGATGGTCAGAGGAGGTAGGTACCCTAAAAGGTCCGTTCTCATGACCTCACCCCACGGTAAGGGAAGAGGCTCTTATGTCGGTAGATTTTGGTTCTTTCCTCCGGACCCTGTATAAGAGGGAACCTCGGGAGTCTACCTTAGTTGGGACCACTGTAGAATTCAAACCTAAAGATCGGAGGCATTGAAACTCGGTTGTGTAAAGACGACAAATTCAGTGGGTCAGACATTACGAAACAATACCGTCGAGTTCGTTTGATTATGTACAGAATCCTACTGTCTCACAACGAGTCGTGGCGAACAATGTACGTCTCTCATTAACACATAGTGGACACTTGAGTGACCACTATTAGTGTTACAAGTTATGTTTAATTTCTTTAACAGGTACACTCCGGAGATACGTAGAAGAGGGACTACGGGATAAACTATCCACAGACCTTCTTTTATTTCGATAAAGAGTTAAGTATAGAAAGAGTAGACTCTTTTTCTTCTCTAACCTCTGAGTCACTATCAAGAGTAAAAGTTACACCTAACACAATGAAAAAGATTCTTAGGAAAAATTAGTGTCCCTGTCGAAAAACCGTTTCCCCACCTTATACACAAAGTATCATTCTCGTTTGTAACGAACTACTCAACCATGGTCACACCCATTAAACGTAGTCACACTAGAAGACGTACTATTATTCCAATTTATTACTCACCACTTTTAGATAAAAAATGAGTAGGAGACATGTTTTCACTTTCGAAAGTCTATCAATTTCCCCTGTAAACCTGTGGTATTATTCTGGAGAATAAGGTCCAATTCAGACTAGGTGTTGTCCCCCGGTGTTAACACGTAAAACCTATTCAAAATCACAGGAAAATGAAAACTCTAAGACTTCTATGGAGAAAGGTGACGAAAGGGAACGACGTCACTTATCGATCGTTTACGGTACTTTTAATTACGGCCGTGACCAATTTCTGTACAACTTACTCTACTCATGGACACTTTGGCGGACTCCGATTAAAGTAATAGTTTGAGCCTCAGATTAATGACCGGATCAATACAAATTTCCATACCATCGTCATAAAGAAAGACATATTAACGTTCACAACGAAACGAATGATTAAAAACCCCCCTAAAAAATATAAAAATACCGACGTGACACGTCGAACACCCTAGAATCAAGGGGTTGGTCCCTAGTTTGGACCTGAGAGTGAACACTTTCACGTTTCAGGATCGGTGACCTGACGATTCCTTCAGGGATGAGTGATCAAAAATTCTTTCCTTTTAACACTCTTTAATTTTAGAACACCTTAGGGGCACTTTTACTGTGTTTAAGAAAAACGGACCCGAACGTCTTAGCGGTCTACAATTATTTCTTCTGTATTATAACGTTAAGTCCTCTACGTCCAAGGTAGTGACCCAACCCTTCTAGGGGACCTCCTCCTTTACCGTTGGGTAAGGTCATAAGAACGGACTTTTTAGGGTTCCTGTCTCCTTGGACCACTAGATATCAGGTATCCTAGTGTTCCTCAACCTGTGCTGACTTGTTGACTCGTGGACTCGTGTTATAACATCAATACTGTATTATAACATCAAAAAGATTATTTATTTATCCGTGTACACGTGCACATATACGTAACGTACGAATTTGTAATACTTCTTTAAGTGAACTAGCACTAAGATCTTAGATGGGTTCAAAAGAAATTCCTTTTACTCCCTCTCCTCTCTCGTCCGTCATCACAGTCTTACCTTTCTTCGTGAGGAAACATTTTTCGGTGACCCGACATTCCCACCCAATCTTAATATAAGTTGATCTTACATATGAGAGGTGAGAAGTCAACAAAAATAAACCCCTTTTTTTACACGATTTAGATTCTACTACTTTATTTAGAAAGAGAGGAGGACGTCCAAGAAACCTACTCGATCAAATCTTTATCGTCAGAAACCTTTGATACTGATTAGTACTTTACATTATTAATTCAAAATATCTTTCTACAACATTCCTTACTCTACTATCTATACTTTTGTGGTATTTAAGAATTCCTCTTTCAATAATGATCTCACCCAAAGAAATATGTAGACCCATCGAATGAAGGACCAAAGTTGTAAAACACCTACTCCCTAAGTAATTCCTTCGTACCGAAACGAACTAAACAAAAATCTCCTTTTTCTCAACACAAATTAAATTTTATAATTTTTTTACGGGTGTTACATTTCAGTTTAGTCTTAATTAGAACCCTGGAGGGACCTCCAGGTCACCAACTCTTATGTGGAAGGTTACATCCCCTAGAGACCAGTTCCTTCATTCTAGGGTGTATGACGTCCTGTTGATTAGGGAACACGGTGCTGATCTCTCGGACGTACGGTGTCGACGACTTGGACTTACGATACCACGGAAACGTGGTGTTGTGCTCTGTGGGTGCACGATGTTGATCTCTTTTGGACACACGACGTTACTTCTGGGTCGTGTCGGTTTTATTTTTTTGTTTTGTTGTTGTTATTTCATAAACAGAACGTACTCTATTCTCCTCACAGAGCTCTTTAATATCAAATAAGACAGTGACAACTCCACTTTTGTTCCGACCTTTGGGTCTAATCGTCTAACAGGTGTATGATAATACTGTATCACTCGAAACCCCATTTGTCTGTCACCAGTGAACGACCGACAGACGTAAACCCGTTCAATAAATTGAAAAAACTCGAAGCCATATGAGTCGATATGTTTCCTCTACAATACCACCACCAAATCAGTGGTTTAGTACAGGTTGAGAAACGGTGGGTACTTAATATCGGACGGATCGAGGAGACAGTAAAGGAAGAGATCTCCTAGAAGGGTTGGGTCCCTAGTTTGGAACTAAAGGACGTAAAGTCCGTCTAAGAAATGACTGACTCGATGATCCCTTATATGTTTCTGTCCTATTAAAACAGAATAGGTACGAGTTTACTACAGGACTCTCGGGCACCGATAATCATCTCCAAGTTTTCGACCGAAACCTTTAAAGAACGAGATTCAAAACGTAGGAACCACCCTTTGTAATATCTTACCCTTCTTTTCAGTATCTTGACGAGGACACTTCCGACGTTGTAAATTTGGTCCTTTTGGAAGGGGTTAGGTGAAATAAACGGTCCTCTGACAGTTTCTCGTCGGAAAAAATCTCTCTTGTAAACTGACACCTTAAAGGAATACGTTTGGTAACGTACCTCCTCTTTTTTTACTCCTAAAATTTTTACATGTGAGAAAACGAAGTAGATAAGAGGTATACACTGAAACGAAAGACAGTTTCATTATTTATAACCCTTCAGTCTTCTAACGAAGTAATTTGAGATCTCATAAATTTGAAAGAGAAAACAAAACCCTGACGAAATCAGAGACTATTCTTACGATTAAAGATCCTTCCGTTGATCTAGATTAAATCCTCTATTTCCCGTCGAGAGACTGTCTTTTAACGGTAGACTACGATCTTAAAAGGTAAGTAAGCCATCTTGAATAAAGTAGGAAAGTGTAATCGCATCAGAAACCTTGTAGTCTCAGACTGTTTTACGGTTCTCTGTTAAAACTCTATGTCACATACAAACCGTCTTCCTCAATGTGCTATATAAATTAATATATTTATTTTACAATAAAGAAACTTATACCTTTAAAAGCTGATAAACTTCTTTTTCAGAGAGAGGGTTGGGGGTGGGAAGACAGAAAAGAATATTATCGTAAAACATTAAATTAGTTGAACATAGGTAAGGAACTTGTCTTTGTCTAGTCGTGTTTCTTTAAATACTGAACAAAGAATAACGTAGTAAGTAATCGGAATTAAACTAACAGAAACAGAAAGGAATCTCTAAGATGGTTTTTCCATTCGGAGCATCCCTTTGCTTCAAAGGATATGTGTAACACAAATGTTCCCTCAACGACTTCCTACCATAGAGAATGTTGTGTATAAAATGTTGTCCATACAAACCTGGATCGGTGTAGGAAAGAGCAGAGACCCGAAATAGACGAAAAAATGAATCCTTATATTTCTTCTTTCTTGTTGAAAAGAGTCATAATCTGACCAAGTTAATTGATAAATAAAAACATTCATAAATGTTTCTAGAAACTTTTTGCGATATATTGAAGAGAAGTTCTTTTATTAATGTTCGTCGGAGAATGAATCAACCCACATCGGCCTCACGATAAGTATTAATATATAAGGTTCGAAGAGATTATCAACTATGTTTTCCCTAAGGTTTCCTACCTCTCTGGACACATTTCCGTACTTAATTCGGTCATTTTTCCGACTTTAATTTACAGTTTCAGAGTCCAGTCATGGGGAAGGATCTTTGGTAAAATAGAATCTCACCTCTAAACTCACAATAACACAGTTCTATCTAAGTAAAGTACTCTTTTAAGTATAAACCCCTTTCTTACATTCCAGAGTATACAGGAACTTTTGTCTATAAAAAGACCTCGAACTCTTCACATTGTTTCCGAACCGAGACTAGAAAAGGATTTTTTAGTCGAGAGAGTAGGTAACAATTGGAATGCTCGAAGTTAAGGTACGGATCGTACCAGGTCCAGACACGAGTCAGATTGTCAAGTCAAGTCAAGTCAGCGAGTCAGTACAGGCTGAGAAGCACTAGGGTACCTGACGTCGTGCGGTCCGGAGGGACAGGTAGTGGTTGAGGGTCTCAGATGAGTTGAGTAGAGGTAACTCAGCCACTACGGTAGGTTGGTAGAGTAGGAGACACCAGGCGAAGAGGAGGGTAGAAGTCAGAAAGGGTCGTAGTCTCATAAAAGTTTACTCAGTCGAAAAACGTCGTCCACCGGTTTCACGACCTCAAAGTCGAAGTTGTAGTCAGGAAGGCTACTTGTGAACCCTGACTAGAGAAAGTCCTACCTGACCAAACTAGAGGAACGTCAAGTTACCTGAAAGTTCTCAGAAGAGGTTGTGGTGTCAAGTTTTCGTAGGTAAGAAACCTCGAGTCTAAAGAAATCTCAGGTTGAGAGTGTAGGTATGTACTGATGACCTTTTTGGTATCGGGACTGTTCTACCTGGAAACAACCGTTTCATAACGGAGACGAAAAATTATACGACAGATCCAACCAGTATTGAAAAGAAGAATCCTCATTCGTAGAAAATTAAAATACCGACGTCAGTAGTAGACGCAACTAAAACCTCGGGGGGGTTTACTTCAGTCGGTGACAAAGGTGACAAAAGGGTAGATAAACGGTACTTCACTACCCTAGTCTACGGTACTAGAAACAAAAGACTTACAACTCGAAATTCGGTAGAAAAAGTGAGAGGAGAAAGTGAAAGTAGTTCTCCGAGAAATCAAGAAGAAGTGAAAGACGGTATTCCCACCACAGTAGACGTATAGACTCCAATAACTATAAGAGAGTCTTTAGAACTAAAGTCGAACACAAAGTAGGTCGGGTCGTAAGAGTACTATATGAGACGTATATTCAATTTATTCGTCTCACTGTCATATGTCGGATTACATTAGAAAAAAGGATAAACCTTGGTCGGACAATACAGGTCAAGGATGACAACGAAAGACTGGTCGTATGTCTAAAGAGCTCCGTCCAGTCCACCAGACCATAAGGGCAGAGAACTTCTTAAAAGGTGTCAAATAACACTAGGTGTGTCAGTTTCCGAAACCGTATCAGTTATTTCGTCTTTTATTTACAAAAAGACCTTGAGAGAAAGAAAAAACTACTAGGTCGTCTACAACCGTTAAACTAGAGATCAAGGAGACGAAAAGGATTTTGGTCGAACTTGTAGACCTTTAAGTGCCAAGTGTATAACGACTTCGGACCGAACCTCTTAAAACTCGTAATGAAAGGATCACACACTCTACTCACGTTAGCAGGAAACCGTAACGGAAAGAAACCCTAACCTTACTTTTGACTGGAAAAGGTCAGGACACCGGTGACGACTCAAAAGGTCTAAACGACCTTATAACTCACGTCGTGAAAGTGTCGTAGTAGAAAGTCCTAAACTTTATCGAGGTGACCTTAAGGTAGTGGAGGTGATCGAAACAACTATCACTACGAAGGATTTCGGGTGAACTGAAGTATAAGGTCCTATAGACCGACATCCACTTACTAGTGTGGTAGCACTAATAGACCCAGTACTTCTAGAAAAAAACATGTGTAGAAGACATATAAGAACGGTAGAGAAGAATTATAGAAGACGAAGACAATCCAGGGATGGTAAAGACAGGAAATAACTCGGGTAGAAACGTACTTTACAAGGGAACCACAGAGACTATAAAACTTCTCTAGGGAGCAGAAAGGGTAAGATTAGAAAAGGAGATAAAGAAACGTAACTAGCGACTCCTTCCGAAAGATTAGAGAGGAACGACAAGAAACCTTGAGACGTAATTCTACCCATATAGAAAGGAAAGGAGGAAACGAAAAGCGAAGAGAAGAAAAGTGTCGATAAACATTCCGGAGGAGTCTGTCGGTAAAACGAAAAAAAACGTAAAGTAAAAGAACCCCTACCAGAACTAGGGACAGAGGACATGTTACAGTATTTGAAAGTAGGTATCAAGTAGTCCGTAAGACAGATGGTCTAGATCAGAATTTAGATAAAGAGTGAAGGTGACATATTAGTATTCCCTAAACTAAATACGGTATGGACTTACCAGATCCCCAAAAGGGATGAAAGAAGTTAAATTCAGACTTAAACCGTTATTCCTCAAGTACTAGACTCGGTGTCAGTCGACGACCAGAACAAAAACGACTAACATATCTCGAAGAGGTAGAAACCGACGTTTCTTATATTAGTTAGACTAAAACCACAACTGGTAGACCTCTACAGGTACACATCTCAGAAGAGAACACAACAACTTTCTCCCACAAACGTTACGGGTCACGCATGAGAAGTGTTTTAAGACAATCGGAAACAGGACGAAGTAAGACATAAGGTTCCGGTTTAAACGGACAATGGAGTCCACAAAGAACTGAAGGACGAAAACGTAAGGTCAGGGGATATTACTTTTCCTGTAGAAAAAACCCACAATCAAGACTTTTCACAACATCCAGAAGTATCTTGACAAGTTGAAGTCGAAGAAGTCGTAATGACCAGCCCCGTATCTGAACTTAATGGTACTATAGCTTACCAAACGGAACCTTCACTTGTCTCTAGTAAGACAGCAAAAACTACGACGTCGGTTCATGACGTAAAGTCAGAGAAAACACCTGATACTACCGATAAGGTATAGATCATTTCCTAAGAACGGGTGTTATCATTTATATTACCAGTAGACTCAATTTAAGTGGGTAAGGTCAGGTAAATTCAAGTGACTAAGGATTTTACAGTTACAAGTGATAACAGTAGAGGACAAAGTGGTGAAGGTTAACTGAAACTAAGTACCTGGACTGTAAGGTCTAAGGATACGTTATGACGAGAAATGTCGTAACCTGGAACGAAGATAGTGGTCAGGGTAGGTGTTGGCCCACAACAAAAACCAAACCGAGGTAGGGAAGTAAGAAAGAACTCAATAAAGAGGTGAGAAGAGGTCATCATATAACCCTTGGATGGTTGAACCCCTCAAGGAGGAAGTCACAGGATATAAAAACGGAAAAGTATGACAAGTACGTCAAGAACTCCGTTCTTATGACTTCACCAAACGGTAACAGAAGAGGTCACCTGGTGGTAAACAGTCTTGAGAGGTGGTTCTAGGCAGGTAGAACCCACCGGGATGTGTCGTACCGAATCAAAGTGACTCAATTCTTTGTGTTAGACCTTAGTTCTAACGGTTCTCTTTATAATTATTGGAGTCTATACGTCTGTGGTGGTAATACCGTCTTTCACTTCTCTTCGATTTTTCGGAGAACTACTTTCACTTTCTCCTCTCGCTTTTACAAGCGAATTTCGAGTTGTAAGTCTTTTGCTTCTAGTACCGTAGACCAGGGTAGTGAAGTACCGTCTATCTACCCCTTTGTCACCTTTATCACCGTCTGAAATATAAAACCCCGAGGTTTTAGTGACGTCTACCACTGACGTCGGTACTTTAATTCTCTGCGAATGAGGAACCTTCTTTTCAATACTGGTTGGATCTATCATATAAGTTTTTGTCTCTGTAATGAAACGGCTGATTCCAGGCAGATCAGTTCCGATACCAAAAAGGTCATCAGTACATACCTACACTCTCAACCTGACACTTCTTCCGACTCGCGGTTTCTTAACTACGAAAACTTGACACCACAACCTCTTCTGAGAACTCTCAGGGAACCTGACGTTCCTCTAGGTTGGTCAGGTAAGACTTCCTCTAGTGGGGACCCTAAAGAAACCTCCCTTACTACGATTTCGACTTCGAGGTCATGAAACAGGTGGAGTACACTTCTCAACTGAGTAACCTTTTCTGAGACTACGACCATCCCTAACCCCCGTTCTCTTCCCCTACTGACTCCTACTCTACCGACCTACCGTAGTGCCTGAGCTACCTGTACTCAGACTAACTTGAGACCCTCGACCACTACCTCTCCCTCCGGACCGCACGACACTAAGTACCCCAGCGTTTCTCAGCCTGTGCTGACTCGCTGACTTGACTTGACTCTGTTCCAACATAGGTACACTAATCTGACCAATCAAAAAACACTAACACCAAAATCAGACAGACGGGTGACTACGGGAGAGAGTCGTGGATGACAGAATGACTCCAAAGAGAATGGAACTTGCACCTCATATAGGAGTTCCAACGACGATGACTGGAACCTGTATCCCATAGAGGAGACCCGGCGTGCCAGAGCGTCTCAGTCTCCGTTTATTCTGAGATAGCTTCTGGAGTTCTTCCAATGTTAAATGGTGACCAGAGATTGATAGGAAGGAGAGTGAATTACCACGTCCTTTTCTATGATTTTGAAAATCAATATGCACAAGAGATTTTTATTCTTTTTGTAGTCGAAACACTTTGTATATTGGGTACCTAGTTTCATCAGGTCCATTTACTACACATTTAGTTATGTGAACGAAACTTCTATCTATACGTTTTTAAAAATGATTATTCTTACATACCTTTTTTTTTTCTTACATACTAGTTTTTACAGACCTCTATCATGTGTCACTCTTGTTGTTTATCGGATCACTTAAACCTCCAACGATAGTTCCACTATCAAAAAACCTTGACTAAAATTATAATATTTACTAACTAAAAGTTTAACTCTCCCCTTCAGAGGGTATCATCTAGTAGTATATATACTACTATATATATATACAGGGGACCTCTTCCCTATTCTTATGAGGTCATAAGACCGGACCTCTTAAGGTACCTGACATGTCAGGTACCCCAGCGTTTCTCAGTCCATCCTGACTTGCTGAAAGTGAAAGTGTCCAAATATATACACCACGTGCGAATCAGTGAGTCAATACGGACTGAGAAACACTGGGAAACCTGACATCGGGAGGTCCGAGGAGACAGACACCTAAGAAGTCCGTTCTTATGACCGTACCCAACGGCAAAAGGAGAGGGTCCCCTAGAAGGGTTGGGTCCCTAGTTGGGGTGTAGAAGACACAGAGGACGTAACGTCCGTCTAAGAAATGGGTTACTCGGTAGTCCCTTCGGTATATATGTACACACACACACACACACACACAGATGTATATATAACATATATATATGTGTATATATACGTATATAAGAAAAATTACCCTTCTCATATCAAACTTTGTCAGGTACCCCAGCGTTTCTCAGTCTGTGCTGACTCACTGAAGTGACTGAAGCGACTATCAAACTTTGTTGAATACAGGACAGAAGAACGAACTTAAGTAAAAACTTTAAATTATGGGTTATATAGACACCCTACCACTCTTAAAAATAGTGATTTTCAGTATCTACTTGTTTACTCCTTCTCAATAATTCACGTAATTCACTCCAAACCCCCTTTTTACCTGAAGTCTTAGGTAGTAACCTTCAAAGTGTAGAAACGACTGGTGAGACTAGTACAGGAACATCAATTGAGTAAAGAAAATAGACATTTGTTCTATATCGTCATTTTTAGATCATTCCAACACCACTCTTAATTTCATTTTACCTCACGGACTCGTGTAGATATGTAGGACTATCTAAGTCACACGTACGAGCAACGAATCAGTACAGGTCGAGAAACGTCAAGGTACCTGATATTGAGTGATCCGAGAAGAGAGGTACCTTCTTGTGACTTCACCCAACGGAGTGAGAGGACGCCCCCTAGCAGGGTCGGGTCCCTATCTTGGGCACAGAGGACGTCCGTCTAAGAAATGGTCACTCGGTGGACCCTTCGGGACTCTCTAGGATCTTCTCCGTTGTTTATATTACAAGAAACTTTCTTGAATAGAATTCCCAATTTATGGGTAGAAGTGCAATTTGTGACCGAAGATTTCTAATTTTAAGGTGGACTTTGAAAGTCAAGGAATACTCACTAAAAGTACAACGAGATTCAATAAGTGACACTGACAACTGTAGAACTATTCTAGAAGTATAAACAAGGTCTTTCTTCATGTGTTCCTTTGACCGTCGTAACACCACTCTACACTTTAAGATAATACCTAAATTTTTACTCGACTCTCTAATCATTTTGTTCCTTCTCTTTTTCCGTCCAGTGTCGAACGTTGTCTTAATCAACATGTCGTAGGTACGGAAGATGTGACCCTGAACCTTACAAGTATAAAAGTTTCTTCAAAGACTGTTCGACCCGTCTTACCGGTTTGACAACTGTACGGTCTACTATTTAATAAATCAGTCCCGTTTCTACTCGTGTCTCGAAATTTCCGAGGGTCTCGTATGATTTTTCTAATCTATTGACACCTTGTTTGTACCAATTAACTCGTTTTATTGTCGTCCACTTTAAACTTTGTCCGTTCACGCTTCATCCCGTGTAACTTCTTGTCCTTCATTTGGTGAATATGTGTACGATGGAAGGATTAACTGACATTTTAGAGAGTCCCGGTACTTGGTTGTCTATGACACCCAGTCAATTCTTTCGTAGAACCGACCATGTACCTTGAAAGGTATCTCACTTACTCGTAAAAGAATAATTATCTTAATAGAAGTAATAAATCTTATAATATAAACATAAGTCATACCTTGTAACGTTTCTCCTTACTCTTTTAAGAACCCTTTGTTGTTCACCTTGACCCTACCTCCTTTACCCTTTCTATATGTTTGTTTTAAATGACCTATAGATTGTACACGGACCGTGACCCAATGGTATCATTTAACATAGTAAACGATAAGAGACGTAAGTTCGGGAAACAAGACACTGAAACGTCAAAGAGGATGGTCTCCACCTATATAAAGGTTCGAGAATACTTACGACCCGAACGGTATACCGAACGAACTCGATGAGTCTATAATCGTCTACACTACACTTACCTACGAATATACTGAACATGTACTTTACCCGTGCAAGAGTACGTACAGAAGCTGACGACAGTCTAGTACGAACACCATGGGTAACAAATTCTTCCTACTTACGAGGAACACTTGGTGATTCTAGAATATCACTACCAATTGAAATACACAACTGAACTGACCGGGTACTCACGGGTCTATAAACCAGTTTGTAATAAGACTCACACACTCTCTTCCATAAAGACCTACTCTGACTGTACACTTAGAAACCTGACCCACTTCCTCTAACAGGAAGGTCACACCCACCCGGAGTAGGTTAGTCAACTTCCGGACCTAGTTGGTTTTCCCGATTGTGGGACTGTTAATTCTATCTAGAGAAGGATGGACTGAAGAACTCGACCTTGTAGTCAGAAAAGGACGCACTTTGTAACCGAGAAGGACTCAGACTTCAGACAACCGAAAAACTGACCTTGATATAGTAGTCGAAAAGACTCAGAGGTATTAGAAGTATGAGAGAGAGAGAGGTACTTATATAGACAATTAATATACGAATAGATACATAAATAGACAGATACATAACTATAGGTACATAAATAGGAATATAGATACATAGATTGATACATACGTCCATACATTCTTAGATAGTTAGTAGACAGAGTACAACCAAGACGAAGAAATCTCTTGGATTTATGTTCTGAAGAAACATATGATCGTGACTCAACTATGTCAATATTATAAACATAGTTATACATCAATAGAGTCAATTAAGAGTACTAATAGAGGACACCATTTTAAAAGAGGGGAATAATTTTTTTTTTCTATATATATACAAATTAAAAACGGACACGACGTAGAAACGACGACGAGCCGGAAAGAGACCAACACCTCTCGCCCCCGACGAGAGATCGACTCCACACGTCCGAAGAGTAACGTCGCCGAAGGGAAGAGAATACCGAGATCCCCCGAGTCCAAAGTCATCAACGGTGAGGGCTGGAATCTCATGCACGAGTCATCGACACCACGTACCCGAATCAACGAGACACCGTGCACCCTAGAAGGTCCTAGTCCGTAACTTGGACACAGAGGATGAAACCGTCCGTCTAGGAAATTGTGACTCGTTGGTCCCTTAAGGGAGAGGAATAAAGGTGTCTACGTTTTTAAGTCAAAGTTCACCAATTTACTGAACAGGTTCCAGTGTATTTTTCACAGTGTACCATCGTAACCTTAAATTTAGGTTCGGAAACATCAAAGTTTCGGACACTAGGAAATGTATCCGATACAAAAAAGGGGTCTTGGGACCTCTCTAGTGTTCGTCTCCTATAATCTTTCAGTTAATACCACGTTGATATCAAGAAAAACCTCCGGACAAGATCCGATCCAAGTCATGAGTCGACCTGTAATGAGAGATCACGGAGACTACACCCTAGTCGTCAGATCCGACTGGGTCCCTAGCGAGAGTAACCCGCTTCTTTAACGTCTACTCGTGGACCATGGACTCAATTAAGGACGGATTTACTCTGTATTCCTTACTGGAGAGGAAACGAAGACAGTGACAGACCAGAGAAATCAGTACTGTAGTGTACCTATTTAATACAAAAATAAATATAGGTTCACCGGGACCCTCTCAAAAGTAATCCTCTTTACTTACAGAGTCCGGTGAACCATATTTTGTCGAGGGAAGTTCTATCAACTCTTCCTTTTTATGATTGGTTAAAGTCTCCTTAGGACCTTTGAACATGGAACAACTAATAGGTGATATATGACGAGGTTCGATTGACATCAATCATTTCATTCATTTACAGTGAGTCAGCACAGGCTGAGAAACGCTGGGGTACCTGACATCGGATGGTCCAAAGAGGTAGGTACCCTAAAAGGTCCGTTCTTATGATCTTACGCGACGGTAAAGGAAGAGGTCCTCTAGAAGGGTTGGGTCCCTATCTTGGGTCCAGAGGGCGTAACATCCGTCCGCGAAATGGCAGACTCGGTGGCCCCTTCAGTACAATTACAATTAATTACAATCATGTTTACACTCAAAGACTCATCTGTTTCGGTTATATAAATGAAACAAAAAATATGAAAACAATGTAGACTAGGTTGTTTAATCCAATGAATTAAGATCTAAATTATTTTTAAAGAGAAAAAAAAGTCAAATTCTGAGGAGGATACAAACTATATTCAAAAGAGGTCTCTTATTCTACGACGGTTGTAAATAATTTGACATTTTAATTTTAAATTTAGAAACAAAATTATGAACCACTACCTCACTAAAATTATCCCCGTCAGGACATAACTTCGAGTTTAAAAGATAGAACTGTGAATCTCAATGGAAAAGAGGGAGTCTCCAAAAGAGGTACGGGTCTATATAGAGACAAAGAGAAGATTCTTATGTCTTCGGACAATATCTTCTTCTGTCTCTCTTACACGGGTTAAGATGATCGTTACACTCTTATTTATCGAATAACAAATATTGACCTTGGTACATCGGAACTCTTTTAACTAAGAACGTAACACAGGTAACCTGAAAACACTTCACACTAAAAATCAGTCATCTTCCTAAAAACTTTGTCTGGAGAAAAAATCTCTGTAAATACAATTTTTAGAATAGTTCCAAATTGTCTTTTAAACTAATAGTAAATATAAAAACGTAAAAGAAAAAATGACAAAAAGAAAAGACAAATATTCTTATTGTATACAAGTAATATCTTGTGACCTTCTTTTTACCTATTTTAAGTAAGTATATAAGTATTACAACTGTCTTACTATTACATAACTAGTAAAACAAAAATGGAAAATAGATCCTTGTATATAAATTTATGTAACGTTGGCTTTAGATATATAATGAAAAAAAGGTGAACTCTTATCAAAGGACCCGTAAAAGGATACAGAAGTACTTGAGAAACTTTTATAAATGAATATTAAGAGTAGAACTTAAAAGGAAAAACCCCCGTACTGAGAGTTTAGATAGTAAAGTTACAGTTCAATTGTTGAAGAATCATCTAAAAAAAATTTATTTTAAAGGGACCAAATTAATAAAAAGAAAAAATTAAATAAACTGGTCCATAATTAACACCATCTGTCCGAGATCAAGGGGTTGTTTCCTAACTTGGACCCGGTGCACGTAAGCCTCGTGTCGTAGAATTGGTGACCTGGTGGTCCCTTCAGGAAAATGACCTGTAGAACTGGACCTGTTAGAGGATGTATAAATTGGAGTTTTCCGACACTTCACAGGAGTGGAGGAAGAGGATTTTATGAAAGGAAAATTTTACGTTTAAAGAGACAATTACCAGGACTTTAAGAGAACTTTACGACCCGACCTTCTTCGTGTTCGACCTTAGTTCTAACGGTCCTCTTTATAGTTAGTGGAGTCTATACGTCTACTGTGGTGGGAATACCGTCTTTCACTTCTCCTCGATTTTTCGGAGAACTACTTTCACTTTCTCCTCTCGCTTTTTCAACCGAATTTCGAGTTGTAAGTCTTTTGCTTCTAGTACCGTAGACCAGGGTAGTGAAGTACCCTTTATCTACCCCTTTGTCACCTTTGTCACAGTCTCAAATAAAAAATCCCGAGGTTTTAGTGACGTCTACCACTAACGTCGGTACTTTAATTTTCTGCGAATGAGGAACCTTCTTTTCAATACTGGTTGGATCTATCGTATAAGTTTTCGTCTCTGTAATGAAACGGTTGTTTCCAGGCAGATCAGTTCCGATACCAAAAAGGTCACCAGTACATACCTACACTCTCAACCTACACTTCTTTCGACTCGCGACTTCTTAACTACGTAAACTTGACACCACAACCTCTTCTGAGAACTCTCAGGGAACCTGACGTTCCTTTAGGTTGGTCAAGTAAGACTTCCTCTAGTCGGGACCCTAAAGAAAACTCCCTTACTACGATTTCGACTTCGAGGTCATGAAACCGGTGGAGTACACTTCTCAACTGAGAAACTTTTTCTGAGACTGCGACCCTTCCTAACCCCCGTCCTCCTCTTCCCCTGCTGTCTCCTACTCTACCGACCTACCGTAGTG